>ONZH01019520.1:0-201966 GCA_900303285.1 Rhinella marina
AATAAACTATAAAACACGACAAAACAACACAAGAATATTACACAATGTAATAACAATGCATAATAACTAGAGACGAGCGAGCACTAAAATGCTCGGGTGCTCGTTATTCGAGTTGAATTTTTCCCGATGCTCGGGTGCTCGTTTCGAATAATGAACCCCATTGAAGTCAATGGGAGACTCGAGCATTTTTGCAGGGGACTCTGCACAGGAAAGGTTGCCTGAAAACCTGAAAACCTCAGAAAATGATGGAAACACCACGGAAATGGACAGAAAACAGCAGGGGCAGCATGCATGGATGCCTCTGAGGCTGCCTAATCGTACCATTACGCCAAATTCTGGGCAACAAACTGGTGGTGACCCTCAAGACAATTGTGCTTACCCAGACCAAGATGGGCAAGGCACATGCGCTTGCACATGTTAGGAAAGCACCCAACTAGGTGCAACGAAGGTCCATCACTGCCTGCTGGTGACACCACTGCCCATGCTGGCACTGCTGTCCTATCCCCCACCCCAGGATGCAGGCATAAGCCTGACACAGCATGGCGGTGACACCACCAAGTGACCAAGTTAGATGAGGTAGCAGGTGAGCCACCCAAAAATTTAGCCTGACACAGCATGGTGGTGACACCACCAAGTGACCAAGTTAGATGAGGTGGCAGGTGAGCCACCCAAAAATTTAGCCTAACACAGCATGGCGGTGACACCACCAAGTGACCAAGTTAGATGAGGTAGCAGGTGAGCCACCCAAAACTTTACCCTGACACAGCATGGCGGTGACAACAGAGTGACCAAGTTAGACTGAGGTAGCAGGTGAACCACATAAAAATTTGCCCTGACACAGCATTGCGGTGAACCCAGAGTGACCAAGTTAGACTGAGGTAGCAGGTGAACCACATATAAATTTACCCTGACACAGCATGGCGGTGACACCACCAATGCCTTGGTCAGACTGAGATTGCAGTCAAATGGCTGTAGGTGAGCCTCCCAAAAAATGTTTTAGAGTGTCTGAAGTTGACCCTCCGGAAAAATTGTTTTTGAGTGTCTGTAGTTGACCCTCCTAAAAAATTGTTTTTGAGTGTCTGTAGTTGACGCTCCTAAAAAATTGATTGGAGAGAGGGCCTGTAGGTGGCCCGCCCTAAACATTGTTTGAAAAGACAGCCAGTTGGCCCTCTGAAAAATTGCCTGTTGGCTCAGCGTTTGTGTAAGAAGAAAAGGAGGAGGAGGAGAGGAGAGGATGCATAAAGAATCTTCATGTTGAGCTGCTTTCCCCCGATGGAGATTTGAATTCCGCTGAAATCCAGGCTTTATTCATTTTAATAAGCGTCAGCCTGTCAGCGCTGTCAGTTGACAGGCGTGTACGCTTATCAGTGATGATGCCACCAGCTGCACTGAAGTCCCGCTCTGACAACATGCTAGTGGCAGGGCAGGCCAGCACCTCCAAGGCGTACAGCGCCAGTTCGGGCCACGTGTCCAGCTTTGCAACCCAGTAGTTGTATCGAGCAGAGTTATCACTCAGGACGTTGGTATGGTCAGCTAGGTACTCCATCACCATCTTTCTGAACAGCTCCCCCCTACTCTGCCTAGACTGGGGACGGGTGACATAGTCTTGCTGGGGTGCCATAAAGCTGGCAAAGGCCTTGGAGAGTGTTCCCCTGCCAGCGCTTGACAAGCTGCCTTCTTTCCCCCGCTAGTTGGCCCACAGAACCACGTCCTCTGCCACTAGTGGTGTCAGATGGGAAGGATAGTTTCAGCTTGTGCACCAGGGCCTGTTGATATTGATTCACTCTCGTACTCCTTTCCTCTACAGAAATGAGAGTGGAAAAGTTCTGCTTGTACCGGGGGTCCAGGAGGGTGAACACCCAGTAATCGGTGTTGGCAAAAATGCTTCTAACGCGAGGGTCACGGGAAAGGCAGCCTAACATGAAGTCAGACATGTGCGCAAGAGCCCCAACACGCAAGAATTCCTTATCCTCAATCGGCTGGCTCTCCATTTCCTCCTCCTCCAACTCCTCCTCTTCAGCCCATACACGCTCAACAGATAAGAAGGAATGAGCATTGGTACCCTCTTCAGTCTCGCAAACAGTCTCCTCCTCTTCCTCCTCATCCCCCTCCTCCAATACGCGCTGAGAAACAGACCTGAGGGTGGTCTGGCTATCAAGCAACGTATCTTCTTCCCCCATCTCCTGTGACAAGCGCAAAGCCACTGACTTCATGCTGAGCAGTGACTTTTTCAGCAGACAAAACAGCGGGATGGTGACGCTGATAATGGCGGTATCGCCGCTGACCATCTGTGTTGACTCCTCAAAGTTGCTTAACACCTGACAGATATCACACATCCACGTCCACTCCTCATTGTAGACTTGAGGAAGCTGACTAACCTGACTACCAGTTCTCGTGGAAGCTGTCATCTGGCAGTCTACAATCGCTCTGCGATGCTGGTAAACCCTGGCTAACACGTGTAATGTGGAATTCCATTGCGTGGGCACGTCGCACAACAGTCGGTGAGCTGTCAGTTGTAAGCGCCGTTGCACTGTCCTGAGAGTGGCAGCATCTGTGGTTGACTTGCGGAAATGTGCACAGATGCGTCGCACCTTGGTGAGCAAATCAGACAAATTGGGGTAGGTCTTGAGGAACCGCTGAACCACAAGATTGAACACGGGGGCCAGGCATGGCACATGTGTCAGTCTGCCGAGTTGCAGAGCCGCCACCAGGTTACGCCCGTTGTCACACACAACCATGCCTGGTTTGAAGTTCAGCGGCGCCAGCCAAAGATCGGTCTGCGCCGTGATGCCCTGTAACAGCTCTTGGGCGGTGTGCCTCTTGTCACCTAAGCTCAGCAGTTTCAGCACCGACCTGTTGGCGCTTACCCACGGCAGTGCTGCTGCGCCTAGAGCTACCGACTGAAAGCGCTGTGCTCACGGATGGTAATTGAGAGGAGGAGGAGGAGGGGTTGGAGGAAGAGGCATAATAAGTCTGAGAAACCGTGACCGAGGTAGGCCCCGCAATCCTCGCTGTGGGCAGTACATGAGCGGCCCTAGGGTCAGACTCGGTCCCAGCCTCCACCAAGTTAACCCAATGTGCCATCAGTGAGATATAGTGTCCCTGCCCGCCAGCCCTTGTCCATGTGTCTATGGTTAGGTGGACCTTCTCAGTAACTGCGTTGGTCAGGGCACGGCTGATGTTCTCTGACACGTGCTGGTGTAGGGCTGGGACGGCACATCGGGAAAAATAGTGGTGGCTGGGGACCAAGTACCGAGGGACAGCCACCACCATCAGGTTGCGGAAAGCCTCAGTCTCTACCAGCCTATAGGGCAGCATCTCCACGCTCAGCAGTTTGGAGATGTGGATGTTTAGGGCTTGTGCATGCAGGTGGGTGGAATTGTATTTGCACTTGCGCTCAAATGTCTGATGTAAAGACAGCTGAATGCTGCGCTGGGACACATTAGTGGAGGGTGTGGAGGATTGTGGAGGTGAGTGGGTGGTTGTAGGGCGGGAGGCAGTCGTGCCTGGGTCCTGGGCGGGGGGTTGACTCGCAGAGCCAGCATGTGACACAGGGGAAGGAGCAGTGGTGTGACCCGCAGGAGGTGAATGGCCTTGGTTCCACTGAGTCGGGTGTTTAGCCTGCGCATGCTGGTAGTGGTTAGGCTGGTAGTGGTGGCTCCCCTGCTGATCCTGGTGTGGCACAGGTTGCACACCACAGTCCGTCGGTCATCCTCACTTTCTTTAAAGAATCTCCAGACTTGCGAACATCTAGGCCTCGGCACGGGAGCTTGACTCCGTGAAACAGTTGCTGATCTTGCTCTGGCCCTGCTTCTCCCTCTAGCCACCCCACTGCCTCTTCCAACCTGTTCTGGTGCTGCGCTTGCCTCCCCCTCAGAAGCACTGTCTTGACTAGGCTTACCAACCCAGCTTGGGTCAGTCACCTCATCATCCACCAGCTCTTCCTCCGATTCCTCACTCTGCTCCCCCCTCGGACTTACTGCCCTGACAACAACGTCACTGTCTGACAACCGTGTCTCATCATCAGCATCATCATCATCTGACACCTCTTGACACACTACTTGCACTAAGTCCACACTCTCATCACCCACAGACTGCAAAAGTTCTAAATTTTGGGCATCGGGACAGAGCAACTGCTCAGGTTGCTGCTGAGCAGTGGTTTGTGTCTCTGGGTAGGGTCCTGAAAAGAGTTCCTGTGAGTATGCCAGATCTGAATCCATATTTCCCATGGGGGGGGCAGGCTGGGGGGAAGGAGGTTGAGCTGGAGGAGCCAGAGGTCTACTCCCTTGGCTAGCGTGGGTGGACTGCGTGGAAGACTGGGTGGTGGATAAATTACTGGACACATTATCCGCTATCCACGTCATCACCTGTTCACACTCTTGTGGTTTCAATAGTGGTGTACCACGTGACCCTGTAAGTTGCGGGATGAAGTTAGGGAGCGAAACTCTGCGGCGTTCCACTGCTCCCTCATCAGTAGGTACTGTGTCACCCTGCCCAGGACCACTGCCTCTGCCCCCTACATCACTTGGACGCCCACGTCCTCGACCCTTACCCCTGGGGTTCACCATTTTGTATATTCACTAAACTGTAGATTTAATATCTGAGGCCAAAACCGTATTCAGTAGACA
The DNA here is from genome assembly GCA_900303285.1 of Rhinella marina. Classification (NCBI taxonomy): domain Eukaryota; kingdom Metazoa; phylum Chordata; class Amphibia; order Anura; family Bufonidae; genus Rhinella; species Rhinella marina. Next base: position 4,629 of record ONZH01019520.1, read on the forward strand.
GTAGAATTACTATCTGAGGCAAAAAAAGTATTCTCTAGACTCCGGCTACTGTACCGCACACCACTCAATTTTTAACTGGACTCTAGTATATATAGCTGAGAGAAAAAAAATGTATTCTCTAGACTGCGGCTACTGTACCACACACCACTCAATTTTTCACTGGACTGTAGTATATATAACTGAGAAAAAACGTGGTCTTTAGACTGCGGCTACTGTACCGCACACGACAGAATTTTTCACTGCACTGTAGTATATATAACTGAGAGAAAAAACGTAGTCTTTAGACTGCGGCTACTGTACCGCACACGACAGAATTGTTTACTGCACTGTAGTATATATAACTGAGAGAAAAAACGTAGTCTTTAGACTGCGGCTATTGTACCTCACACCACTCAATTTTTCACTGGACTGTAGTATATATAACTGAGAGAAAAAACGTATTTTCTAGACTGCGGCTACTGTACCGCACATGACAGAATTTTTAACTGCACTGTAGTATATATAACTGAGAGAAAAAACGTAGTCTTTAGACTGCGGCTACTGTACCGCACACGACAGAATTTTTCACTGCACTGTAGTATATATAGCTGAGAGAAAGAATGTAGTCTTTAGACTCCGGCTACTGTACCGCACACGACAGAATTTTTCACTGCACTGCAGTATATATAACTGAGAGAAAGAACGTAGTCTTTAGACTCCAGCTACTGTACCGCACACGACAGAATTTTTCACCGCACTGTAGTATATATAACTGAGAGAAGAAACTTATTTTCTAGACTCCGGCTACTGTACCGCACACGACAGAATTTTTCACTGCACTGTAGTATATATAACTGAGAGAAAAAACGTAGTCTTTAGACTGCGGCTACTGTACCGCACACAACAGAATTTTTAACTGCACTGTAGTATATATAACTGAGAGAAAGAACGTAGTCTTTAGACTCCGGCTACTGTACCGCACACGACAGAATTTTTCACTGCACTGAAGTATATATAACTGAGAGAAAAAAGGTATTTTCTAGACTCCAGCTACTGTACCGTACACAACAGAATTTTTCACTGCACTGTAGTATATATAACTGAGAGAAAAAACGTAGTCTTTAGACTGCGGCTACTATACCGCAAACGACAGAATTTTTCACTGCACTGTAGTATATATAACTGAGAGAAAAAACATATTTTCTAGACTGCGGCTACTGTACCGCACACAACATAATTTTTCACTGCATTATAGTATATATATATAACTGAGAGAAAAAACGTAGTCTTTAGACTGCGGCTATTGTACCACAACACCACTCAATTTTTCACTGGACTGTAGTATATATAACTGAGAGGAAAAACATATTTTCTAGACTGCGGCTACTGTGCCACACACCACATAATTGATCACTGCACTGTAGTATATATAACTGAGAGAAAAAACGTACTGTTTAGACTGCGGCTACTGTACAGCACACTACAGAATTGTTCACTGCACTGTAGTATATATAACTGAGAGAAAAAACATACTCTTTAGACTGCGGCTAATGTACAGCAGACTACAGAATTGTTCACTGCACTGTAGTATATATAGCTGAGAGAAAAAACATACTGTTTAGAATGCAGCTACTGTACAGCACACTACAGAATTGTTCACTGCACTGTACTATATATAACTCAGAGAAAAGACGTACTGTTTAGAATGTGGCTACTGTACAGCACACTACAGAATTGTTAACTGCACTGTAGTATATATAACTGAGAGAAAAAAACGTATTCCCTAGATTGCACTACAGATCCCAGCAAGCCAAGGTACAGCAGCAGCAAAAATGAGTACAGCAGCAGCAAAAATTGGGGTCTGTGTGGACCACGTGCTGTCCCCTTTCTGCCACCAGTCGCTGTGCTCAGTGTGCAGCCAAGATGGCGGTAGCTGCACTACAAGTCCCAGCCAGCAGCCAGGAGGAGACCAAAAAAAAGGTGCTTGTAGCCCTTAGAAGGGCTGTTGGGTTCTTTGAGGATGATTCCTGCCTAACAAAAATCTAAATTGAGGTCCTAACACTCTGCCTATCCCTAATCTCATTAAGGCGGCGTCTGAGGCGAGCAGCGCGGAACCAGATTCTTATATTCCCAGGTCATCTGATCTGGCCAGCCAATCCCTGCTATCGACTTGTAGGGGTTCCATGTGATGCTAGGAGGTACCAAAGATTCTCTTGCATGTTGATTGGCTGAGAAAAAGGCACCTAACATGCAGGAAGAGGAAGATGCCATTTCCTCGAGTATCGCGAGATGCTCGTCCAAGTATCGAGCATATACGAATACCCTAATGCTCGAACGAGCATGTTCGCTCATCTCTAATAATAACCATTCAGTAATGCAAAATCATTCGTATAGATACCCAGAATTAAGTTACTTGTGGCACGAGTACTCTTAGGCCATCTCCTTCCCAGGAAGACTCCAAGGGCATCCCCCCATGTGCCAAATCCTCCATGTGTAATACACCAGAGTGGTATTATGATTTTGGCACCTTGCTACTGTCTAATGATTAACCTAAATGTCATCTTTGTATTTATTTCCAGGTCCTTCACATTGTGCATTGATAATATTGTTATGTAACTGTTATGTTCATGTAATATGCCTGGTTCACCAACAGGTGATGGTGTTTATCTGGCAGAGTGAGAGATCATTAGATAGAATGGAACTTACCATTCCATTCTCCCCCCCTTTGGGCAAAAGTGGGCTAGTCCTGTTTCCTACCAAAGTGAGGGGTTGACGTTCTAGTTAGTTCCAGTTTAGACTCGATATTGGAGCTGAGAAGACAAGAAAGATGTAGTAGAAAGGGTAAAGTTTTCTGGCTTCTGCAGGAGTCTCTCCAAAGAGAAGCAGCTCATAGAGCACCATGACTCCTTGCTAATTTACTTACTGAGTGCCAGGAGGGGGACAACAGCCAAAGGCACCCCAATCCAGGGATACCAGAACTGACCGAAAGTCCAGTAAGTAGACCCAAGCCGAGTTTAGCACAGCAGAGAAAGAAAGCAGAGTTATCAAGTTTGCCTGCCAGTTTATGTCAAAGCCTGCTAGAGCCAAGAGAAAGCCTGAATATTGTTTGGATGCAAGTTTACCTGAGTGAAGCTGTTGAACTTTATCAAAGTCTGGACTCGATAGTCATTATCCATCTCCTACCGTATCTCAGCTATTTCCCTTTATTGCTTCGGAGCCTAACCCTGGTGATCAGCTATATCCAGGTAGGAGCACTGTGATGCACACAGAAAACTGTTAAGGCTGCACCACGCCACTCAGCATTCTTAGAACTGGGACATGATCAGCCCCGGGAGGTGGCACGTCACACATGTTTTATATCCATTTTTGGAACTTGGACCTTACTCCCCTCTCCAATCAGCAAATATTTCCTGCTTCAAAGGCTTGTTTTGATCTTTGTGTGCATTCCCTCCCAATATGCGCCAAGAGAATGAGGGTGCCGCATTTTCTCACAACTTGCATGTTATGACAACTCATTTGTACATTGTGATGAAATCACACGGACTGGAGATGCCCTGACCAGCTGTTATCAAATCTACTATTCGTAACTGAATGGGTGAGACCATGTCTTAGAAATGTAAGATACTTCTCTAGACATCCTGATTAGCAATGCCGAAGGCTTCACCACAGCAACTGACCATGAGAATACTAAGTAGAAACCTTTTCATCTGTTATATAAATGATTCTACATTCTGATATACTGTAGTTCACTCAATATGTTACATTATAACTAGTGTTGAGAGAACATGTTCGGCCGAGTAGTGTATACACTACTCGGCCGAACATTGGGGTGCTCGGGACCACGCGGTATTCGGACGAATACCGCGTGTGCTCGAGCGCCATGCTCGAGTCACCTCCCCACACGCTAATTAGCCAATTAACGTGAGGGGAGGGATGGCATTCAGTATAATACCAGTAGCCATATTAGCTTCTGGCATTACACTGATTGGCTGGCCGGGTCACATATCACCGGGTGCTATAAAGCAGCCGGTGGCATGTGACCCGGCCAGTGTTAGACAGGAAGAGCTGCTGCATGCAGGGACAGACAGTGTAGGGAGAGAATCACTCTAGGCAGGGATAGAAATTGCTAACCAAAGACCCAAAGGCCCTTTTAAGGGCTATTATATCTGTCACAAACGTTTTTTTTGTTTTTGAGTACTTTAAAGGTGGTGAAAATAGCGCTAGGTGGCCTGCCATTAACGCCACAAGCGCTGCTGCAGCAAGGAGGGTCATACACTGTAGGGAGAGAAGCACGCTAGGCAGGGATAGAAATTGCACAAAAAAGACCCAAAAGCCCTTTTAAGGGCTATTGTATCTGGCACAAAGCAATATTTTATTATTTTTGGGGTGTTTAAAGGTGGTGAAAATAGCACTAGGTGGCCTGCTATTAACGCCACATGTGCTGCTGCTGCATGCTGTAGGATACTCTCTGTATACTATATACCTGACATACTTTGCTATAATTTCTGCTGTTAAGCCCGCAGTACTTCTTTTGCGTCTTGCTGTATAACATTTGCGCAAGGAGGGACTAGTGTAGAGATAGAATTTCTATAGGCAGGGTTAGTATCATTGTTCAAAATACACAAAAGTCCATTGTTAAATCCTTCTGCATTTTTTTTGGTGGCAAAAAGAACCCATTGTGAAATACGTCTGCTTTTTTTTTTTGGGGGGTGGCAAAAAAACCCACAAGTGTGCCCTGTCGGTAACGCTAGGTGCACAGCGTATTACAACTGTTCAAAAGTCTATGTAGCTGACATCCGTTGTTACATTTAATACCGATAATTTAGGCCGAAGTTCCTCATTCGCGTCTGCTAAATAACATTTGTGCAAGGAGGGACTTATACTGTAGGGATATGATTTGGCTAGGCAGGACTAGTTGTTCTGTTCAAAAGACACAAAAGTCCATTGTTATATCTGGCTGCAATATATTATTTTTGTGGTGGGTTAAAAATTGCGCAAGGTTGCCTGACCTTAACACCACTTTTTCAGCGTCTGCTGTCTAACATTTGTGTATCCCAAATAACAGAAATCCGGTGTATTTTTTTCTGCAGCTATTGAAGGCGACATTACTAATGTCGTTGTGATTAGCGGCAGAAAGAAACGCAATAAATGTCAGGTATATAGGAGAAACATACATTGTCCTGCACACGCTGCGCAGCTGGTGTTGAGATTAGGCAAACTTGCGCAAATTTTGACCATCAAGAATAAACAATATTGCAGCCAAATATAACAAAAGTCCTTAAAGGGACTTTGGGGTTTTTTCAACAGAACAACTAGCCCTGCCTATCCAAATCCTATCCCTACACTATCTGTGCCTGATTGCGCAAACGTTATACATTATATGAATCACTGCAGAAAAAAAATACACTGGATGTCAGGTATTTAGGATACAGAAAGGTTATACTGCACATGCAGCACATGCACATACACTAAAAAAATCTGCGCAACTGTACTTTTGAGAAACTTGCATACATACCATTTAATATGCGCAAGGCGAGCAATAAGGGACAGGGAAGTGGGCGTGCTGCTGATGGTGCACGGTGAAACAGTGTCTGCTGGTAGAGCACAAGAAACAGTCATCCAAAACTCCTAGCTTCATTGGAGGGTGGCGCAAGACAGGTTCTTGTTAGGTCAACATGCCAGGAGGAGGACCAGAGTGAGGTAATTTTTTTAGGTTAACAAATTAGGGGTGAAGGCCTGCTGGTGAACCTCTTAAATATTTAAAGGTGAGGCAGCCTAATAAGCAGTTTGACATGATGGAGGAAGAGGACGAGAAGAGGAAGGGGTGAATGGAAATACAGTGTATTCAATACACCTTAAAAGCCACATTTAAAGTTCCTTTATGTTCAGCCGCTTTCCTCTGGTGGGGTAGCGAAGTCAAGGGCAGTCCAGGCCTTGTTCATTTTGATCAGCGTCAGTATTTTCAGTTGACAGGCAGATGTGCTTAGCAGTTATTATGCCCCCAGCGCCACTAAATAACCGCTCAGACAAAACGCTGGCGGCAGGGCAGGCCAGCACCTCCAAGGCGTAGAGCGCCAGTTCGTGCCACGTGTCCAGCTTAGACACCCAATAATTATAAGGCACAGAGGGATCGCTGATGACGTTGACATTGTCAGCTAGGTACTCCTTTACCATTTTACAAAACTTTTCCCTCCTAGTTGTGACACTAGGCCGCTTATCAAAACCTTTTCCACATGCAGCGCAGTCTTTATTGTTAGCAGGTAGAGTTCCAGCGCGTGCTCAGGTCGCACAGCAGTCAGTGAGCTGGCAAGTGTAAACGCTGCTGTAGCGTTGCCAGACCGGCGGAAGCTGTAGGTGACTTTTGGAAATGGGCACCTTCACTAGCAGCTCAGGCAAATTGGTGTAGGTTTTAAGAAACCGCTGAACCACTAAGTTGAAGCAGTTGTTTGGCCTGAGGGAGACTGCTGTTCGTCCTTCCTGTTGGAGGAACAGTTAGACTCATTCCTGTCATTCGTTCCAGGGTCCTATAGGGTCAGTTTGGTTTAGGTTCCTGTGCTTGAACTCACCTACATTTGAGGCCTGTTCATACTGGTAGTCAGTCAGGATTAGAGTCAGGGTTTCCTTTAGGAGGTGTCCATCTTCCTTCCTTAGTTTCCTGGCCTAATCTCCTTTCCCTCCTACGCTCTGTGTGGTTTTCCCCCCACACATGAGCGTGACAGTATGTGTGTGTGCTTGCCGAGCTCCAAAGCCGCCACCAAGTTGCGGCCGTTTTCAGACACAACCACGCCTGGTTGTAGGTTGAGTGGCGAGAGCCTTTGTGTCGGTAGCACCTGTGCCATCCCAGGGTATGACTCGCTCCCAGCCTCCACAACGTTCACCCAGTGTGTCGTCAGGGAAATGTAGTGTCCCTGGCCAGAAGCACTTGTCCATGTGTCAGTCGTTAAGTGGAGCTTCCCAGTAACTGCATTGGTCAGGGCACGGGTTATGTTACAGGACACATGCCGGTGTAAGGCGGTGAGGGCACACCTGCAAAAATAGTGGCGGCTAGGTACTGAGTAACGAGGGACAGCCGCCGCCATCAGACTGCGAAAAGCCTCAGTGTCCACAAGCAACATTTTAAGCAATTTGTAAAGGTGTGCATTTAGTGCTATGGCCTGTGGGTGGGTGGCTGGGTATTTGCGCTTTCGTTCAAAGGCCTGGGGTATGGACATCTGTACACTGCGCTGGGACACAGAAGTGGATCTGCTCGCTGATAGTGCTTGCGAGGGTCCAGGTGCAGGGGGGAGGCATCTGGGCCTGCGTCTTGGCTAGCACGTAACACAGGGAAGAGGAGGCAGTGGTGTGACCCGCAGACACCAATTGTGGATCCAGATGTTTGGCCCACCTATTAGGGTGCTTTGCTGCCATGAAGATCATGCTGGTGGTGGTCAGGTTGCTAGTGTTCATGCCCCTGCTCATTTTGATACGGCACAGGTTGCAAATGGCAATTCTTTTATCGTCCACACTTTTGCCACCCCACCGCCTCTTCCAGCCTGTTGCGGTGCTGCGCATCCCTCCCCCTCTGTACTGCTGTCCTCGCTCAGCTTGCCTCCTTCCCATGTTGGGCCAGTGATTTCATCGTCCACTACTTCCTCTTCGGGAAAGAATTTTTTCCTTAAAGTGAGGAATATTGGCTTCTACCTCACAGGGGTTTTTTGCCTTCCTCTGGATCAACTTGCAGGATAACAGGCTGAACTGGATGGACAGATGTCTTTTTTCGGCCTTATAAACTATGTTTCTATGTTGCTATGTTACTTCTTCACTCTGGTCCTCATCCTGACAAGTTGACGTTCAGTGCTGCTGACACTCAAAAACATTTGGAGTGAGGGTCTGCTGCTGATCTGACCATCTAAAACATTAGGGGCGAGTGCCTGCTGCTGATCTGACAGTGTAAAACATTAGGGGTGAGGGCGTGCTGCTACTTGCGCTTTATGTACAAGTAAATATATGTTTCTAAACAATATTTCCTCTAAAATCGATGTTGTCTTGGGTTTTGGGGGGGAATTTTTGTCATTCCGTAAAAGTGGCGTAACACTCGGACATCATCGTTAACAGCAGCGAATTCGGTGTCCAAGATGTATCCACACATCCTCCCCATGCTGTTCCCTTACCATTTCAGAGGTGTTTCCACCATTTTCTCACGTTTCCCTTTCAACCAGACACCCTCCCCTCTGCAGAGCAGGGGGTGCCTGGTCTTCTCCCATAGACTTCCATTATACTTGCCGAGTGTTCGGCAAGAGCACCCGAGCATCGAGGTGCTCGTTCATCACTAATTATAACCCAGACATTTTATATGACCATATGTCACCCTAGTAACCCACACATAAACACATGTATTCATCATTAAAGATGAGCGAAGCGAGCTTCGGAGGTCGCTTTCCTCAAAATTTCGGATTAATACTGTATGGAGATGTGCCTCCATACAGTATTGGAATGTATGGGCTCTGATGAGCCGAAATTGCGTGAGACTTCGTTGAATAACTTCGGTAATTGATTTTTAAAGTGAAAAACCACTTAAAAACTTGAAACAGTATTTGACTTTGGTTCCAACTGGTACCTCAGGACTGAAGCCAAGTTCGGTTTAAAGTTTTAATGTGGGTTTTCCACTTTAAAAAACAAATACTGAAGTATTTCAACTAACTCGCAAATAACTAAATTTGGCTCACTGGAGCCCATACATTCTAATACTGTACGGAGACGTATCTCTGTACAGTATTATTCCAGAGTTTTGAACTAAGCGACTTCGGATGTAGCATCCGAAGCTTGCTTCGCTTATCGCTTTTCATCATCTATTTGCTGTGAATATACCCTAACCCAGGAACTCAACCCTAAGGATACTTCAACAATATCTAAAACCTGGTTAACCCATTTAAGATATGGTGGAGCTGCCCCCAAATCTAAAAGTTTTGGTCTTTGATATTCACTCTAGTGAAGAAAATGTACAATATCACCAAACCTATTATCCCAGGTACTTTTCTTCAATCTTACAATTAAACAGTTAAGAAAAAATACAAACCTGCTAATCTCACAATTCTTAGCCATTGAAGGTAGTGTTGAGTGAACTGAAGTCCATGAAGTGGACTTACATCCGAATTTCAGGAAAAGTTTGATTTGCCGCAAAGCCAAAATTCCTTGTGCTTCGTGGTAGCTAATCGATTTTCCCTGAATGATGGTTAAAAATTTTTAAAAAATGATACTTACCTCCTCTGTTTGAGTGCGAACAGCCGACCACCGCCACCTTGATTGATGATCTTGCACAAAATCCAGTGCACAGTGACGTATGACGTCACCATGGTGGCCGATGTGATGAAATCATCATGGGCCACACAAGATTTCACGCTAGATCTTTAACCAAGATGGTGGCACCTGGCTCTTCAGAATCAAATGAATGAGGTAGGTATGATTTTTTTTATTTTGCACTATTATGTAATATTAGTGTCAGATGCCGTGATCAGCGCTGAATGTGGCATCTGAGTGGTCCAATGATGGGGGCGGCGCAATCGCCACTCCCTTTTATTGCACCCACTACTTACAAAGAAATGTGCTTCGTGACAAAGTAATTTTTTTTGTAAAATTCTGCGAAGCAGCCAAATCAAAATTTTTCAATACTTCACTTACCTCTAATTAAAGGGAACCTGTCACCATAAAAATGCAGAGTAAGCTGCTGGCAGCATGTTATAGAGCAGGAGGTGCTGAGTTAATTGACATATGGGGGGTCATTTATCAAACTGGTGTAAAGTAGAACTGGCTTAGTTGCCCACAGAAACCAATCAGATTCTACCTTTAATTTTGGACAGTTCCTTTGGAAAATGAAAGGAGGAATCTGATTGGTTGCTATGGGCAACTAAGCCAGTTCTACTTCACACCAGTTTGATAAATGACCCCCATAGTTTTGTGAGACACTACCGCTTAATATTCGGCAGGCTGTTCCTGAATTTTATGATCTTCTAGATCTACCACAGTTATTGTGAAGTGGAAGCCTCTAGGGGTAACGGCAGAGAAGAACAAGGATCAGGTGATCAAAGCGGCGGCTTCGTTCTAAGTCCTAATTGTAAACATTGGGACTATTCCTTTTCGTTATTTATGAGCATTGATGATTGACACTTTTGATTTTGAAGGACATACATTTCACAAAATTTGCAGTGTAAAAAGTATTGGTATGCGTCCATGATTGAGGCGTTTTATTGACAGTCATTATCATGACATTCAAAAGGCGGTTAGCCAGCCACACATGCCTGGGATGGAAACGGAGCGGGACATTTTCTAGACATTGCTATTAAATAAACCAAGATTTTTTTTCACAAATAAGTCTTTTCAGAAATTCTTTTTTTTTCCTTTGTAAGTTCACATCGATGGTCAGTTTTACCATTAAATTTAACATTTTGAAAGCAGGTTTAAAATGGTCTTTTCGCAGCCAATTAATTTTTTTTCTCTGCATCTCTGAATACACCGTGTTCCAAACCTTTCCTAACAAATGCTGTCAAAGACAGCAATCAGCATTTTTTGCAGGTAATGTCATTTCTGTGGTACAATTACTGGGAAAACGTAACACTTTCCTTTGGCACTCTGCCGTTTATAGACTAAGGCTACTTTCACACTGGCAGTAGTCTTTTCCGGCAGGCTGTTCCAGCGGAAGTCCACTCTGGCCCCATTCACTGCCAGCTATAGGGGATATTAAGGCAGGCATCTAAAACACAGTTCTTAATAAATGACCCCCTAAATGTTTACAATTTTTGAAAATTGTCCTAAATATTTCATATTATTGGATTGTTCATATTTCACATTTCAAACCATTTTACTTTATGTAAAAAAGGGAAGCTAACCCGTTAAATTTAATTGGATAACATGTAAAATAGTAGCATTAGTGAAGCGCTAGGATAGTACTGGGAAATGGCTGTACCTAAATGACATAATTACCAAATGTATTTGTTAGCATTACTTTTTTGTAATTTTAAAGGGTTTATCTGACAAAAAGTATTACTATGCAATAAATAGGACATTTCAAGTGAAAGATTATTGTAATATACATGCAGGACAAATATTGTTTCGTTTTTCATCTACATTTTCCTCTCTGGTAGCGCCCCCTGCTGTTTATCCTTAAGGCCCACCTTCTCCTGCATTCAGTGGTGGACTGACATGATCAGTAGCTTCTCTGCTCCCTTGCTGGTATAGGGATATCATAGTGAAGCAGCTTAGACACCTTTTATTCATTCATCCCTACTTCATAATTCATAGAAATATAGAGCTATATGTCTCTCTAGACAGAAATTGTGAAATGCCGACTGGTGATGTGACCTGAATAGTTTGTGTCACAGTGCTCCTACCTGGATACTGTTGCTCCCTGGGCTCAGGCTCTGTAGCAACAAAGGAGTTGTAGCTGGTGGAGTAAGTAGAGTCCAGACTTGGTGAAGTTTAACAGTTTTTACTTGCATAAACTTGCAATAAACTCGTGTCATCCAAACAATACTTGATCTTTTTCTTTGTTCCAGCAGGTTAAGGGTAAACCGGCAGCTAAACTTGGATACTTTGCTTTATCTCTCTGCTTCTGTGCTAATCTCTGGCTTCAGTCTGCTTGCTAGACTTTTTAGAGGTTCTGGTACCGTTGAGTGGGGTGCTTTTGGCTTGTAATACTCAGGCTATGAATTGCAAGAAGTCAGGGTGCTTTTCCAAGCTGCTCCCCCTGGAAGACCGCTTTCTGCAGGAGGGGTGAATACTCCCCTCACTGTGCCATGACTGGTCCCTTTGGACTCCTCTAACCCTACAGCTTCCTGCAACCCCTCCCTTGGTAGGAAGCAGGACCAGGTCTAGCTCACTTCTGCCCAAAAGGGGGAGAATGGAATGTTAAGTTCCATTCTATCTAAAGATATTCTGCAAGATACATTGTCACCTGCTGGACAACCAGGTACATTACATGTAATAATAGTTGCATAACAATATTCTTAAGGCACAAGGCACAAGGGCCTGGAAATAAATACACAGACGACATTCTCTGCTAGCCATTAGAGACAGTACCTAGGTGTAATAATGGTAGTGCCTCCTCTGAGGTACTACACAGGGCCTGGATGGACATTGGGGTGCCCTCCTTTTCATTGCCTTTACAATTAGACAGCAGCATTGCACTGTCTGAGGAGGACTTGCAGCCACAAACTGATTGAGGCTTTTCTCACCATAAGTCAGTCAGTAAAGAAAGCCAATATGTTACTCTGTGACTGACTGAGGATGAGATAAGCACTCTGAGCCCCACGCAGCTGACCATAAGATCTTCGATGAGAGGTGTTGCTTAGTGGAGTCAGGGCGTGGTTTAGTTATTTGGGGGTGCGGCCTATAATGTCCATCTTTTTGGGGTGAAGCAAGTGACCACCCTACATTACATATGTATGTCTGGGAATATATGCGAGGATATTTTGTATACAGGGGAGCAAGAGGCTAACATGACCTAATTGCCATAAATCCTTCAAGATGCAGGTGCTTGATGAGCTGTTGCCCACCCACAAAAAGACGATCACATCCTCCCAATAACTTAGTAAAAAACTATATATATATATATATACTGTATACATATATATATATATATATATATATATATATATATATATATATATATATATATTTTAGCAGGGGCGTAGCTAAAGGCTCATGGGCCCTGGTGCAAGAGTTCAGCTTGGGCCCCCCCCCAGCGCTGGTGCACCTAGCTTTTCTGCCGGCCAAGTCAAAAATTGAACCCCCCCATGCCAAATTCTCACCCTAACCTTTTCCCATTACGTATATCACTACAGAACATACAGGGTAAGGCTACATTCACACGACCTGCATATTTTGCGGCTCAGATGCGGACCCATTCACTTCAATGAACACTGTGTGCTGTCCGCATCTGTACGTCCATTCCTATTTTTGTCCATTTGCGGACAAGGATAGGCATTGTTACAGTGGATCTGCAAAAAAAAAAAAAAAAACGGATGCCATACGGAGCAGCATCCTTTTTTTGCGGATCCGCAATTTGCAGTCTGCAAAACACAATGTTCACGTGAATGTAGCCTAATACAGCGCCCCATACCTCTTACATCCAGTGACGTCTCCTCTGATGTAGATCTTCTCTTTCCTCATCTTCTCCTTTCAGACCAGACAACATTTTTCAGCCATTTGTCATCTCTGCAGTTTGACAGAAAAAAATCTTAGTTTACTACTTTTCCATCATTCTCCCATCTTCTGGACAAATCATCCTACCACCCCCAGTACTGTGCCACTAGTACCACACAAATAGTGCCCTTCAATAATTATTGGCACACAGTGTCCTAAAATAACTGCGCCCAGCAAACAGTGTCCCGTAATAGTGCGCCCAGTAATAGTGTCCCTGACAGTAATAGTGTAAACATAACGTCCCCCAGAAATAACTGCGCTATGCTGATACTGTGCCGGGTGCCCCCAAAGTAATAGTGCTCCCCACAGTAATAGTGCTCCCCAAAGTCCCAACTAATAATTCTCTGCCAGAGTGCACTTGTTAGTAATAGTGCCCCCAACAGTACTAATGTCCCCACTGTGCCCCAGAAGTAATAATGCTTCCAATGTGCCAGTAAGAAGTGCCCTCAAAATTTCACCCCAATAACGTGCCAGTAAGAAGTGCTCCCCACCCATAGATGCTGCCCAAATTATGTGCCAGTAAGATACACCCCAATAATGCCCCAGAAGTTCCCCCCATTGATTCCTCCCCAAAATCATGTGCCAGTAAGAAATGCCCCCAGTGCCCCCATGTGCCAGTAAGAAATGCCCCAGTGCCCCATGTGCCAGAAAAATGCCCCCGGTGCCAGTAAAAATGCCCCCGGTGCCAGTAAAAATGCCCCCAGTGCCAGTAAAAATGCCCCCAGTGCTCCCATGCCATAAAGAAATGCCCCCAAGTGCCAGTAAATGCCCCCAGTGCCAGTGAGAAATGCCCCCAGTGCCAGTAACAAATGCCCCCAGTGCCCCAATGTGCCAGTAACAAATGGCCCCAGTGCCTGTAATAATGCCCCCAGTGCCAGTAAAAATGCCCCCAGTGCCCCCTTGTGCCAGTAGAAATGCCTCCAGTGTCAGTAAAATGCCCCCAGTGCCCCCATGTGCCAATAAAAATGCCCTCATGTGCCAGTAAAAATGCCCCCATGTGCCAGTAAAAATGCCCCATGTGCCAGTAAAAATGCCCCCAGTGCCCCCATGTGCCAGTAAAAATGCCCCCAGTGTCAGTAAAATGCCCCCAGTGCACCCATGTGCCAATAAAAATGCCCTCATGTGCCAGTAAAATGCCCATCATGTGCCAGTAAAAATGCCCCATGTGCCAGTAAAAATGCCCCCAGTGCCCCCATGTGCCAGTAAAAATGCCCCCAGTGGCAGTAAAATGCCCCCAGTGCCCCCATGTGCCAGTAAAAATGCCCCCAGTGCCAGTAAAATGCCCCCAGTGCCCCATGTACCAGTGAAAATGCCCCCAGTGCTAGTAAAAATGCCCCCATGTGCCCCTAAAAATGCCCCCATGCGACCCCAATAGAGCTCCGGTCCGTGACTGCTACATTAAAAAAAAAATAAACACTTATACTTACCTCTATCAGGCTGGCAGCGATGCGATGCAGGCCTCTTCTGGCCTGTGTCCCGCGCTGTACGGCTCAGATGATTCATCGCGTCGCCTGAGCCGGCCTCTGATAGGCTGCAGGCGTAGTGCCTGCAGCCTATCAGAGGAACGAGCAGGGGAGACACCTCTCCCCTGCCCCGCAGTACAATACAGGCATCTGTATAAATAACTTCGCCCAGCAAATAGTGTCCCTGACAGTAATAGTGTGAACATAACGTCCCCCAGAAATAACTGCGCTATGCTGATACTGTGCCGGGTGCCCCCAAAGTAATAGTGCTCCCCACAGTAATAGTGCTCCCCAAAGTCCCAACTAATAATTCTCTGCCACAGTGCACTTGTTAGTAATAGTGCCCCCAACAGTACTAATGTGTCCCGCGCTGTACGGCTCAGATGATTCATCGCGTCGCCTGAGCCGGCCTCTGATAGGCTGCAGGCGTAGTGCCTGCAGCCTATCAGAGGAACGAGCAGGGGAGACACCTCTCCCTCCCCTGCCCCGCAGTACAATACAGGCATCTGTATGGCCATCCTGAGGACGGCGATACAGATGACTATGGAGATGAGCGCTTCCACAATGGCATTTTAACTGGTACATGGGGGCACTGCGGCAGTTTTACTGGCACTGGAGCATGTTCACTGGCACATGGGGGCACTGTGGGCATTTTACTGGCACTGTGGGCATTTTTACTGGCACATGGGGGCACTGGGGCATTTTTACTTGCACTGGGGGCATTTTT
Organism: Rhinella marina; assembly: GCA_900303285.1. Classification (NCBI taxonomy): domain Eukaryota; kingdom Metazoa; phylum Chordata; class Amphibia; order Anura; family Bufonidae; genus Rhinella; species Rhinella marina. The sequence continues at coordinate 19,974 of ONZH01019520.1, forward strand.
ACTGGCACATGGGGGCATTTTTACTGGCACATGGGGGCATTTTTACTGGCACATGGGGGCACTGGGGGCATTTTACTGGCACTGGAGGCATTTTTACTGGCACAAGGGGGCACTGATGGCATTTTTACTGGCACTGGGAGCATTATTACAGGCACTGGGGCCATTTTTACTGGGACATTGGGGCATTTACTGGCACTTGGGGGCATTTCTTTACGGCATGGGAGCACTGGGGGCATTTTTACTGGTACTGGGGGCATTTTTCTGGCACATAGGGGCACTGGGGCATTTCTTACAGGCACATGATTTTGGGGGAGAATCAATGGGGGGAACTTCTGGCACATTATTGGGGTGTTTCTTACTGGCACATAATTTGGGGGGCATCTATGGGTGGGGAGCACTGGCACATTGGAAGCATTATTACTTCTGGGGCACATTGGAAGCATTATTACTTCTGGGGCATTTGTTAGGGCCACTATTACTAACAAGTGCACTCTGGCAGAGAATTATTAGTTGATACTTTGGGGAGCACTATTACTGTGGGGGCACCCGGCACAGTATCAGCATAGCGCAGTTATTTCTGGGGGACGTTATGTTCACACTATTACTGTCAGGAACACTATTTGCTGGGCGAAGTTATTTTAGGACACTGTGTGCCAATAATTATTGAAGGGCACTATCTGTGTGGTACTAGTGGCACAGTACTGGGGGTAGTAGGATGATTTGTCCAAAAGATGGGAGGATGATGGAAAAGTAGTAAACTAAGATTTTTTTCTGTCAAACTGCAGAGATGAGAAATGGCTGAAAAATGGCGTCCGGTCTGAAAGGAGAAGATGAGGAAAGAGAAGATCTACATCAGAGGAGACGTCACTGGATGTAAGAGATATGGGGCGCTGTATTAGACTACATTCACGTGAACATTGTGTTTTGCAGACTGCAAATTACGGATCCGCAAAAAAAGGATGATGTTCCGTATGGCATACGTTTTTTTTGCAGATCCACTGTAACAATGCCTATCCTTGTCCGCAAATGGACAAAAATAGGAATGGACATACAGATGCGGACAGCACACAGTGTTCATTGAAGTGAATGGGTCTGCATCTGAGACGCAAAATATGCAGATCGGAGGCTGCAAAAACAACTGTGGTGTGAATGTAGCCTTACCCTGTATGTTCTGTAGTGATATACGTAATGGGAAAAGGTTAGGGTGAGAATTTGGCATGGGGGGGATTCAATTTTTGACTTGGCCGGCAGAAAAGCTAGGTGCACCAGCGCTGGGGGGGGGGGCCCAAGCTGAACCCTTTCACCAGGGCCCATGAGCCTTTAGCTACGCCCCTGCTTATACTTACCTCCATGGAGCTGGCAACGATGCGATGCAGGCCTCTTCCGGCCTCTGACAGTGCCTGCAGCCTATCAGAGGAACGGGCGGGGAGACGCCTCTCCCTCCCCTGCCCCGCCGCCGCCTCCAACTGTGCGCAGGGCCACGCCGCACCTAGCTAATTGGCGGTGCGGCCCTGCAAGTGGCAATGGGGGCCCTCGGGGCCCCCCTGGCTTAGGGGCCCGGTCGCAACTGCGACCGCTGCGACCCCTATAGCTACGCCACTGTATATTAGATAGAGAAACCAAATCTAACTAATCTAATACACAAGGTCATAGTTAGAGATGAGCGAATCCTAAAAGATTCGGGGATTCGGTATTCGGCCCGAATCCCACCGCTGGATTCGTGGATTCGGGCCGAATCACGAATCCCATTAAAGTCTATGGGAGACCCGAATCTTTTTGCAGGGGCCAAAGGTTCTGCACAGTCAAGTTTGCCCCAACATGTGAAAACCTCAGAAAATGATGGAAACACCTTGGAAATGCATAGGAAACACCAGGGGCAGCATGTAGGGATGCCTCTGAGGCTCCCTAAGGGCTCATTCAGACATCCGTTTGGTGTTGTCCGTGTTTTGCGGATCCGCAATTTGCGGATCCGCAAAACACGGACAGCGGCCCATGTGCAGTCCGCAATTTGCGGAACGCACATGATAGAAATGCCTTTTCCTGTCCGTGGATCCGGACAAGAATAGAACATGTTCTATTTTTTTCCGGACCCACGGAATGGAAGTGCGGATGCGGACAGCACACAGTGTGCCGTCCGCATCTTTTGCGGCCCCATTGACTGTGAATGGGTCCGCACCTGGTCCGCACCCGGTCCGCAAATTGCGGATCGGATGCAGACGATTTTTGCGGACGTGTGAATGAGGCCTGAGGCTGATGCTGCAGGTCCCTACCTTATGTAAATTTAGGTCACATGTCACTGCCAGCCAATCACTGCTGGGGAGGTATAGGGGCTGTTACATCATAGCAGGCGTTCCCACAGGCTTCCCTTTGATGCTGATTGGCTGAAAAAAACGGGCATTTCAAATTGGCAGTGACTCACGAATCTTCACAAATCCGCGCTGATTCGGAATGCCGAGCCGAAGCGGGCAAGATTCGTGCGAATCCCGAATCTTGTCGCTCCGGCTCGCTCATCACTAGTCATAGTACATTATTGTGATGAATCGATATTTGTTTATATAACGCTATAATGATTGGAAAGTCGCTGCTAAATATCGTAGTAATAGTATTAGAATTCTTTAATAATTGTGAAGCTTGCCTGCAGCAAGTGAAGAACTATTCTTGCTGTTTCCATTGTATTCAATAATCCATATTTTCCAAGAAACCTCCATTTGATTTAACGAAGAGAACAAATATGTTTATAATTGACCACATCCGCCATTTCCCATAGGTTTACACCGCCTGTAGCACTTACCAAGCATGATGAAAACACTTTTATGAACGGAAGTGGTTATGTCCTGCAGTAGGCATCCGTGTCCATACTTCTGTGCTTTATGCGTGAAACCTGAATCCAATGTATGTGTCTGCAGCTACAGTTTTCCAGAACAGTAATGGTTAAATAATGCTAAAGAATGGCAGCTCCATCGCTCCCTCTCTCCAGCTACCTGGTGTGCCATGTTTACAGTGTGTGTATGAACGGCAGATCAATACGTCAATACTCTGAAGAATTATTTCAAGAAAACACGGAATAACTGTGCCAGGAAACAAAAGGAGCAGATGTTCTAAGTCGAAACACTTGGCCCCATATGTGTGGGGGCCAGTGAGCTGGGGTTCAGGAGATGGACTGAGCTGTATGTATACAAGATTGAGTGCTTGTATAATAAAACCAGGCTTGGCTCTGCAGGCGCAGACTGTGTAAAGATTGATTCCTTACAGGAGCTAAGTCTAATTCAATGGGCATATGTCCTAAGCTGCAGACATTTAAGTGAATAGGTGCCAGCTGATCTTTGACCTATTTACTGTTGACAACAATGAGGAAGGGTAGAAAGGAGGGGTGCCCGTCCAGTGCTAAACTCCTTCAATTCCTTACTTGAAAACACTGCATTTTAATGCGGCCACTACTAAGGGCAGCTCAATGCAAAAAGATGATTACAGCTTCTAAATCAGTTAATTGAGCTCCCCCTAGTGGTGGCTGCAGGCAGCCAGCTTTGTAATACAAGGGAAGCCGATTTATAGGGAATCTGTCACCATTGTGGTGAGAGCCAGGAGCTCCTGAATATGAGGACTCATTGGCATACGCTGGTGCTGTTCATTATAAGATTTTGGCAAGTGGATCTGTCATTAGTTTATGCCCTTAGTTAGGACACCATAAAATTAGTGTGTATTTATGCCAGTCGTCTGGTTTGAATACATTGAGAAATATCTTGTACAGAATGAGTGCCCTATTTATGAAGCACCTGTTTTATTGACGGAGAAGTCGGACAAAGTGGGTTAGACCAGATTTGACCTTTTAATTACAATTTTTTACATTAAAATGTATACAGCTTGATCAAAAAGTAAATACATTCATTAGAAATCTAAAGCATTGCGCTTTGCATTTTGCATTGCGTGGGTGGGATTGACACACATGTACTGGGAAACTAGGTGGGTCAGAGGGACCCATACTAGAGATGAGCGAGCATGCTCGTCCGATCTTGGTGCTCGTTCGAGTATTACGGTATCTCATCATGCTCGAGGAAATGGCATCTCCCGCATTTTGAATTTTTGGCGCCTATAAACTCAGCCAATCACAAGCCAGGAGACTCTGCGGTACACCCAGCATCAAGTGGGGCCCTTACATGTCGATAGCAGGGGTTGGCTGGCCTGATCAGGTGACCCTGGAATATACTAGTGACTGCCCGCGGTGCTCAGCTCAGATGCTGTCTAGATGTCGTTAGGGACAGATCTGCTGCGTTTCAGGGAGAGTGTTAGGGCCTGGATTTAGTTCTCTGTTAGGCAGGAGTGATCTCAAAAGAAACCAACAGCCCTTCTAAGGGCTACAAGACATTTTTTTTGGTCTCCTGGCTGGGCTGGCTGGCACTAGTAGTGCAGCTATCGCCATATATAACACTTTTTTTTTTATTGTTTTATCTCAGTGATACAAATCCATTTCATACAGCTGTGTGGAACCATTCTGTGTGTCACAGTTCAGCTGTCCAGTCACCACAAACCACAATCCGTATTTTCTGTCCAGGTGACCTATACTGTACGTCACGTAATTAAAAAAGGTCTTTTGCTCTCACTGATACAGCTACATTAGAAAAATCTGAGTGCAACATTTTTTTGGGTTGCAGTCAAAATAGCCACAGTCAGCAGGGGCTGAGTTTGCTCTCTGATAGTTTCTGCACGTCACGTTAAAAAAAAAAAAAATTAAAAAAAATAAAAAATAAATAAAAAATGAAAAAAATAGTTTTTTTGTTGTTTTATCTCAGTGATACAAATCGATTTCATACAGCTGTGTGGAACCATTCTGTGTGTCACAGTTCAGCTGTCCAGTCACCACAAAGCACAATCCGTATTTTCTGTCCAGGTGACACATTCTGTACGTCACGTAATTAAAAAAGGTCTTTTGCTCTCACTTATACAGCTACATTACAAAAATCTCTGTGCGACATTTATCTGGGTTGCAATTAAGCAGACCAAGTCTCCCTAATCTAATAGTTTCAGTGTAATTGCTCCATACTGCACGGTACGTAATAACATACGTAATTTAGCTCTAACTTATCCACCTATATACAAAGCACAATCCGTATTTTCTGTCCAGGTGACACATTCTGTACGTCACGTAATTAAAAAAGGTCTTTTGCTCTCACTTATACAGCTACATTACAAAAATCTCTGTGCGACATTTATCTGGGTTGCAATTAAGCAGACCAAGTCTGCCTAATCTAATAGTTTCAGTGTAATTGCTCCATACTGCACGGTACGTAAAAACATATGTAATTTAGCTCTAACTTATCCACCTATATACCCACAAAGTTTGTGGGTTTCAGTACAGCAGGCCCATTTTTTTTTGTACATATAATACACTTATATACAGAAAATGTTGAACCCCAGGGCTAAGGGTCGAGGACGAGGGTGTGGGCGTGGGCATTCAATTACTGCAGGGGGCAGAGGCCGTGGTCCTGGGCAGGGTGAGACAGTACCTGGTGATGAGGGAGCAGGGGAACGCCGCAGAGCTACACTCCCTAGCTTCATGTCTCAACTTACAGGGACACGTGGTAGAGGACTGTTGAAACCACAACAGTGCGAACAGCTGATGTTGTGGATTGCGGACAATGCTTCAAGTAATTTGTCCACCAGTCAGTCTTCCACGCAGTCCACCCACGTTACCCAAGGGAGCACTCCTCTGGCTCCTCCACCTCAAGGCGGAGGCAGAGGCGAGTGCTGCACCAGAACAGGTTGGAAGAGGCAGTGGTGTGGCCAGAGGGAAAAGCAGGGCCAGAGCTAGTGCATCATCAGCAACTGTTTCACGTAGTGAAGCTCCCGTGGCGAGGCCTAGATGTTCGCAAGTCTGGAGGTTCTTTAAAGAAATTGAGGATGACCGACGGACTATGGTGTGCAACCTGTGCCACACCAGGATCAGCAGGGGTGCCACCACTACTAGCCTAACCACCACCAGCATGCGCAGGCATATGAGTGCTAAACACCCCACTCAATGGAACCAAGGCCGTTCACCTCCTGCGGGTCACACCACTGCTCCTTCCCCTGTGTCACTCGCTGCCTCTGCTAGTCAACCCCCTGCCCAGGACCCCGGCACGAGCGCCTCCCACCGGAAAACCACACCTTCGCCTCCACGATCCTCCACAGCGTCCACCAATGTTCCCAGCGCAGCATTCAGCTGTCTTTACAGCAGACGCTGGAGCGCAAGAGGAAATACAGTTCCACCCACCCACATGCCAAATTGTTGAGCCTGGAGATGCTGCCCTATAGGCTGGTAGAGACCGAGGCCTTTCGCAATCTCATGGCGGTGGCTGCCCCTCGGTATTCGGTCCCCAGCCGCCACTATTTTTCCCGATGTGCCGTCCCATCCCTACATCAGCACGTGTCACAGAACATCATCCGTGCCCTGACCAATGCTGTTTCTGAGAAGGTCCACCTAACCACGGACACGTGGACAAGTGCTGCCGGGCAGGGACACAATATATCACTCACGGCACATTGGGATAACTTGGTGGAGGCTGGGACCGAGTCTGACCCTGGGGCCGCTTATGTACTGCCCACACCGAGGCACGGTCTCTCAGACGTACTATGCCTCCTCCTCCGACCCCTCCTCCACCTCCTCCTCCGAATTACCATCCGTGGGCACGGCGCCTTCAGTCGGTAGCTCTAGGCGCAGCAGCAGTGCCGTGGGTAAGCGCCAGCAGGCGGTGCTCAAACTGCTAAGCTTAGGTGACAAAAGGCATACCGCCCAAGAGCTGTTACAGGGCATCATGGCGTAGACCGATCTGTGGCTGGCACCGCTGAACCTCAAGCCAGACATGGTTGTGTGTGACAACCAGCGTAACCTGGTGGCGGCTCTGCAACTCGGCAGACTGACACATGTGCCATGCCTGGCCCATGTGTTCAATCTAATAGTTCAGCGGTTCCTTAAGACATACCCCAATCTGTCTGATTTGCTCACCAAGGTGCGCCGCATCTGTGCGCATTTCCGCAAGTCCACCACAGATGCTGCTACTCTCAGGGCAGCGCAGCGCCGCCTACAACTGCCTGCTCACCGACTGTTGTGTGACGTGCCCACAAGATGGAATTCGACATTAAACATGTTATCCAGAGTTTACCAGCAGCGCAGAGCGATTGTAGACTGCCAGATGTCAACTTCCACCAGAACTGGTAGTCAGGTCAGTCAGCTTCCTCAAGTCTACAATGAGGAGTGGAACGTGGATGTGTGCTATCTGCCATGTGTTGACCAACTTTGAGGAGTCAACACAAATGGTCAGCGGCGATGCCGCCATTATCAGCCTCACCATCCCGCTGCTTTGCCTGTTGAAAAACTCACTGCTCAGCATGGAAGTTTTGCGCTTGTCACAAGAGACGGTGGAGGAAGATACGTCGCTTGATAGCCAGAGCACCCTCCGGTCTGTTTCTCAGCGCGTATCGGAGGAGGGGGATGAGGATGAGGAGGAAGAGGAGGAGAATGTCGGCGAGACAGAAGAGGGTACCAGTGCTCAGTCCTTCTTGTCACTGTCACCTGTCCCCAGTCTAGGCAGAGTAGGGGGGAGCTGTACAGAAAGATGGTGAGAGAGTACCTAGCTGACCATACCAATGTCCGGACCGATCACTCTGCTCCACACAACTACTGGGTTTCAAAGCTGGACACGTGGCCTGAACTGGCGCTGTACGCCTTGGAGGTGCTGGCCTGCCCTGCCGCTAGCATGTTGTCAGAGCGGGTATTCAGTGCAGCTGGTGGCGTCATCACCGTTAAGCGTACACGCCTGTCAACTGACAGCGCTGACAGGCTGATGCTTATTAAAATGAACAAAGCCTGGATTTCACCGGAATTCAAATCTCCTCTGGGGGAAAGCAGCTAAAGATTAACATTACTTATGTATCTGATTCCTCTTCTCTGCTCCTCCTACTCCTCCTCCTCCATATCGTCTTTGCCTAACGATGACCCAAAAAACGCAATTTTTTAGAGGTCCAACTGGCACTCTTTTACCACAATTTTTCCGGAGGTCCACCTACAGGCCCTCTCTCTAAACAATTTTTCCGGAGGGCCCCCTACAGGCACTCTCTCCAAACAATTTTTCCGGAGGTCCACCTACAGGCCCTCTCTCTAAACAATTTTTCCGGAGGTCCACCTACAGGCCCTCTCTCCAAACAATTTTTCCGGAGGTCCACCTACAGGCCCTCTCTCTAAACAATTTTTCCAGAGGTCCACCTACAGGCCCTCTCTCTAAACAATTTTTCTTTGCACTTAGTTGGGTGCTTCCCTAACATGTGATGGGCATGTGCCTCGCCTTTCTTGGTCTGGGTGAGCACAATTGCCATGAGGGTAACCACCAGGCTGTTGCCTGAGAATTTGGGGTAATGGTGGGATTAGGCAGCCCCAGAGGCATCCATGCATGTTGCCCCTGCTGTTTCCTGTCCATTTCCGTGGTGTTTCCATCATTTTCTTATGTTTCCAGGTTTTCACCCAGCCTTCCCTAGGCAGAGCCTTGGTCCCCTGCAAAAATGCTCGAGTCTCCCATTGACTTCAATGGGGTTCGTTATTCGAAATGAGCACCCGAGCATCGGGAACAGTTCGACTCGAATAACGAGCACCCGAGCATTTTAGTGCTCGCTCATCTCTAACCCATACTAAGTTTTTATCTATGTGGCTATATAAGATCTGTGTATACCCTTGCTTCCCAGTAAATTGTTAAAAGGGACCTGTCATCTCACTGAAGATTGCTTAAAATAGGGACAGACACGCTGAAATCAGTTCTCTGTCACATATGCACTAAAGTAAAGTTGATGTCAAAAACTTAAAGGGAGATCTATCCTCTCCTTTGCACAAGAAATGTGGCTTTAAAAGGTCACAAACTGAGTGTTCACAACTTTTTAAATATTACTTTTTTGAAAAAAGTTGCAAGTGCCTCTTTTTTTTTTTCTATCCTTGCCACTTTTCCAAAAGGGGGAATTGCAAGGGCGGGAAAAGGGTGTGACAAACAGCAGAGACAAATGAAGCCAGAAATCTATGGCAGCTCTGAGCTGTCGTAGATTTCTGTTTAGGTGCACGGACTGCAAGAGGATGTAACTAATTTATGATGAGGCCTACGCCTCGTCACAAAAGTGGTGGATCCTCTGACAGTGCAGAAAGCGCCTGTTTTGATAAATCTCCCCCTTAGAGTTTACGGATACTGTGCATCAGTTATGCACATTTAGCATCTGTTTTTTTTTTTTTTAAGTACAGCATGACAGAAAAATAACAGTGATATGAACTCTCCATAAGAGGTATTCTTTCTCATTATGGAGAGTGCCTAGTATGCCGAGTACATGTGCGCAGTATTGTAGGCCAGTTGATCACTCTCTAGATTTCTGAGAAAGATATTCAAATTAGCTTTCCTTAGCCTATCTGATGCCAGAAGATGTTAGACATGATAATTTGAATATATTTTCCTCAGAAATCAAGAGGAGTATTGTCTAGCCTACAATAGTCATCACTAGTGTTGAGTGAATCGAAGCATCCGAAGTGGAATTCGATCCGAAGTTTGGGAAAAGTTTGATTCACCATGAAGGGGAAAAAAAATCCTCCTCTTTCTCGTGCAAAGGAAGTCTGCTCCTCTCTTGAGTGGAAAAGACCTGCTGAAGGTCTTCACTGACCATCACGTCACTAGGTGATCACGCTCGAGCGCGCCTGGACATCATCACGCTAAGTTCAAGTCCTTTGGCAGGTCTTTTCCACTCAAAAGAGAAGCAGACTTCCTTTGTGCGAGCAAGTGGATGAGGTGAGTGAATATATTTTTTAAAAGGTCGTATTTAGCGTTGAGTGAATCGAAATCAAACAAATTAACTTTTATCCAAATTTCCGGAAAAATATGACTGCGCGCTGGCCGGGCACATGACTTCATCACATCACCACACAAGATTTCATCCAGTGTCTTCAATCAAGATGACTGCGAAGATCTCTACGCGAGCAAATGGGTAAGGTGAGTAATTTTATTTTTACCCTGATTAACCCCTGAAAGGCGATCAGTAATGAACATGGCATCTGAGAAGTTCAGTGATGGGGGTGGTGCGATCGTCATTCCCTGTCATTGTGCAAGCTACATACAAAGAAATACACTTCGTGACAAAGTATTTCGTCATGAATCCAATTTCTTTGTGAAATTCGGCAAAGTAGCCCGAATTGTTCATAACTTCACTCATTTCTAGTCGTATTGCACTAGCATATTACCATTTTTAATGGTAGTTAGACGGGTGCACATCATTGGCAAGTGGGCGGGGTGGGAAGGAGCTCATGAATAACTGGGACTTTTCTCTGGCCTTACCCGACTCTTGTCAAGTGCTTGTTGCTAAGATTAAACTCTAAGTTCTCAGCTCCAAAGTTACTTTAGCAGACGTGTGGCAGGCCATTAGTTTCAGCAGATCTATCGCTACTTTATGCTGTCCTCAGTGAGGGAGGCATAAAGGGGGTTACAGGTTCCATTTAAGAATACTGTTAGAGCACATTTTATTTAAGATGGCTAATGCTTATGGCACTGCTAAAAGCTTATGCAACTCAAGTGAATTCTTAAATGTCACAGAAGAAAATGCATAAATGTTTCATTTAGAACTGAGATTTTTAGATTAGTAGTAATCTTGCAAATCTCCCAATCTAAATCCATGCTTAAAAGGGTTTCTGTGACTTAAGGGTAACTATTTCATAAAATGTATGACATATCATATTGACATATCAAAAATGTTTATTGGTGGGTGTCCACTGTAAAAAGGGGCAGAAAATTTTTGTTATGTGTGGATCCTTGAAAAGTATAACGGTCTGAGAGGCTAGCAGCAAAAGCACTTGAACTACCACCAATGTCCTTGTGAAATGTCATAAGTTTTTTTTAAACTATAGCTGCACACTGATGGCCTATCTTTAGGATAGGTCTTTCATGTTTGATCAATGGTAGGGTGGACCCCCACCAATAAGCAGTATGAAGAGGCTTTGTCCACTTCATTGCTTGCAGAGGTAGCACTGCACCTGGTATTGCAACTTGGTTCCTTTCAAGTGAATAGGACTTAGCTGCAGTACCAAAAATAGCCACACTTGAACAGCACTGTGTGTCTGTAAACAATGAAAGGGGTACAGTGCTCACTGAAGAGCCATGGTTCCTTCATTCTCCTGAATGGTGAAGGTCCCAGAGGTGGGACCCCAAATGATGAACTAACAGTTTGAAAAATTGTTGTCCAGGATATTGTTACAAGCAGTGGGTGTAAAACCGCTGTGTAAACTAACTGTTTTGACTTTGGGCTAAGACAAAAGAGAGTTGTCCTGGTGGTCCCCTGGTTTTCACCCCTTAACCCTATACAAAGATCTGGTCTTCACTGGAGGAAAGCCACAAGGCCACTACCTCTTTGAATAGTCCCAGTATGGTTGGCAGTTGAACCACTGGGGTCAGAGAAATGGTTGCAAAGTATTGATCGGTCAGGGACAGAAGGTGGATACAGCAGGCAGCATTCTGGCGAATACATGAAACAAATAAAGGCAGGCAGCAAATGATCAATATGGTAAACAGACTAAGGTCAGCAGAAACAGATCCAGCTAGTCTGAAATACATAGAAAGTTTCTTGACGTAGTCAATCACTGGTTTGTCAGCTGTGGACTCCAAACAAATCTCTACTCCTATATCCTGTATTTGACCAGAAAAGGAGAAAGGAATAGTGAGGTACCGCAAATAGTGAGGTACCGCAACTACATCAAGAAACTTTACCTGTATTTTGGACTGACAGGATCTATTTCTGTTGATTGAGAGCAGCACAGTTTTTTCTCTGTGTTTTTGAACTTGGTGTGAACGGGACCCACTTAACCTAAAATCTGCAGTGGTAACAGTAGAATTAACAAATTGGAACTTTGTTTCATTTGTTATAAGCTAAGGTCAGGACTGGGAGCGGAAAGTCAGAGTATCAGAATCAGTAAACAGGCAGGGATCAGTACACGGGCAGACAAACTGAACAGCACATTTTCACTGGTTACTAAGAAACTAGGAAACCTAAAGCTCAGGCACCCTCCAATAGGTTAAGGTGCCTAAAATATCCTCAAATGGCCATCCATTGGATGGAGGAAACTAGGTTGTGGGCCCTTTAAGAGTTTGGAAGCGCACATTCCCTAGAGACACTCCAGAGGTCTTCACTAAAAAGCGCAGGCCACAGCCTGCAAAATACCTGTGTGATGAGTCCATACAAATGAGACTCCAATAAAATCTTGGAAGATGCCATCAGATTCCAAATGTACAGAGGTATTCTTTCCTATAAGCATTGTTACCAAAGAAGACTATGCAGTGTCCCGCAAGCCCACTGCAAAGGGTTTATGTGGTCATGTGCTTGTGCTATGCATTTTGTGTACTGTACTTTATACAGTGGGCTTCCCAAAGGTTGTGAATGGAGAGTAGGGGTTAATTATCCAGCCTGTGGCTCAGTTGCTAGGTTTGGCTGGCTCCACTCTCCTTCCTCCAGAAGCTGCTAGCAATCAGTGTGTGTAACAGAGAGCCAGAGAGCAAGCTTTTGATGGAGACACAGTAGTATTGTCCGGGGTGCGCTTGCCCTTGGAGACAAGAGCATCTAACACAGTGAGAGCAGCCTCTGAGAGGAAAGGAGAGCATGTATTCCAGACTGCACAGCAGTCATTAGAAAGGAGAGTGCAGAGAAATACAAGGCAATGAAAGGTAGCACATACAGTATATGCCTGTTTGGACTTTACTGCACTGTGGTCAGGGAAGGAAACCTCAGACACACTGCCACGCTTAAAAAGACAGACTAGCGATTTGTTATAATCTGCCCCCACAGTGTGCAGAGAGAGACATAGAGAGAGAGAGAGAGAGAATTTGCACCCATATTGGCCAGATTTGAGAAGATTATTCAGGTTATATAGACAGACTCAGAGAGAACTTTTACTTGATCTACTCTCCCGTACACACAACCTTGGAGGAGAGTGTGTAAAACACCTGTAAAGACTGTACTGACCCTTGTAAGTGCCTGGAAGTGTAAACTGCCGAGTTGCTTAGTAAAGTGTCACTGGCATCACACTGCACTTCAGTTTGCATCATCATTTCACTGCACGGCCTTATGGAGCGCGAACAGGGCAGCCACTGTGACTACAACAACTCCCATCTGCACTTCTACTTCTATCCTCTCCACCTCCCCACTTGGCCGCTGTAAATATATCTGTAAGTACAGCTCCTAACTGGACTGTAACATACCTCCCAACTGTCCCGGATCCGGAGGGACAGTCCCAGATTTCAGCGGCTGTCCCACGGTCCCGGTACGGGGGAGGTATGTCCAGCTTTCTGGCAGCTGTCCATGCATCAATAGTAAGCAGAGACAGCTGCCTGTAATGATAATTCAAGAGCCGTCCATCAGCTCCCTGCTCTATCATTCCTCCCCATGTCTGTGTACCACACTGCAGGTCTAGACAGGGGGCGGGGCCGGCCAGGAGCACCATATATCATCCTGCTGCTGCTGGGGAACGAGTTGAGTATGTGAAGTTCATTATTTTTACTGCCTGTGAAGGGGGCACTTTACTGGGCATATTACTGTCAGGGGGGCACTTTATTAGGTATATTGCTGTCAGGAGGCACAATATTGGGCATATTACTGCCAGGGGGCACTTTACTGGGCTTATTACTGCCAGGGATCCTTTACTAGGCATATTACTGTCAGTGGGCACAGCTGGGCATATTACTGTCAGTGGGCACTTTACTGGGCATATTACTGTCAGGGGGCACAGCTGGGCATAATACAGTCAGAGGGGAACTTTACTGGTCATATTAGTGTCAGGGGGGACAGCTGGGCACATTACTGTCGGGGGAAACAGCTGGGCATATAACTGTCAGGGGGCACATTTCTGGGCACATTACTGTGAGGGGGCACATATCTGGGCATATTACTGTCAGGGGCACATATCTGGGCATAACTACTGTGAGGGGGCGCATATCTGGGCATAAATACTGAGAAGGGGCACATATCTGGCTATAACTACTGAGAGGGGGCACATATCTGAGCATCGCTACTGTGACAGGGCACATATCTGGGCATCGCTACTGTGAGAGGCACATATCTGGCCATAACTACTGTGAAGGAGGCAAAATGCTGGCATAACTACTGTGTGGTGGCATAAAGGGGGAATAATTACTATGTGGGGGCATTTAGGGGACTGGGTCAGATTAGGTGTTATGTTAGTTCTGTTTTGGGCAGAGTTAGAGGCGTGGCCTAGTGCACACATTTTTTTTTTTTCAAAGATTCAGAGATATGCTGTAAACGGAGGCTGTGTATTAGGGAGCCATATGGCCTCTGTGCACTGTTGTATAGGCTCTAGGCATTCTGCTCATTCATATCATAATATTCTTTTGCCATTAAGGAGGCACTCCTCCTCAAAAAAAAATTCCCTCCCCCTTTGTAAGTGAGATGAATTTTATAGCATCTCCTGTGCAGTCAGGAAACAGTATATCTATCTTTCTTCGGCTGCCTTTTAAGTATATTTATTATGATCCAAACATAGGAAAAACATATGCAAAATTATATTATATTTATGTTGTATTTATTTTATGTTTTATATTTTTATTTATATATTTATTTGTATATTTTACTTTTTCTATTTTTTTTTCCTTTAGACACCTAAAGCACACACACAAAGATGTAGCATGAACTCGACCTTATAGAGATATAGTAGACTGCTCATAGAAAGATGTTGATCGATACGAGTAACTTAATTGTTGTCATGGTCAGGAATGAAAACATCCTTCAATGTGGACAAAGCATAGAAAGTGTAGCCAAGCACAATCCCTATAAAGAACAGTTGATTCTTCTTTACTAGGTATCATTAAAGGGACAGTTCATTTATAGATAATGGGGCAGCTTTACTAATCCTAAAGATGTGTAAACTTAGAAAGGCTACCTAGATATGCACCAAAGTTATTAGAGGGGCTAAGGCTGGATGTTAAATTTGGTGCATGGGTAGACACATTTGTTTAAGTCTATACCAACTATTTCCTGTATTTCTTTAAAATAAAATTTTCTGCCAGAATTGTAGGAAAATTATGACTCAAAATGATGCATATTAGACCACAGCCCCTTTCCCACAACACCACACTCTTATTCTTTAAGCCATGCGCCATTGTTGAACTAGGCACAAATAATTTCTCAAAACCTATAGGTTATAACTAGAGATGAGCGAGTAGTGTTCGATCGAGCCGGTATTCGATCGAATACTACGCTATTCGGCATACTCGATTTCAATCGAGTATAACGGCGATGGCGCACTTAGAATTCGTTTCCCCTCCCACCTTCCCTGGCGCTCTTTTTCCACCAATCACCATGCAGGGGGGGTATGACAGGCACGCTGAGCACGCTGGCAGCGCGAAAACGGCGTCTACATGGATTGGCTGGAAAAACCATGTGACCTCGAATATTAAAAACTCAGCTCTTCCTGCTCGTACGCATATGCTGCGTGAACTTAGTCAGGGACAGAGGCTGGAGAAGGGAGAGACAGGTTTTAGCTGTTGGACAGGCAGGAGCGTGATTAAAAGCCCTTATCAGGGCTACTACAGTGGACTTCAGTGATAGCTTACTACAATATAGACTTTACAGAGAACGGCTGCTGTATTCAGGGATAGCTGCTGGAGTAGGGACAGAGAGAGGCATTAGTGGTGTATTAGGTGCTCTGCTACATACCAAACTATATTTGGCACTACTGCTGTGTACCTTGAAAAATACAATATATAGGTTTTATAACTGGCAACTGTACTGTGCGTTCTCTTGCAAAGTAATTTCTCATAACTGGTGTTCATACACACTGTCTGATCACTTAGTACACGGCTGTGTACCTTGAAAAATACAATATATAGGCCTTAACTGGCAACAGTACTGTGCGTTCTCTTGCAAAGTAATTTCTCATAACTGGTGTTCATACCCACCGTCTGTTCAGTTACTACACGGCTGTGTACCTTGAAAAATACAATCTATAGGCCTTAACTGGCAACTGTACTGTGCGTTCTCTTGCAAAGTAATTTCTCATAACTGGTGTTCATACCCACCGTCTGTTCAGTTACTACACGGCTGTGTACCTTGAAAAATACAATCTATAGGCCTTAACTGGCAACTGTACTGTGCGTTCTCTTGCAAAGTAATTTCTCATAACTGGTGTTCATACCCACCGTCTGTTCAGTTACTACACGGCTGTGTACCTTGAAAAATACAATATATAGGCCTTAACTGGCAACAGTACTGTGCGTTCTCTTGCAAAGTAATTTCTCATAACTGGTGTTCATACCCACCGTCTGTTCAGTTACTACACGGCTGTGTACCTTGAAAAATACAATATATAGGCCTTAACTGGCAACTGTACTGTGCGTTCTCTTGCAAAGTAATTTCTCATAACTGGTGTTCATACCCACCGTCTGTTCAGTTACTACACGGCTGTGTACCTTGAAAAATACAATATATAGGCCTTAACTGGCAACAGTACTGTGCGTTCTCTTGCAAAGTAATTTCTCATAACTGGTGTTCATACCCACCGTCTGTTCAGTTACTACACGGCTGTGTACCTTGAAAAATACAATATATAGGCCTTAACTGGCAACAGTACTGTGCGTTCTCTTGCAAAGTAATTTCTCATAACTGGTGTTCATACCCACCGTCTGTTCAGTTACTACACGGCTGTGTACCTTGAAAAATACAATCTATAGGCCTTAACTGGCAACTGTACTGTGCGTTCTCTTGCAAAGTAATTTCTCATAACTGGTGTTTATACCCACCGTCTGTTCAGTTACTACACGGCTGTGTACCTTGAAAAATACAATATATAGGCCTTAACTGGCAACTGTACTGTGCGTTCTCTTGCAAAGTAATTTCTCATAACTGGTGTTTATACCCACCGTCTGTTCAGTTACTACACGGCTGTGTACCTTGAAAAATACAATATATAGGCCTTAACTGGCAACTGTACTGTGCGTTCTCTTGCAAAGTAATTTCTCATAACTGGTGTTCATACCCACCGTCTGTTCAGTTACTACACGGCTGTGTACCTTGAAAAATACAATATATAGGCCTTAACTGGCAACTGTACTGTGCGTTCTCTTGCAAAGTAATTTCTCATAACTGGTGTTCATACCCACCGTCTGTTCAGTTACTACACGGCTGTGTACCTTGAAAAATACAATATATAGGCCTTAACTGGCAACTGTACTGTGCGTTCTCTTGCAAAGTAATTTCTCATAACTGGTGTTCATACCCACCGTCTGTTCAGTTACTACACGGCTGTGTACCTTGAAAAATACAATCTATAGGCCTTAACTGGCAACTGTACTGTGCGTTCTCTTGCAAAGTAATTTCTCATAACTGGTGTTTATACCCACCGTCTGTTCAGTTACTACACGGCTGTGTACCTTGAAAAATACAATATATAGGCCTTAACTGGCAACTGTACTGTGCGTTCTCTTGCAAAGTAATTTCTCATAACTGGTGTTTATACCCACCGTCTGTTCAGTTACTACACGGCTGTGTACCTTGAAAAATACAATATATAGGCCTTAACTGGCAACTGTACTGTGCGTTCTCTTGCAAAGTAATTTCTCATAACTGGTGTTCATACCCACCGTCTGTTCAGTTACTACACGGCTGTGTACCTTGAAAAATACAATATATAGGCCTTAACTGGCAACTGTACTGTGCGTTCTCTTGCAAAGTAATTTCTCATAACTGGTGTTCATACCCACCGTCTGTTCAGTTACTACACGGCTGTGTACCTTGAAAAATACAATATATAGGCCTTAACTGGCAACAGTACTGTGCGTTCTCTTGCAAAGTAATTTCTCATAACTGGTGTTCATACCCACCGTCTGTTCAGTTACTACACGGCTGTGTACCTTGAAAAATACAATATATAGGCCTTAACTGGCAACTGTACTGTGCGTTCTCTTGCAAACTAATTTCACGGCTGTGAAGGCAAAGTATTGTAAAAAAAAAAAAAAATGCGGCGGGGGGCTAGCGGAATCGGACGTGGACGAGGACGGGGGCGCGGAAATGCTGTTGGGGGCCTTGTTGAAGCCAGTGGGGATACAATGCGTGCTGGTGAGGGTCAGCCAGGATCCCGCTCATCCAGAATCCCTGCCTTTATGGGACAGTTAAGCAGGGGGCGGGTTACACCGCTGTTGAGGCCTGAGCAGGTTGAACAGGTGGTGCAATGGATAGCCGATAGCGCTTCCACACAGTTGTCCACCAGCCAGTCATCCACACAGTCTCACTCTGACCCTCCTTCCTCCACACCTGGCCAACAGAGTCATCCCACCCTTGACCCCTCCCAGGAGCTCTTTTCGGGTCCTTTTTCAGATGTGCCGGAAGAATCCCAGGAGCTAGCAGAGGAATTTGTTTGTAGTGATGCCCAACCACTTGAGTATTCGCCATCTCCTGCTGATGTGGACCCTGAACCAGCATCTGTTATCATGAGCGATGATGATGATGATGAGACGCAGTTGCCATCAAGGGAGGCTGTTGGAATGTCCAGTGGGCAGGAGGAGGAGCAGAGTGAGGAAGAGGAGGTGGTGGATGACGAAATGACCGACCCCACTTGGCCAGGGGTGATGTCCAGCGGGGAAAGCAGTGGAGAGGTGGTGGTCTGCGCAGCACCGAAAAAGGCAGCAAGAGGCAGAGGGATGTCCACAGGCAGAGGGATGTCCACAGGCAGAGGGATGTCCACAGGCAGAGGGATGTCCACAGGCAGAGGGATGTCCAGAGGCAGAGGACAGTCCAGACAGAGAAGTGAGGCCACAGCCAGCAGGGCCGAAGCTGTTCCCGGCAGCGGGCAGTCGCGCGAAGCTCCCCCATCGAGGCCTCGTACTTCTGTGGTGTGGAGATTTTTTAATGTTTGTGCGGATGACAAACTGAGCGCGGTTTGCACACTCTGCCACTCAAAACTGAGTAGGGGCTCTGAGAAGAGCAATCTGACCACCTCAGGCATGCGGCGTCACTTGGAAGTCAAGCACTGGGCTGAGTGGGAGAGAGCAAACGCAATACAAACTGCGCCCGGTCCTGCTGCCACTGCCTCTTCCCCTTTGTTGTGTGCTGCCACTGCGGTCCAGACCTCCAGCCAGGACACCTCCACATCTGCCTCTGCCTCGGCTACTTTGGGGCCTTCTCCTTCAGCCTCCCCTTCCCCCGCCTCTTCGCCTGCACCCTCACACTCCTCGTCCCAACAACTGTCCATCTCGCAGGCGTTCGACCGCAGGCGGAAGTACGCCTCGAGTCACCCCCAAGCCCAAGCCTTAAACTGCCACATCTCCAAACTGCTGGCCCTGGAGATGTTGCCGTTTAGGCTTGTGGAGACGCAGGCCTTCCGCGACCTGATGGCGGCTGCCGCACCTCGCTATTCCATCCCCAGCCGCCACTACTTTTCCCGGAGTGCCGTCCCCGCCCTGCACCAGCACGTGTCGCGTAACATCAGGCGGGCCCTGAGGTACGCAGTCAGCGCAAAGGTCCACTTGACCACCGACTCGTGGACAAGCGCTTGCGGCCAGGGACGCTACATCTCTTTGACGGCACACTGGGTGAATGTAGTGGAAGCGGGGACGGGGTCGCAAACAGAGACGGCCTACCTACCACCCCCGCCCAAGATTGCCAGCATGGGTTCTGATAAACCCCCCCTCCTCCTCCTCTGCCTTAACATCGCCCTCAGCCGCTAGCTGGAAGCGTTGCAGCACTGGCGCGGGGAGACGTCAGCAGGCGGTGCTTAAGCTCATCAGCTTGGGCGACAGGAAGCACAGCGCCCCAGAGGTGAGGGACGCCATATTGCAGCAGACGGAGATGTGGCTGTCACTGCTGCAGCTAGGACCAGGCATGGTCGTGTGCGATAACGGCCGTAACCTGGTGGCGGCTCTGGAGCTTGCCGAACTCAATCACGTACCATGCCTGGCCCACGTTTTTAATCTGGTAGTCCAAAAATTTCTGAAGACTTACCCCAACCTGGCAGAGCTACTGGTGAAAGTGCGGCGCTTGTGCGCTCACTTTCGTAAGTCAACTGTAGCTGCTGCTAGCTTAAAAAAACTCCAGCAACGCCTCCATTTGCCTGAACATCGGCTGTTGTGCGACCTGCCCACTCGCTGGAATTCCACCTATTCCATGTTGGCCAGGGTGTGTGAGCAGCAGAGAGCATTGATGGAGTACCAGATTATGAATCCACGCGTGCCTCCAACTCAGCTCCCTCAGTTTGCCAACCACGAGTGGCCATGGATGGCAGACATATGCGATGTACTGCGTATCTTTGAGGAGTCCACCAAGAAGGTCAGCAGCGAGGACGCTATAGTGAGCGTAACCATCCCGCTCCTAGGCGTCCTTAAAGAATCCCTCATCGCAATAAGGGAGAACGCATTGCACGCAGAGGAGACGGGGGTAGGAGGAGACGCAACGGAGCTACACAGTCAGACCACACTTTTGTCTGCTTCACGGTGGCAGTTGCAGGAGGAGGAGGATGAGGAGGAGGACGACGTGGAGGTGGCTGTGGAAGAGGAGGAGGATGCTGGCGGCGAGGGTAGCAGTCAGGCTGTGTGCGTCCCATTGGTTCAGCGCGGATGGGGCGGAGAGGAGGCGGAAGAGGAAGAGGAGGAAATGGCAAGTGATCCTTCTGGTGGGGGCAGTGAGGTCATGCCTATTCAGAGTCTGGCACACATGGCTGACTTCATGCTGGGCTGCTTTTCCCGGGACACACGTGTTGTCCGGATAGTGGAGAACAAACTGTACTGGGTCTTCGCAATCCTGGACCCCCGGTATAAAGATAACGTCTCTTCTTTTATTCCGGTAGAGGAGAGGACAAATCGATTGCTGGAATACCAGAGGGAACTCGTGCAGAACATGATGGAGATTTTCCCACCCACCATCGCTGGCGGCAGAGAGGAGAGGGTCTCCCAGAGTCCCACAACATCTATCAGGCCCACAGCCACCAGGGGAACACTCTCCAAGGTGTGGGGCACGTTCATGGCACCCCCTCGTGCAACTTCCATCACTGCGGGGCCCGCTATCAGCAGGAGGGACAAGTATCGGCGGATGTTGCGGGAGTACCTGGCAGACCGTAACCCTGTCCTCCCCGATCCCTCGGCGTCCTACACTTACTGGGTCTCCAAGTTGGACACGTGGCTGGAACTGTCCCTGTACGCCTTGGAGGTGCTTGCCTGCCCTGCCGCCAGCGTGCTATCAGAAAGGGTGTTCAGCGCAGCCGGGGGCATTATAACCGATAAGCGCAGCCGCCTGTCAACCGACAGTGCCGACAGGCTGACGCTAATCAAAATGAACAGCAAGTGGATTGACCCGGACTTTGCTTCTCCAACCGTGGAAAGCAGCCAAAAGTGAAGTGCCATCTATATGAAGTGCCATTTCCTCCTCCACCTCCTCCTCCTCCTCCTCCTTAACCGCCGTAGAATTGCTCCGTAAATAAGAAAAATTTATATATTTATGGCTCACCTCTTGGGCCTCCACATAATTTTTAAGAGGTCTCACCTCTTGGGCCTCCACATAATTTTTAAGAGGTCTCACCTCTTGGGCCTCCACATAATTTTTAAGAGGTCTCACCTCTTGGGCCTGCACAAAATGTTTAAGAGGTCTCACCTCTTGGGCCTCCACATAATGTTTAAGAGGTCTCACCTCTTGGGCCTCCACATAATTTTTAAGAGGTCTCACCTCTTGGGCCTCCACATAATTTTTAACAGGTCTCACCTCTTGGGCCTCCACATAATTTTTAACAGGTCTTACCTCTTGGGCCTCCACATAATTTTTAAGAGGTCTCACCTCTTGGGCCTGCACAAAATGTTTAAGAGGTCTCACCTCTTGGGCCTCCACATAATTTTTAAGAGGTCTCACCTCTTGGGCCTCCACATAATTTTTAACAGGTCTCACCTCTTGGGCCTCCACATAATTTTTAACAGGTCTCACCTCTTGGGCCTCCACATAATTTTTAAGAGGTCTCACCTCTTGGGCCTGCACAAAATGTTTAAGAGGTCTCACCTCTTGGGCCTCCACATAATTTTTAAGAGGTCTCACCTCTTGGGCCTCCACATAATTTTTAAGAGGTCTCACCTCTTGGGCCTGCACAAAATCTTTAAGAGGTCTCACCTCTTGGGCCTCCACAAAATCTTTAAGAGGTCTCACCTCTTGGGCCTCCACAAAATCTTTAAGAGGTCTCACCTCTTGGGCCTGCACAAAATCTTTAAGAGGTCTCACCTCTTGGGCCTCCACAAAATCTTTAAGAGGTCTCACCTCTTGGGCCTCCACAAAATCTTTAAGAGGTCTCACCTCTTGGGCCTCCACAAAATCTTTAAGAGGTCTCACCTCTTGGGCCTCCACAAAATCTTTAAGAGGTCTCACCTCTTGGGCCTCCACAAAATCTTTAAGAGGTCTCACCTCTTGGGCCTCCACAAAATCTTTAAGAGGTCTCACCTCTTGGGCCTCCTCAAAATCTTTAAGAGGTCTCACCTCTTGGGCCTCCACAAAATCTTTAAGAGGTCTCACTTCTTGGGCCTCCACATAATGTTTAAGAGGTCTCACCTCTTGGGCCTCCACATAATTTTAAAGAGGTCTCACCTCTTGGGCCTCCACAAAATCTTTAAGAGGTCTCACCTCTTGGGCCTCCACAAAATCTTTAAGAGGTCTCACCTCTTGGGCCTCCACAAAATCTTTAAGAGGTCTCACCTCTTTGGCCTCCACAAAATCTTTAAGAGGTCTCACCTCTTGGGCCTCCACAAAATCTTTAAGAGGTCTCACCTCTTGGGCCTGCACAAAATCTTTAAGAGGTCTCACCTCTTGGGCCTCCACAAAATCTTTAAGAGGTCTCACCTCTTGGGCCTCCACAAAATCTTTAAGAGGTCTCACCTCTTGGGCCTCCACAAAATCTTTAAGAGGTCTCACTTCTTGGGCCTCCACATAATGTTTAAGAGGTCTCACCTCTTGGGCCTCCACATAATTTTAAAGAGGTCTCACCTCTTGGGCCTCCACAAAATCTTTAAGAGGTCTCACCTCTTGGGCCTCCACAAAATCTTTAAGAGGTCTCACCTCTTGGGCCTCCACAAAATCTTTAAGAGGTCTCACCTCTTGGGCCTCCACAAAATCTTTAAGAGGTCTCACCTCTTGGGCCTCCACAAAATCTTTAAGAGGTCTCACCTCTTTAGCCTCCACACAATTTTTAACGGGTCTCACCTCTTGGGCCTCCACATAATTTTTAAGAGGTCTCACCTCTTGGGCCTCCACAAAATGTTTAAGAGATCTCACCTCTTGGGCCTCCACATAATTTTTAAGAGGTCTCAGCTCTTGGGCCTCCACATAATTTTTAAGAGGTCTCACCTCTTTAGCCTCCACACAATTTTTAAGACGTCTCACCTCTTGGGCCTCCACAAAATTTTCCATGAGCCTCTGGCCAGCCCACGGCCTCTAACTGCCTTTTGCGGTCCTATGCATCCCTCCACATCCCCACTGCTTTACCTGCTAGACATGACACTGGGCCAGGTCAGGTCACTGATATCTCTAGCGCCAACAATTTGGGCATTTTAAGGCTTCTGCATGTGTTTGAGTTGTTTTTACATTTTAAAGAAGACATGTCTGACCACATCTCACACACACAATGACAATTAGGGGTGGGGTCTATTTGCTTTTCCCTTTGCTTATACCATCTGTGGTTGTCATAGGCAACGTGATTTTAAGGGGTGCAGAATTTCATCTTCTGTTTTGTCTAGTTTGGCTTGGGGTCCATGGCAATGTAGAGGAAAGAAGGTTTCCTTGTATGGTCTCACTTTACAGAGAGGTTAGATTGTCCTTGGAGTGTATTGTTGAGAGGCTGTGATAGTGGCGTAATAGTGCGACTTGGGCGCGTTATATGCACCCAGACATGCTTCCCCTGCTGTCCCAGTTGCATTCCAGCAGTGTTGGCATCCTTTTCTGAGGTTTCAGGGTGGACTTGGTGACCTCCAAGTGGTCGAATTGAGATTTCCAAGTGGCGAGCATTTTTTTCCCATAGACTTTAATGGGATTCGATATTCGGTTGAATAGTCGAATTTCGCGGTCTATTCGAATCGAATTTCGAACTTTCGAATATTTCACTACTCGCTCATCTCTAGTTATAACACCTAAATAAGTACACAGTACACCAAATTATCACTAAAATATTATCCACAATATTAAAAGGATTGTATGGGACTAGAACATTGATGACCCATCCTCAGGATAGGTCATCAATATCTGACCTGTTGGGGGGTCCAACACCATCATCAATCAGCTGGTTGAAGACGCTTTACTCTGCATGTATTTGTAAAGTATACACGGCATATACAGTATGTTTATGTACAGTCAGGGGTGTAACTACCATAGCGACAGACCATGCAACTGCTATGGGGCCCAAGACAAGAGGGGGCCCAGTCTTAGTTGGGATTATCTCCTCTTCTACTGGAGGTGAAAACTTGGTAAGGACTCTACCTTCTAAAGGAACAGTTTTTAGCAAATGAGGCAGTGGAAAAATGGCCTAAGGGTCATTGAAAAGGGTTTAGGCAGAAACCCTTCTGTTCTGTGTGGGGGGCTTGATTTGATCATTACTATGGG
The DNA here is from genome assembly GCA_900303285.1 of Rhinella marina. NCBI lineage: Eukaryota > Metazoa > Chordata > Amphibia > Anura > Bufonidae > Rhinella > Rhinella marina. The sequence goes on from ONZH01019520.1 coordinate 44,574, forward strand.
GCCCTTACTTCTCTATGTACACCACTGTGTACAGTGTGTGTGTAGTGTACATATGGTGTACGATCCTGGGGCCATCAATAATGATGAAATCAAGTTCTGCCTTGGTACTAATGATGACCCAATCAAAGTTCACAGGAGTGCTGGAGATCACTTAGATAATTAGGAGTCTGGAGTCCTGACTACATCCAGAATGAAGGTACTTAGATCACCAATTGAGTTATCATCATCTGACAGCGACCCATCAGCTGTGAAGCCCTTTGTAACGAAAGCGGTCAGAGTCTCAATCGGGAAAACACTGATTATGTCCTTATGCGAGGCATCCCTCTGTAGGATGAGCTTCTGACTTCTTTCCTGAAGGGCTACAGCTTTTTACAGATTAAACAAAAAGCTCCATTCCTTAGTGGAATGTAGCCAGCACATGCGCTCCATAATTGTCACTGTGTACGTGTGATTCATCTGCTATCACCCCAGACTTTGGAGTGGCCAGTTCCCGGGTCCGCAGTGAGTCATAATCCAAAAACAACCTTTAGAAAATATGTAGACAAAGGCTTATTCCCTTGCATATGCATTCAGAGGTCATACAATGAAATTGAATTCAAATGATCAGAAACTACATCTTCACATTTTAAGACACACGTTATCCTTTGGAATAATTTTTGGTCTTATATAACGGATATATATAACAGATTATACAACGGATTATATAACGGATTATACAACGGATACAACAACATATACCTATCAATAAAACAATGACAATGCAAATAATATATGCAACGGTTACTATACTGTGATACACCTTCATTTCAAAGCAAATTTCATAAAGGTATCTCTACACATTAAATGACCTATTCTATATAACCTATAAAACCTATTCATTTAAGAATAATGCCCTTAAATGTTTAACAGGAAACCACTCTGGAGCCACTGGGCTTCTTAAAAGAAAAAAGAAACTATGTATTTTGAACTAACATAAAACTTTTTCTTTGCTTTTTGTTTAATAAAACTACTTTTTTACTTCTAATCTTCTTAAAGGCACAGTCTCTTACCCCTTCTTTCTTTGTTGACGTATGAGGGGATTGCAGGTATAATCACAATCCTAAGTGCAGGTTTCAGAGCCTCTTTTAAGTGGTTGTAGAACAGTCCATAACCTTGTCTGTAGGAGTAGCTTTGACACTGGGAGCTCCTCCCATCACCGGTCAGTAAGTTGTTGTAAGATCATCAGCCATGCTGGTTGGTTGGTGTACTGCAGGAAATCTTGGGCAGACGATTACCTTGGTGGTCCATCCTTGGACAACAGTAAGGCAAGCAACAAAGCATTTTTTTAAGGATGGCAGACAAGTTTTTAAAGTTTTTTCTCATTGGGTGAAAGGTAGGCCACCAAAAGCTTTGTCTTACCACACCTGGTGTCATTTACTTGGGCAGCAGGGCACTGCTGAGGTTGTCAGTCCTGACTCTGCTAAACAGCTGATGAATCCTGCACTTAGGGAAGATAGAATTGAAAAGAAATAATCCATGGGTTTAACTCAGTCCAAAATAACTAAATCAATGGCAATGTCAGCCAATCTAATGGGGTGGAGTAAGTTTTAGAAGCTCCTTGTGTGTCATTTACTTCCCACCAACCCTGCATCAAATGGATTAAGCAAAACAAACAAATGTACCTTCTCAAACAGCTGATCGGCAGGGGTCCCACGTGTTGGACCCTGCACGATCAGATACTGATGACCTATCCTCAGGATAGGTCATCAGTAGTTAACTGCTGGAAAACCCCTTTAAGCTTGACTCAATACTCAATTGGTAATAAATCTAAAAGATCTTGCTTTTTGCCCTTAGCTAACAGAGTCAATGGATGCATAACTCATGAAATAAAGTGTCATGGTAGAATATAGTGTTACCTTTATGGAAACTGTTATTGCAACATTTACAAATGCGGTCACTGCTCTTTTAAGGTGTTGTGTTCCATACTACGTATTTCAATAAATGACCTGCATAGTTTCTAAGAGAGCGATATAATAGAGTTGTTTGACATTTCTGACCAGTTTGTGACATTAATCCCAAGCGTACGCTCATATTTCTGCAAATACCAGGTGCTGGTCAACACAGCTACCAAAAATAACTCTTGCCTCTTGACGTTTGATTGGCTTTGCATGGCTGAGACCAGCTGCAATAACCATGTGGTCATGATCTACCAAGTGCCTAACTGTGTAACACCATGTCCAAATTGTAGTCATGGCAGATACCAGACATTTTAATGTTATTTTTTTTGCACTTTATTAGTCTACAATCTGCATTTTGATTTGCACATCTATTGGCATTTGAATCAATGGCATGCAAAGTCAGAGGAGCGTTCCGCTCAGCAACACATGCCATTGATTTAGTAACATGTGTTGCTTGGCGGAATACGGTTAGAGTCTATTGTAAGAAACCTATTACTGTTTGTAACGCATGGACACGCATTATATATAAGTGGACAGGTGCATAAACTCATACATTTACAGGATTTTAACAATCCAGGAGGAATGTTTGGATTTATTATCCATTCTGCTAACTATTTATGATGGCTGAACAAATGCTGTCTTCATTTTCATTATTTGTTCTGGGCACCTGTTCTAGAAGTACATGGGATGAATGCATTTGTTGAAATATAGATTTCCAACTTGTCTTTAGATTAATTTTTATTATGTTCATTTCCAAAGCTTTTATTTCTGTGAAAAGGCAAAGCAGCATATGAAAAGAAAAGAATTCCATTTAGTATATTTTTATTTCAGTGTTTTAAAGAGCACTCATCAGAAGGATCAATCCTACTAAACCGTGCATAGTGACTAATAGGGTTGACCCAGCTGATTAAAACAATAGGTGTCTTGTGAAAATTGGTTGCAGTGTTCCTAAGGGAAAAAAAACATTTTTATTCTTTAGGCAAACTAAGGCTTCATTGCACCAAGGGCCGGGGTCTACCAGGGCTGGTTCCGCCCCTTAGTGCCCTGAAGTCCTTATTTGCATAAAGAATAAAAATATTTTTCTTGGGAACACCACAACCGATTTTCAAAAGACTGGTAACACTTTAATCAGCAGGATCACACCTACCAGGGAGTATACTTGGTTGAATAGGGTTAATCTAGTTAACCAGTGCCCAGGGGCAGACTGAGAACTTAAAGTGGTCCTGGAAAACATACGAAAAATGTCCCCATTTTGTAGTAGGGTGCAAATTGATGGAAGGCAGGGCCAGCAATACCATATTGTGGCACATTATACCGCCTCAACAGAGCCAAATACCACAGTCCATCACAAAATACTGCCAGCAGCACAAAATACATCCCCAAAAGCTTCCACTGGCTGGCAGTGAGGAGAGCTCATATGGCCCCCTGGACATTGCCACACCGGGAAATTTCCCTGTAAGGTTAATGTCCAATCTGCCCCTGCCAGTGGTTTTTAAAAGGACACTTAAAAATTAGAAATGCAGTGTCAGTAACATCAAGAATTCACCAGCTACAAACCTTCTTCATTTTTGGAGGACTGGTTTAATGACTACAGAGCAGAGAGAGATTTCTTATGCAGCAATCTCCCAGAGAATAAAGCACCCATTGTCTTACTTCTTTTCTCAAATGCTTCATTCCATATAAAGTACATCACCAATAAGAAAGAAATACTCTTGGACTCACGTAGGCTAGCTATATTATTCCTAATCAATGGATTTATATCCATCAGAGCAGGTCAGATCAGTGAACTAATGGATATCACAGAAAGTCTTTCAACAGTAGTAGTCTTTTAAGGAAAAAAGTCAATATTTTCATGAAATTCTGGACTGCTGCGTGATACCGCTACAACTTTATTATGAAACCTTCTCTCAATGCACTTCTTTGGTAGAATATCCTTATAATATGAAATCCAATGGAGTATATCCCAATTTTTGTTGGATTCAGTATACCAGTGACATATAAGGGTACTGTACATTGAAACCATATATATTTTAATAGATATAGTATTCAAGTTCGTATCGATTCTTCATAAATCAAAAGTGCTCTAATTGACCTGAAAATATGTGTATGCCACTGTGAGGTCTCCTAAGACTCACTTTTTTTTTACATCTCTCAACTCCCATAGACTGGAATGGAGCGTAAGAAAACCTGTGGGCCCCAGTGTTTGGACCCTTGGAGATCGGAAACTTATCCGTTATCCTGTGGATAAAGGAAAAGTGTATTTTATTGGAAAACCTGTTTAACTTCTCAGGCTACTTTCACAGTAATGGCAGCCTTCTTCGGCGAACATGACGTAGTTTCATTCTGTCTGCCTCTTGGCATGTTTGCAGTGCTGCGGCTGGAACTCCGTCCAGCCCCCCATTATAATGAATGGGGCCGGATCAGATTTCCGCCAGCACGCGTGCATTAGCGGCAGCACGGATCCGACAGGCTGTTCACCCTCTGGAATAGCCTGCCGGAGAAGGCTGCCACTAATGTGAAAGTAGCCTAATATGTGTTAACTTTATTTTATTAAGTAGGGTTAGTTATAAGAGGCAATGCTAGGCGCAACATTTGACTTATCTGCCCAGGGCACATAAATTCTTTGTTGCAGGCATGAAGAAAAAGTTGAATTGCTGTATAAATTAAAGGTTCTACAGTTTTCTAATTTTTTTTAGGTTTGGTTTCCTCAACATTTTCCAGATATTTCTTTGTTGCCATTGACTGAGAACACGAGTTTAAATTCAGAGATTCAATACAATATAGTGACACCCAACAAGACCCTTGACAGGTTGCAACTCACATCACAACCACTGGGTGGCCACACGTTGATACACATATAGGATAGACATCTTGTGATAGACATCACCTTTATTTTTTGCTTTTTTTGTTTTTGTTTTTTAAAGCCGGTCATCTCCCACCACATATCTCTGGATATGTTGAGCCAAGAGAAAGTATAGAAGGAAACACCTGTACAGGCAATAGCTAGTTCTACTCTTAGATGATAAGTGGATAGTATTGTATCCAGTCTAAAAAATCCTCTATGAGCTAAATACATCAGCATCCAGACAAATCTCCTACAATATTTCATTGTGGACGCCAGGATGTTTAGCTCACAGAGCATTAACATTATACTAGATACAGTTTTTGTGAGAAGCACTTGGTATTGGTTTTTAGGATATGAATGTCAACAAGAGAGCTCTGATTCACTGGCAGCAAACTAATAATTGTAACACAACGAGGAATTAAAATACGAAGTAAATTAGAAAGTTCGGAACAAAAAAAAGAAAATCTCTTTAATTGTCTTATCTTTTTTGGAATGCCGTGTAAACAACCCATATTTGTTTCCACAGACAAATAATTCCAATATAACGAGGAGGTAGCATTTTTTATTTGTAAAGTTATCTCTCTCATTGTCGCATCATTTTTGTTTTTTATGATTTGCCCCACTTATAAAGCAGTGACATTTTTATAACATTGATAGAGCCATAGATTTCAATGTTTAATGCAGTCAAGCTCCAATATATCCCTGTTGAAAACAAACTCTTAACTCATAATATGATTAAAATCAATTTGTAAATGTTTCCATGAATCTGCAGTTCACATCCTTGTGGCAATGAATGCTGTTTGTATTAATTTGCTTGTTTTGCTGTTTAGACTATTCATATTGTTAAGTAGTAACCGTGTCAAAGCATTTGGTTGTAAATTCAAATTTAGTGTTTCTTCTATCTTGGCTTTTTTCACTCGCAAGAACAGCCAAATCAAATGGTATTTGCTGTGCAGATTCTTCTTGTATTACACTAGCTAATTATTGCTGATTTCATTTGTTTCTTATTTTATTATTCTTTTCTACCTATTAAAAAATTCTATTAAAACAGAGTAAAAACATCTAGGAACTTAAAACTGTATTCATTGTCAAATTATATTAGAGATAACTCATTTTTGCAATGTAAAATTGATAGCAAAATTTTTTTTTATGCAAACAGAAAACAAGAAAGAAAAATATAATCATGATAATATATAAAAGGCAAGCTTTGCTGGCAGTGACTCGCTGGAGCCAATCAGAGATGCACGCCCAATGAGGCCAGGTTAGGCAGCACCAGGTAGGGACAAGAGGGGTGGAAAGGCCATGGGCAATGAGCACTTTCATTATGGCAATGGTGTAAGGTTAAGAAATTGGCATTGGGGGCGGGGGGCGCCATTTCAGTTTTCACCTCAGGAAGCAGAAAGGCTAGGTGCACCCCTGGCTCCAGCAGTTACATGGTATGATCACTTCAGCCAATTAGTGGCAGGTTGATGCAGATATACATATCATAGTGCTGTCACTGCTAAGGTATGGTTTCTCAGTCTGCCTCTTATCTCCCTGCATGGACTATTCTAATAAATGTGCTCTTTTACATGTAAACTGTATATACTGGAGCAGTCTTATCAAAACTGACTAAAAGAAAAACTGTTTGTTGCTTAAGACAACTAATCACAAAGCAGCTTTCATTTTACTGCAGCAATTTTAAGGGGTTTGCTTTTCTCAGACATTGATGGCATATCCATAAAAGGGCCCCAGAACTGAAGGAAAACATACCACACATATATGCCATGTTTTCCATGCATTGCTATGGCAGTTCTGAAAATAGCCAAATGAGTGTGCTCAACTATTTTTGAAAGTCCCATAGTGTTGAATGGAGAGCTAACTGTGCATACATGGTCCCACTCCATTCACTACAACGGGACTTCCGGAAATAACCAAGCTAGCGGTGAATGAAGGGTGGCCATGCATGAATGGTGGGCTCTCCTTTGCTTCAGGGGCTCTTCTGAAGATAAGAATGGGTCCCAGAGGTGGGATCCCAAATAATCTGATATTGATGTCATATCCTAGTGATATGCCATTCATTTCTGAACTAGGATAAAAGCCAAGCTCTGTGACTCTATGACTAACAAACACAGTTTTTATACAGTTTTGATAACTAAAGCCCATTGTATAATTTATGGTAACAGTATGTACATTATACATCTCCAGTATCTGTGTCAGTAGAAGGGCACTGAGTAACTGACGCTCCCAGCGTAGTTGACAAGCATGTTGCCTTGATCCTACTTCTTTAAAAAGTGAGTTGTGAGTGACGGGTCAGTGTGTAACTTCAATCATTATAACAGACATGAGGGGAACAAGCACGGGCACTGCTGCTTGATTTCAGGGTGGTCATAACCATGGAAATGAGCAATGTAAAATGTGATGGAAAAATGAATCAAACCAGCAAAGGAGACAATATGGACAATCACAAATACAAGTGCCTTGTATTAACTTTCTCAACATGATAAATGCCATTTGCTGAAGCGAGACAAATCCTTTAACATTGAATAACCTTCAAGGTGTATTGATTCTTAATATTACAACTAGAGATGAATGAATCCGAATAAATTTGATTCGCCTAGAATCCGAATTTTCTTGTGCTTCGTGTCGGCGAATCGATTTATCCTGAAATAGTGTAAAAAACAAAAAACATCCATACTTACCTCCTCCATTTGTTTGCGATGGGCCGCCAGCCCCCATCTTGATTGAGGATCCCGGGCGAAATCCCGCGCCTAGTGATGTATGACGTCACCACGCCGGCTGGCGTGATAACGTAATCTTGCTCAGCGCGAGATTTCGCTCCAGATGTTCAAGCAAGATGGCGGCGGCTGGCCCGTTGCAAGCAAATGGAGGAGGTACGTTTGATTTAAAGGGAACCTGTCATCAGCTTTATGCTGCCCATACTAACGGCAGCATAAAGTAGAGACACATGAGTTGATTTCAGCGGTCTGTCATTTAAAAGTTAAAAGTTAGTGGTTGCCGAGAACCAACATCACAATCATTGCAGACTGAGCCTGTAAAAGAGTCACGGCCACCTGAGAAGAGTCATGGTTATTCATGGATTCTTGCTCTCCCTGCCCACCTGCTGATGACTGACAGGCTTCTACCTAGTTTTCTCCCTTTCTCGCTAGAAGAGAACTGCCAATCATCAGCAGATGGCGGGAGAGCAGGAGATTATGAATAACCATGACTCTTCTCAAGAAGATTTGACTCTTTTCAAGGCCCAGTCTGCAATGATTATGATGCTGGTTCTCAGCAACCACTTACTTTTAGCTGATGTGTGACACACCACTGAAATCAGCATTTCTGTTACTAATTTATGTTGCCCTCAGTGACGTCATCAAAAAGTTGATGACAGGTTCCCTTTAATGTATTTTTAATGTTTATTTTACACTGTTTTTACACTCAGACGCCGGGATCATGTATGAACGGGGCATCTGAGGGGTACAATGACGGGGGCGGCGCTATTGCAGCTCCCTGTCATTGCACCCACTGCTTACAAAAAAATGCGCTTCGTGGCGAAGTAATTCGTCACGAAGCAAATTTTTTTGTAAAATTCGGCGAATCAGCCGAATCGAATTTTCAAGAAATTCGCTCATCCCTAATGGCAACCAAAGAAGCCTGTGGGGTCCTGTTGTACTTCTGTATGCTTCTAATTGCATATGGGGGGAAATGAAGGTTTTTTTTTTGTCATACAGAATCAAAGAAAAAAATGTGATATTCTTCATTGGCTTTTATGTTATGGAGAAAATCTCCCCCCTAGAAACATGGTTATGGAGTAGAATATATTCACAAAACAGAACCACATAGAGGTACAGTTGTCTACGCCCTTACCTTCTATTAAATTTGGTTAAGGACTTTATAAACCAGTATAAATACAATGCAATAAGCTTTCAAGTAAACTTCAAGGGATTGTGCCAAGTATAAAAACTATCTCCTATCTGATTACTGGGAGTCTGACCGTTGGGACCACCACTGCCCGGAGAACGGGAGTCACTTTCTCTCTGTTTATTCTCTATGGTAGTGTTCCTCAACTCCAGTACTCAGGCCCCACCAGCTGGTCATGATTTGAGACTATCACACAGAATGAATACCTATGGTAAGTCCTGATGCACTGACACTAATTATATCACCCACTCAATACTCAGGAAATCCTGAAAACATGACCGGCAGGTAGGCCCTGAGGACTGGAGTTGAGGAACACTGCTCTATGGGACCGCAGGAAATAGCTAAGTGGTCCTCTTATTTCTAGTAGTCCCCTTATTTCTGGTGGTTGGCAATTCTAACTTCTAAACTTGGCATAAACCTTATAGCAGCCTGCAATTAACATCACTACCACTGGGTGGCCACACATAAGACAAACATCTCATGACACAGTATCACACATTTTTTTACATCTTAGGATATGTTGAGAAAAAGGTAGAAGGTAAGAGTGGACAGAAGTGTACTGTGGTATGGAGCCCAAAGGACTCCATGGGCCCCTTTCCAGTCTCTATACACAAGACCCTGTTGTGTGCATTGGACCCTAAACAAAATAGTGTAATTTGTGTTAATAGTGTCAATTTGCATGGAATAATTTGGTATAATTTGACTTTTTCTAATATCAGTAGTAGTACATTTAAGGCCAACAAGTCTGACAAACTGTTCTCAAGATTTCAATACCTTCTGCCAGATATTTTCATTTGAATACATTTTTATTCAACCAATATATCATTTTGCAGAATACAAACTGCCAAGTTGAATTGAATTGTAAAATTAGATCAAGACTCATGTTTTGGAGATTGGTAAACAAGAAATGAATTTGTTGCATTGACTTCAATCATATGATTCAGTTTTGCAGAAAGATGGAGGTTAAAATATTTCATACCATAAACTGCATGTACTGTATTCTTGTTTGGCATACCGTAAAAAGCTAAAAAGAGATTGATGATAATGTGACTTTAATGAAAGAGGAAAAGAAAATTATATAATTTCCACATTTTAATAAATGCATCTTTAAATGGTCACTAACATTTCACACAACTTTGCATAAATCAATAGTTCAAGCAGCCACAATAAATTTTGTAATATGCCTCCTCAGTGAAAAATCTCTAGTTCTCCTGTTACCAGCTGTTTATCAGTCCTCTCCAAAACCACCCAACAGCCCTCTTCCCGCTTCCTACCTAACCCCCAATAATTGCTTTTCATTTTGAAAAATGTTTTTTTTCCCATCCAGGAAAGGATCATCTCTGCAGGAGGATCATATTACACAGGTCAATGCAAATCTATGGAGAGGGAGGGGAGGAGTGAGCAGGAGCTGAGGAAACATACATAGCTAAATAGGAAGATCATCATCTCATTTGTTGAAAACTTAATATATCTGCTGCTGATGACAATACCTTTTCAGCGGAAACATCGGCCTTTGTCCAAATAAATGAGTCAATTCCATGCAGACTGAGAGCCATTATTGTGGACACTCTACTGATGCCACCTCTCTAGGTGTCCTGTTCCCGATCTTTACATCTAGTATGATGCAGACTACTACTACTATTCAACATGTTATATGAGGATTGAGTGATTCTGAAAGGAAATACAAAGGGATCTGACACACAACAATGGAAAATTGACCACACTCAGAGGACAACCTGAAAAACTAAAAGTAGAACTTGATTATAAGTGCCTCAATATCCAAAGGAAACCTTTAAGTAAGGCTACTTTCACACTAGCGTTTTTAAATTCCGGTACTGAGTTCCGTCATAGGGGCTCAATACCGGAAAAAAACGCTTCAGTTTTGTCCCCATTCATTGTCAATGGGGACAAAACTGAACTGAAGACAACGGAATGCTCCTAGAAGCATTCCGTTCCGTCTTCAGACCAGAGAAAAAAAACGCAGCATGCTGCGGTTTGCTCTCCGGTCCAGGCATCCGCACCAAGACAGATCCGGAATGACTCCCAATGCAAGTCAATGGGGACGGATCCGTTTGGTGTGACACACCAGTAATCCGGATCTGTCCTCCATTGACTTGCAATGGGGGGTCATTCCGGATCCGGCTACAGAGATACATACAGACATACAGACATACAGACATACAGACATACAGACAGACAGACATACATACATACACACATACATACTCACATACTCCAGCCAGGGACGCCGGCAGCATGTCTTCACGCACCTCCTGCGCGCAGCTATGACGTTTCCCCACTGTGCCCAGCAGAGGGCTCTGTGGGGAATCATCATCACTGCTCGCAGGAGGCGCGTGAAGATGTGCTGCCGGGGTCCCTGGCTGGAGTATGTAAGTATGTATGTGTTTGTGTGTATGTGTGTGTATGTATGTATGTTCTCTGTGTCTGTGTCAACATGTGTGGGGCCGGAGCGCTGCTCCGGCTCCACACATGTATCAGCGGCAGTACGGATCCGTCGGCACCCTTTAGGTGCCGGATCCGTGCTGCTGCTAGTGTGAAAGTAGCCTAATTCAATCCAAAGATAACACAATGCCAAAGTACCAACCAAGGCCATGACAGATTATCTGGATAATAAATGCTAGGGTCTAGGGTTTCCCCAAATCACTGTCAACATCTGACAATCTTTCCACTACTGTAACATTTTTTAGTGGTGTACCTGGTCACCACTAAAGCAGAGGGAGGAAAAAACATTCTGAGTGGTCTATAGCTGTTAACACTTGGAAGTGTTACTTTAAGTGTAATACTTGGCAGGCTAATAGACTAAACCTTCTGTCAGGACCGGCAGATATTGCACGCGTTCTGCTGGTCCTGCCCCTGACTCTGGTGGCGAGGTGGTTGCCCGGGGTCAGGCTTCGTCCGCTATTTCGGCAGGCTCCTCCTCCAGCCGGCGGTCTCTGGCTGTGGATGCGCGTCCCAGGCAGGGGACGCGCGCAACGGTCATAAGTGCCAGGGACATGGCTGGTGCGCACTCTCGCTCGTGGCCTGTTACTGGTCGCCGGAAAACGCGAGCAATATAGTGTCTGTTTATTTTCTGTTCATTGGTATCTCATGAGTTAAGTTTTTGTTCCTTGCTTCTCCTCCCAGTCAGCTGGTTGGGTGGGGTCTGCTAGGTATTTAAGGCCCTCTAACTTTTACCTAGCTGCCAGTGTTTGGAGTTTCCTTGCTACTACCTGGTTTGACATTCTTGCTCTGCAGTTTAGACTCTTTATGTTCTTTGACCCTTGGCGTGTTTTTGACTACTTCTCTCTGCTTGCTGATTTTGTTCCTGACGTACTCTCCTGGTTTTGACTTGGCTACCTGACTACCCATTTGGTTCTTGTTTGTCTGTCTTGTTTGTCTTCCCATCCCCCGCACTTTTGTTAGTGTATTTTCAGTCTTCAGGTTGTCGGCTCAGGGGTTAGCCTGAGCGGGCAATAGGCAGGGAATGGGGTTGGGATTAAGCTTAGGGATCACTACCCCTTATCTGTGTATCCCAGCCCTGACACCTTCTCAGCTGCCAATTCCAGAGCCATTAAGAATTTATTAATGTGCTATTGCTTTGTATAAAATAGCAGATTTTAATTAGATATATGTATGTGTGTATGTGTAAGTGTGCTAAAACAAAATTGTATGTTGACTTATTTTTCCAATCATTTTTAGTTTTTTTTTACCATGTCACTATTCTTTTAAAAAAATCCTGAAATCTTGCAGTTTTCACCCTGGCCACTGAGCCTCATAATAGGTTGACATTCTTTTTCTGTAAAGATCACTTTTTTATCTACTTATTATTGCAGATATGATTACAAAGAAAGAGGACACCAATATATAAATAACGCAAGATATACACAGCTCACCCCCCCTCCCTGCACAATGACCTCTGCATAGGTCACAGATCATAATAATACATAATAAAATCTATAATCAGAAAATAGACTACAGAAGAGAATAAGTATTCTTATAAATGATAAATTCCATTTATGAGACAAAACAGTCAAAACTTGAGGAACATCATAGGACTAACATCCAGTTGCCCAACAGGTGCATGCAGAGGTCCATGCAAATATATGTATATTAATTTTACTCTAATAGATTTAGAAATTTTGCTGGTCATAGATGTGATTATGCTAATAAATATTATTTTCTACTATGGCTGCTGGTTGTCTTTTATTCTTTTTGTGAAGTCCTTGATGCAGGTCATTAAAAAAGTAGTAATACACCCTTCTTAATGGTGTTGCCTGTACAGCCTCAAGTACCCTCACCATTATATTAAATACGTGACTGGTGTCCTGACAATATGTTTATTTTACACTTTAGCCATTACATAGTGCTTTCTTTCAGCTAAATGCTTGCTTGATACTTAGCAATGATCCTTCCATCGTCATGGTGAAAATTGTAATCTAGGAAAAGTGGTATCGCTGTACTTTAGTCATGTACTATAGATAAAGTCATGCACTATGTCATTTACACTGCCACATAATTGCTATTTACAATATATTTTCTGTTTTATATTGCCACAGTGCATCTACAATAAAAAATGAAGTAACTTTGCCAATAGTCTTGATTCATTTTTTGCCTACAGGTCCTATTCAGACTCATGCATTACTTTAGTAACAGATCACAAACATATGGTTAGAAATGTGGCCATAGATGTGTATTCCAGTTTTTATTTTATTTCTTTATATAATAGGAAACCATACAATTTTCTAATATACATGTATTTAAAATTCTGCATACAACACATACCTTTTCTTATATCAGGCGCTTGACCCCTATATGCAGTAGAATGGTATAGCCCATGCATCAGTGCTGTATAAGGTATCCATGGCCTAAATATAACATGGCATCGGTCATGTGACACTCCACATCATATAATCCCTGACATTCTTGAAGCAACAGTGTTACATGACATATATGTGCTGGGGCAGCGCACAGGACACACTCAAGTGGTAAGTGAATAGGACTAGCAGTGGAAACAGGATTTTTTTTTTTGTGGATATTACTAGACATGAGCAAAGTATTGAAAAACGCGATTAGGCTGCTTCACCGAATTTTGCAAAAAAATTTGCTTTGTGATTAATTACTTGATCATTCATTCATTTAGTCATGAAGCGCATTTCATTGCAAGTAGTGGGTACAATGACAGGGAGCTCCCCGTCATTGTACCCCTCAGATGCCACGTTCATTGCTGATCGTGTAATATCAAAGTGTAAAGTTAAAAAAAATAAATTAAAACATACTTGACATACAAACAACTTGATCGTGAAGAGCCAGCCATCGCCATCTTGTTTGATGATCTTCAGCGAAATCTTGCGCGGCCAGTGATGATGTCACCACATTGCCGGCCATAGTAATGTCAAATGTTGGGGATGGAGATTTCACATGGGATCTTAAATCAAGATGGCTGTGTCTAGCTCTTTGTGCTCACTCGGATAAGGTAAGTATGTTTTTTTTTATTTTTTACTGCACTTTCAGGGGAAATCGATTTGTTACCACGAAGCACGAGGAAATTTTTCCTGAATTTGGACTTCGATTTGCTAAACACTAGTTATTACAGTAACTACATTACTGTGTCAAATCGTTTATGCTCCTTATCAATAATGGCACCTACAATTTACTGCAAAACTGTTTTTTTTTTCCTTCACTCCTTCATCTAACTTATTATTCCGATGGACTTTGGTGTATAAATATGTGACACTGAGGAATCTGCTATTTACTGGCCAACACAGTACAAATATATGGGGTCATTTATCAAACTGGTGTAAAGTAGAACTGGCTTAGTTGCCCATAGCAACCAATCGGATTACACCTTTCATTTTCCATAGTTCCATTGGAAAATGAAAGGTGGAATGTGATTGGTTCCTATGGGCAACTAGGCCTCAATATTTTTTACTTTTACACTGATAGTTATAGACATGATGAGATGCTGCTATTGGCAGTAATATTATATATACTGTACATCCTCTGTTGGGTACCTGGGAATTTAATTGAAAGCTAGGTCCATGATACTTGTGAGGATCATGTGGCAGCTCACATGGCTGACTCAATGTTTAGTCCTATCTAGTTCTCTTAGAAATGCATTTTACAGGACTAAAATGGGCTATACCATTTTTTTTCTCTATGAAGAGCCTACTGCATGAATATAATAAATGCCTAAAAGCAAAATGTTCTCTCCGATTGACCGTCGCTCCCCTTACCCAAACTGACTGCATTAAAATGATTTTATTTAATATTTATAGATTTATGATGCAGTCAGTTCCTATGTGATCACAGGTCTATTGTACTATCAGGGGCAGATTGGAAATTTGCTGTAAGCAGCGGGCACAATGACCGGGAATGGCAATTGCACCATTGTTGAACCCCTCAGATGCCGCATTCATCGCTGATCATGGAAAATGAGATTAATATTCAGGCCTTTCAGGGTTTGAGGAGTTAAAAAACATAATTAAATTATACTCACCTTACACATTTGAGCAAAAAGAGGCCACCGCGGGCATCTTGCTTGAAGATCGAGCTCAAAATCTTGTGTGGTACATGATGACATCATCACGATGACCATATGTCATACATAACCGCACACAAGATTTTGCATGGGATCTTCAAGCAAGATGACCGCTGTGGCCTCTTTGTGCTCAAATGGATGAGGTGAGTATGATTTACATTTTTTTTTAACCGCCATGGTTTGTGTAAGTTATCTATGGTTTATGTAAGTTATCTGTTTTAACCGCCATGGTTTATGTAAGTTATCTATGTTGTAATTCATTATGTCATCCATGTTTTAACTCATCCCCTTCTTTAAACTCATATTCTACGTCCTTCAGTCTAATCAGACATGTTTCACAGAGCTGGAGAGAAAATGTTCCTTTGATCTCTGTCATTATTACTCAAGGTACATTCAATAAATTACCAAAAGGCATATCCATTGTATCTCCCTCACTGGAATTCTGCATGCAGCTGGTGTTGCAAGGGGAATGGTTATATTGTTCACTATATTCCATTTTTGGACAAGAGACTGCCAATCACATTCAGAGACTTCTGTCATGTACATTAGTTGCCTTCTTAGATGGCCTTTCAGTCCCTTAGGTACCACGGCTTGTGTATGACTGCTATTTCTGCACCTTCTATGGCTAGGCTTCTGAATGGATCGGCTACCACTGATTTCACACATACCTGATGATAAATGCCTGAATGTCTTTTATACATGTATCCTTAATATCATTCTAAAACATATTTCATAGTTATACTTTATATGCTTTGCAAGAGCAGTATTTCCAATAATGAATAACAAAGTATGTAAACAATAGCTTAAAGGGAGTCTGTCACCTCATTTTCACCTATAAAACTAACAGCACTGCCCCACAGAAGATTGCAGACACATCCCAGACATACCTGTGTGCACTGTGTGTCTGTATTACATGTCACATCCCAGACATACCTGTGTGCACTGTGTGTGTATTACATGTCACATCCCAGACATACTTGTGTGCACTGTGTGTCTGTATTACATGTCAAGAAAAAGCACTTTTATTCTGCAGGAAAACAGCTCCCAAGTGCCCGGCTGAAAGTGAAACTAAAAACAGCTTTCTCTCCTGACTCGATTTCTAACAGCTATATCTTCTGATATACTGGATATAATGCTATTTTGGTATCATTTTAAAGCTTTGAATATCAGCTTTCAAAGAAGGTCAGAACCATTTTTCTATCTGCTACTAATCCCAAGATATGAGCAGCTAAAGCTGCCCTCCCCCCCCAGTCTGGTTTGCAGCAGCAGCAGAGCCTGGCACTTGGGAGCTATTTTCCTGCAGAATAAAAGTGCTTTTTCTGAATGAGGAATACACACACACACAGTGCACACAGGTATGTCTGAGATGTGTATGCAATCGTCTGTGGGGCACTGCTGTTAGCTATATAGGTGAAAATGAGGTGACAGACTCCCTTTAAAGGGATTGTCAAGAGGATAAAAATGATAGGGAAAGGCCTCAGAATGGAATAAACAAAAATGAAAGAAGCTATACTCATTCTCATCCTCCTGTTCTGATGCTTTTCAGGTCCTTGCTGCTCTCTGTTGCCTGGTTCTGTCGCAACACACAGGAAATGCCGGGTAATTCTTGCTCAGCCAATTATAGTCTCCCAATTACTGGCAGGCATCTGTAGACATTTCCTGTGGGCCAACAGAGGTCGGGCAGCAGAGACAGGCAGTAAGGATCAGCACTGAAGTGTCATGGGATCAATGTGACTTTTTTTTTCTCTTTTTTTAATCACTCAGAGGACTTTCCTAACAATTTTTGCTCCCTGTACAACCCCTTTAATTAAAGTTCTACAGTTCTGCCTTTCTCATATTCGTTCTACTCTGTTTAGAACATTTCCAAGACGAGCCTGGGTTACCACCTAATGCTTTAATGCCAATTTTCCACTGTTCAGATTTTTCCTAAGGACTGATGATAAATTCCTAAGAGGGTGATTATTGTAGCTGCTTAGGGAAAGTGGCATAGTAGATTTTACACAATGCATGGATAAATTTCAGGCCATTTAAGAATAAAACCTGTCTTATTTTGCAGTGACAGCCCAGCGGCTAACAAACACCTTCCTCCAACAGGCAATCATTGTGCGCCAGTATGTAGGGCATGCCTGTACTTATCGAGCCCATCAGAGCCTGGTGCAAACTAGATGAATTTATAATGAAACAATGACAGCTCATTTCAATATTTAATGCTATTCAACTTGTGTATTCTACAAAAGATTATGCAATTTCCATGGCTTCCTGCTTGACAAGGGGAAGGTGTACAAGAGGAGTCATCTAATTTACCTGTGTAATTTGGCCACCAGAAGCACAACAAGATGAGACAGCTAAGATTGGGTCATCACATTAACAATAAGTAATAAAACCGCTTATCTTTGGAGGAAAAGTGCTCTGATTACATGTGTAAAGTGGTTCCAGATGAATAGCTAATCTGATGGGAGACTTCATTTTTTTCCAGATTATGTGTCCTAATTTTACCAAGGCTACATTAGTGACAAAAATGATTACTCCCTTAACATCAGATTGCTAATTGTTCAATTTTCTTATTTTACCAGCAACACCGTGACGCTTTTTTTTAAATGGGAGAAATTAGTTGTCAAAATGACAAATCTATAATCAAGTTTCTTAGGTGAAATTGTTTTTAGTACAGAAACAAAAACAAGTTTAAGGGTCAGCTCACACTTGTTTTTTTTCACGTGGAAAGAAAACACAGCTTGACCTATCTTGGGGCGGAATCCGTACTGAATAAGCCATTGATATGAATGGGAAGCATAAAAAATTAAAAAAAACGCTCTGCAGGTGTCCATGCGTTTTTTGAGCATTTTATGCCATGCCAAATACCACAAACTGAAAATAAGGTTTTGTAATGAAGTAAACCCCCTTTGGCTAAAAAAGAAAACATAAAAAAACACACAAAAAACCCCACATAAAAACGTGCATGAAATGCATGGAAAAAACGCCCTCCGCAAACTCTATGGGAAAAAATAAAAAGCACTAGCAGATTCCACGCTGAATTCTGTAGTCAAATTTTTGAAATCCCTTAGGGTATCTTCACATGACAGATTTTGAAAATCTGCCTAAAAAATTCAGAGCAGATTCCATGCACTTTTTTTCCAGTGTGTTTTTAGTGAAAGTTTTGATGTCTTTTCGATGCACTTTTGAAACTTTGATGGACATATACTGGGTCGACATGTATGGGACAGTTTTTTAATGTTTTACATTTATTTCCAAGATAGTGTATGCTGTTTCTGTTATAAAATAAAAAACAAAGATAAAAATAAAGAGCTTTCCATTGAAATGAATGAGAGGCTTTTTTTTTAGCTGATTTAGAGGCAGACAATATGCCAAAATTAGCGCCATTGAATTTGTACTGGTCCTAAGACTTTCCGCGGTTGTGTCACCCTGCTCTCCAGTATGCAACAGGGATGGTGGAATTTCAGAGCATCTCTATTAGTTGCATTTATACTTTGTTTTCTATGCATTTCTCTTTTGATGAAGAAATGATTACTATTTGATTGAGTTGGACAAAGATGTTTTGTATTTTGTTTTTATAATTCACTTTTTATTCTGTAATCACTTCCTGTCCCACACCATAGTGGAACAGTAGTAGACACAGGAATTAATTCCTGAACAAGATCTTGTCTTAAAGAATTTACCACTAGTGTTGAGCGAGCATGCCTACACTCGGGTCCGCTCGGTGTTCGGCCAAACACCGCGTGTGCTCGAGTGCGATGCTCGAGTATGCTAATGCGTACGAATTTGTATGCTAATGTTACGCATTGTACGCTAATGCATACAAATTTGTATGCTAATGCTACGCATTGTACCCTAATGCGTACGAATTTGTATGCTAAATTAGCATGCAAATTCGTACGCATTAGCGTACAATGTGTAGCATTGGCATACAAATTTGTATGCATTAGAATACAATGCGTAACGTTAGCATACAAATTTGCACACATTAGCGTACAATGCATAACACTGCTACGCATTGTGCGCTAATGCGTACGAATTCAGTTAATTAGCGTACTTTAACGAGTGAAAGAGGAGAATTTGCGATTCTGACCTTTTCCTATGAACTTGACACCCTCCCCTCATCCGAACAGGGGGTGCCTGGTCTTCTCCCATTGACTTACATTGTGCTCGGGTGCTCTGTAGAGCACTCGAGCATCACCAAGTGTTCTACCAGAGCACCCGAGCACACAAGCACTTTGGTGCTCGATCAACACTATTTACCACATGAAATGTGTTTGCTATGTAATGAATAGGGCATTTCAGATGAAGTATTTTGTTTTTAATTTATATTGAATTTTCCTTTCTGGTAGCACCCCCTTTTGTTTCTCCTGTTTCCAAAATTCTGGTCCACCTGCTCTTACTGTACATTCAGCAGTGGACTCACATGCTCAGTAGCCTCCTTGCTCCTTTCTGCCTCTCTGTGCCAGTTAGTGATGTCAGAGTGAAGCGCATGAAGCGGACCTGACAATGGCAATGCATACCATAGTGCTATATATCAATGAAATCGCTGGGATTGTGTGTGAGAGACTATTTTATTAAAAAAACTGAGCTTCAGCAACTTGTGGGTACAAGGTTAGCACAAGCTGACTGCAGTGCACTCCTGAGAGGTTCAGGTGCTTGATGGTCACATGAGACAAGCTGATACACACCCATTGAAAGTGAATAGACCAGATTTGCAAAGGGCTGAGTAACGAAGAGGCTACAGTGCTCAAATGGTCCCCACTCCACCTTATTTCTGTTTACTGGTGGTAGTTCCAGAGGTGGGATCCCCACCCTTTAGGCACGGATTGCCTAAGAACAGACCTATCATTGAAACTCCCAGATATTCCAATGTAAGTAGATGTGTATTTTGTTCCGTATCACTCACTACACAATATTTCAGTAGAAAAGTGCACTCATACTCTAGCTACTCAAATATGCACATCAACCTTATCTTCTCCCTTGCAATTAGTAATTATCATGTATTACATACCTAACTCAAAATCTTCAGAGATAAAACTATAGACATCTAGGGGGTTATTTATTAAGACCGGTGTTTTAGCACCCTTGATCCTTGCATTTCCGGCAGTCGTGGAAATTAGGTACAGGTGCCTGACGAAGCGTGAGCTACGCGCGAAACGGCCGTCGCTGTTACCAGCGTACGCTGCAGGTGTGCTGTCCGCCCCCATCATCCAGCAAACGAGACGCTGGAATCCTCGTATTGAATAAAGCTTGAAGATTGGTGAGTGCCGCTGGCTGTCTTTCTCTATTCATTCGCATTTGCCATATGGGACTTCCTTCACCATATTCCAGCAGAGCACCACCATTTGATCTGTCTCTGGATAGGATTTTTTGGAGTGCAGTGCCATCCGTTTTTTTTTCCTATTTCTACTAGGACTTTGTCTGCTGTTTAAAACAACAGGCACCCGGCGGCTATGGTGCCAGGCACGCTCGCGAGCAGGTGCTATCTTCAAAGTCCTGGCCAATGGATGGAACCTGAAGCAGAAAGCTCTGTACACTGTGTAGCAGCCGTGCCAGTGTACTGCAGTTCAGCTCCCATTAAAGTGAATGGGAACTGAGCTGAAGTACGCCAGCACCAGAAACTACCGAGCCTTCTATCCACTGCATAGTATACAGCCCCATTGGTTTCCAGAAACAGATTAAGGTGGAAGTGGTAGGTGTTGGCACCTGAACCTCCCCCTCCATATCCACCTAAGGATAGGTCATCAGTATTGAAGTTCCAGAAAACCCTTTTAATTGTGTTACAACCCCTTTAATGTATTACTACGATTAGAAGTTATGATCAACATGGAGCAGTATTGTGGCTCAGTGGTTAGCACTGGTGCCTTGCAGCACTGGGGTCCTAGATTTGAATCCAACCATGGACAGCATCTGCATGGAATTTGTATATTCTACCTGTGTTTTCGTGGGTTTCCTCCAGTTTCCTCCAACATGACAAAGAATACTGCTAGGGAACTTAGATTGTGAGCCCCATTGGGGACAGCTTGATGCTAATGTCTGTAAAGCACTGCGGAAGATAGTAGTGCTATAAGTGCATAAAATAAAAAATGCATAAAAGATTCCAGATTATTGCAAGGAGCTTCTTCTTAAAATTACATGTATCTAATACATTGTACTGAAATGTTTAGCATAACTATATGGAAATTATATAGTTGCTTCTTGGATCTAGGTAAATAAATTTCTTACCATGTGCGATCATAAAACATTGGCGTATTATTGGGCCGATTATTACCACACTATAGAACTATGGCTGGTCTTATTATAATCACACAAAAAGTTGATTGTTCCTTTTGTTCAAAATACGAGGCACATCTCATCCAATTAAGTCACTCAAATGTCTTGCCAAGTTGAATAATAAATCTGTCACTCATCTACCAGGCTGAGTGCCAACTCTGGTGTACGTGGCTAGTTATATTTGAGGTGTAAACAATATTGGGGATCTGTTAAAAAAAAACAGGTGTACGTGGCTAGTTATATTTGAGGTGTAAACAATATTGGGGATCTGTTTTAAAAAAAAATAGTTTAAAAATCCAGTTGGGGCTGAGAGATCATAAAGACCTGTTTGTGCTTAACAATTTTCAATCTTTCATTTGGATCTCCCCCTTTCATTATTGTTGCTCCTCCATCCACCAGCTACAGTAAACAATTTATAGATTATGTCCGAAATTGAAAGCCCACTGAATGTGACTGGCAGGACGATTGCTGATGGGTCCTAAGAAGATCTTGGGACAAGCATTGTTTCCAAAATGTTTGAGAGGAAAACTGCAGGGTAGTTCAGGATAGTCTACATGCTCCACCATGTTGCCACTTCCTATCTAATGTCTGTGATTGTGCTGCCAGTATGAGTACCACAGTATACACAGCATAACTGATCCTATATGTTCCTATATGCCTCATGTTCTTGCTGCACCTTCATCCCATGGTTATATTTTCCAGGCTTTATTATATAGCAATAGTCCAATAATGATCATAGCACCAAATGTGTCCATATTAATGTAGCACTGATCCTACTGTATAATGGGTGCTGGGAACTCTACTGGGATGTCTACCCAGTTGTGTGCTGTAGAGTATGAAAATGAATGGTTACTTTATATTACCAGGGTCTCACAGAGCAACGCTGGGAATGGATAGTCCTCACATTGTTGGGTGTATCAGGAGTGAATACAATGAAGTGGAAGCTTTTGTCTGTAGAAATTTTGCAAAAGGATTTAGTATGGTCGGCTGCTCTGAGGGATTCAGCGCCTCCACAGGAAATATTCTTAGATTGAAACAAACTACACACAGACTTCAGATGCAGGTATGATAAAGACAGTAAGTCCTATTAGCAGTGGCCATCAGCATCTTTCCCTTTCTTGGTTGACACAGCTGCCAGAATAATCACTCTTCTCGAAGCGTTGGTCTATTGGCAGTCCATGCCTCGTTGGCATCTCTCTCTTCCTGGTGGGCATGGCAAGGTGGGTATGTGTTGTCCTTATCTCCCAAGTCTCACCTCTTCCTGTTTACCAGATTGATTCTGTTCTGCCTGCCCTGACTCCAGCTTGACTACCTGATTGACCCTTGGCTGCCTGTCTTTACTTTCTGCCAGTTTACCAGATTGAGCAAACTCTGCCTGCCCTGAACTAGGCTTGTCCTTTGACTTTGCTGTCATCTCTGCCTTTGGTGTCACACAGGTGTCTTTCGAGCCGGCGGGGTCAGCTGTCACTGAATAGGGACTACTTCATGAGGTAGTAGCCAGCCTCTAATATTAGGGTGCTATTATTGTGCCTGGGCCTGCCAGAGGATTCCCTGATACTGTAGTCTCCTACATAAACCAATAAATGACATGGTAGCTGCTACTCATTCTTTATCTTAAGGTTGATAAGTTTTTTGTGACTATGTACATATCCAGTTTCCAATAAATGACTTGCAGAACTGCTGTAACGTTAAAGCATGCATTTTTTACGCACATGTTCTCTTTAATTTATTCACAGGATAGGTGATAAGTGACTAATTGCTAGGGGACCCCCAATGATCATGAATGGAGAATGGAGGTTCCTGATCCTCATATGAATAGAGGTAGTGCACATTCATCTCCACTGCTTTATTCCCTACTATGGGACTGAGGAACTGACTGGGGACTCAGGGAACTTTGCTTTCATAATCATTGGGGGTGCCAGCAGTCAGACCTTCAGCATCAGTCACATCCCCTAAATGCAGTAAATAAGGGATAAGTGCTCTTTGTGTGTAGAACCTTTTCACATGAAGGTTCACCTGTACACTATGAATGTCTTGGGGTTTTCCATTCAAATGAAGACTTTAGCCCGATGGCAAAAATTAGAAAACTATGACACCCAATGATAAACTAAGAGTTGAAGAACTCCTAAGCTAGCCATACACAGTAGACCTGCCAGGGGAGATAAGGATTGAATATGATGGATTTCAACTGCTCTATCCTTTTATTCTTAGTAGATAAGTTGCAGCCAGACCTGTCTGGCATCTGCTTTCTCCCCTCGCCCCATTTACTACATACATATGCATGCTTAGCAGAGCCGAACATGCATCTGTATGGAAGGTTTGGAAAAGATATTTTTGTTTCATGGGCATGAAAGGGCACTGGGCTTGTTTGAGCAATTAGTGGTAGTAACAGGGCACAGACCCTAGAAATCTTTATAATTATCAAAAGATTTGTAAAGGTAGACCTTCCCTTTAATCAAGTAATTTTGGAGCAATACTAAATTTTGCTTTGTAACCTAGCATACCATTGCATAATAAATATTGTTGACTGAAAACATCCCATCCATGTGCCAAGCTATCCATGTTCCTTTGTCATCCTTGCCAATGTTTACACTCTATTATTCTGCCAATGTACCATTGACCTCATTGATCAGCGCTGCAGAATATATTGGCGCCTTATAAATGAACATTTAAAAATATCAGCAATGAAAACCGTGGCCAAGCCTGTGTTTTATCCTAGATACAATGGAATCCAAACGGTCCTCAAGGTACTCTCAAACCTCTGGGACATAAACCATAATGGCCTGCTATGTCACATGTAATTTTTATTACAGATAAATGAATGCTCACTAAAGGGGCATTGCACAATGTTAAATAATAGTCAAAGGTTTTAGATGTCTTGTTCAAATATACTGTTTTAAAAAGGCCATCTGTGACTTTAATTATAATGTATCCTTTGGGTGCAGTGGCTCTTTGGCCGATATCCCATGACTTTGCTGCTCAGTTAAAAAACAATTACATAGTTATCATATTTATATGACAGAACCATGGATAGAACACAGTTTCCTAAAATGGCGTCACTAATTTTGTGGAATTTACATAAATAAAAAACAAAAAGAAAATATAACTTAGTTTAAAAGAGTAGCTACACTTTTTTAAAACTTTTGATATGTCATAGGAACATATCAAATGTTTTGATCAGTGAGGGTCTCAGCGCGTGGAACCCCGCCGATCAAAACTTTTGATATGGCCTTATGACAAATAAAAAATTTCAAAAAAGTGTAGCTACTTTTTTAAGATAAAATTCTCCAATTTCCGTGAAATTTAAAGATAGAAATTTCGAATCAAGCCACAGCCATTATGACATAATGATTAGAGATGAGCGAGCATGCTCGGGTGAAAATTGCGTGCGTTTTTTCATAATCCGCACGCAATTCCTACACATATTTTAGTATGTTCACTAATGCGTACGCATTTTATAAATTAGTACGCATTAGCGTACTAATTTATAAAATGCGTACGCTTTGTGTACATACTAAAATATGCGTAGGAATTGCGTGCGGATTATGAAAAAACGCACGCAATTTCCACCCGAGCATGCTCGCTCATCTCTAATAATGATCCTTATGCTAACATGGCATCAGGCCAAATCCTAAGCATCAACACAACATGCCTACTGTAGGTACTTTTGGCAGGTGACACTGGTAAGCATGGGTGTTTTCACTTCACCTGTCTTAGGTTATGCAACCACATACACAATGTCCTTTGTGTTCTGACACCTTTCTACCATAGCTAGCATTAAAGGGGTTACCTAAGACAACTTTTTTTTTCAAAAGGCCTCTTTAGAATGGCTGGACCTGTGGTGAGGTTCATAGTTAGGACTCATTCACATGACCGTAAGCCTGTGCTGCCTGTGCTGTGATCCACAATATATGGCAAAAGATAGGACACGTTCTATCTTTTGAGGCATGGACCCAAAAGCCAGCAGAAGTGCTTCGTAGGGCTTCATAGGGTTTCCGATCCATGTCTCCCTTCCGTATCTCATGGATTGTGCCCTTACTTTGTTCCCACCACTTGATTCCTGCCAATCATTGTCGACCGTGTGGGTCATGATCCAGTGACATATCGTATGGGTGACAGGTCACCGCTGCGGCCATTGATTGGCTGCAGTAATCACGTGATGCCCACCAACAGGCTGTTGATTTCCAGAGACCCGGGACCTGCAAAGGCCACCATGGAGCAAAACAGCTGGAATCTAGCGATGGATATAAGTTACGTATGAACCCCAAAACGGGTCTTTTTTTAAATCAAATAAGTTTTTATTAATCTGCTGACTTGTACAACAAGAGGAAAATAATGCATCATTGTACTTATATATTGGCAATAAAATAAATTCTGTCACATTGGAGTATGTGCATTATTACAATCTGACATATCTCAGAGCCAAAACTGTGACATGTTAAGGTAGTCGTACTTAAGTCATACAGATTGCTTTTTTGTTATATACAGAAAAAACAAAAAGAAACTCCCAACCCTGTACCCAACCCAACCCATCCAACCCTTCCGCAGAGAGACGACGACACCCATATCTACTAGTCAGCAGATACTCCACTAAACAGGAGTACCTAAAGAGCTTCAATGTAAGACTCTATAACAGACAGCTTAGCAATATGCATCTGGTAATATAGAGAGATATACGTAGGAGCATGCAGCTATTGCCCCAGAAGTTGTGATTTTACATAATCTCTTTGTAAGGACCTGGATGCCACACCTGGTACTTCAAACCAACCCTGCCCTATTTTCGTGAATAACATCCTGCGAATACAGATATTTAGGATATCTCCACCCCCGGAGTCACCCAGCAAACCCAACACGCATATTTTGGGAACATGAGATAATCTAACTTTCGTGACTTCAGCAATCAATTAGATAACAACGTTCCAAAAGTCTTGTAACTTGGAGCAGGACCAGAACATATGCAACAGATTAGCCCCATCCACTCCACAACGCGGGCAATTGGAGTCATCTCTGATACCTATTTTGTAGAGAAATGCAGGAGTTCTGTAAACTCTATGAATTAAGTACATTTGAGATACCATCTGCGCTTTACTAAGTGAAAGCATAGGAGTCTCGGACAATAACTCCTTCCACTCCTCCTGCATTAAAGGCCCAACATCTTCTTCCCATTTATTTTTGGTCGATGACAGATCAACAGTAGCTGGTTTAGCAGCTATGTGTTCATACAGCATAGAGATGACCCCTTTAGCACTGCCCTCCCGCATTAATTGATGAAACACGAGGGGGGGGGGTAGCGATCTGTGCCCTTTCTTTAAACTGCGCTTGAAAAGCGTGTCGTAGTTGCAAAAATTGATAAAAGGCACTCTGTGGGAGACCATACTCCGTCTGTAATTGCGCGAATGACTTCATGATACCATCCGTCTGAATCTGAGACACCCCAAAACAGGTCTAGCCATTCTGAAGAGGTCTGTTAAATGTGTTTAGTTTTGGATAACCCCTTTAACGTGGTGGTACAGTAACTCTTCTGCAGCACTGTACAAAACAGGCTAACCTTCAATCCCAATGTGCATCCATGAGCCTTGGATATCCATGACCCTGTCCTTTTTGGAATCACTTTTGGTTGGTGACATTCTTGTAATGCTCTGACCCAGTTGTCTTTCCATTACAATTTACCAGCAGTCAATGACCGGCCATGTGGCCCCTTCATCCGATAGATCTGACACAGTATTTGTTCTGTATATTAGCATGTCACTTAATACTATCTTGTGGCTGCTGTACTGAGATAGGAACCACACAAAGCGTGGGTACGGTAGGAGACATGTAAAGGCCAAAGAGGGAAAAGTTCCCAGAAAACTGACATTTGATTTAATTGTAGTAATATGACCACTTATGGAAATGAATGATTTAAGATTTATGAGATATAGTAATAGAAATATCCTAACATATAAAACCAATGTAAAAATAATACATATTGAATAGCATTAAAGGAAATATTTCCTGAACCCAATCTCAATTTCATTCATTAGACGTAAGTCTATAAATGAGAAATAATGTATTTGTTATTGTTACCATCCTGCCTTATCTAAGCCTCGGGCAGTACAATAAACCTGTCATTAACTTAGCTGTAAAAGTGGAAGGCATCCAGCACTGGGGAACAAAATCCAACGGGGGAAAATTTATCAAGACCAATGTTTTCTACGCCGCTTTTGATATCCTCTGTGCCACTGGAAGATGCACTTAATTTATGACCTTGTCTTAAATTAAGCACATCATCCGGCAGTGCATGTGCCTAGAGAGAAATCTACGCCAGCCCGTAGCTGACAAAGAATTCAGTTTTCATTTACACCAGAAAAATGGTGTAAATGATGGTAAATATGCCTGGACCAATGACCCCTCCCAAACCACACCCCATTTTTGGAAAGTGTTGAGGGCATTGTAAAAATAACATTTGACCAAACAACTTTCAGGTGTAAGGTTGATAAATGACCCCCAATAATTTTATTCTGTCCTCATTCATGTAACCAGCCCGTGTGCCAGGCACATCTCCCAAGTCGACAGTGGCTCCCCTGACCTGAACTGACTACATTGTACTGATTTACAATACTGTCAATTACTATATGTTCAGGGAGCCATTGTACTGTACTCACATCATCATCTAAGGCCCCTTCACACCTGCGGCAGGGGACTCCGGCAGGCAGGATCCTGTTGTATTGTTGTATTTTTCCGGCAGGCAGGATCATGTTGTATTTTTGTCCCGGCCGCCTCTCGGCAGGGGTTGCCATGCTGCGGCCGAATCCGCGGCCCGGCCCCATTCACTGTAAGGGTAGTTCTGGTCCCACACGTGCACCTGCGGCAGCACTGATCCGGCGGACTGTTCACCCGCCGAAACAGCCAGCCGGAGTCCCCTGCCGCAGGTGTGAAAGGGGCCTAAGTACAGTACAATAGACTCACGATCAGATAGGAACTCACTGCATCATAAATCTTTATGATGCAGTCAGTTCAGGTCAGAGGAGGTGTGGTCGGTCTGGGAGATGGGCGATGTTATCCAGACTGAACTCTGCCATGGCATAAAAACATACACAGCCCAACTGATTATACCATCACTAACTACTCCAATGATAATGAGATGACTCTGCTTATATTGTCACAGTCCATACAGCAAAGCTCATAAGTGAACTACAGAAAGCAGGAAATGTGTCTACTGTGTATGTTCTAGTGGCCAGCATGAAAACTGCACAATTACTAGATTCTTTAATATAGTTACATCAGAAACAGCACTAAAAATGTTTTTACAAATTTTTTTATAATAAAAAAACCCTGATTTAAATAATATTTCATATAATACATTCTTTTTCTTGGTGTATATGCTGATGTATATACTGTGTATAGATAACAGACCAAATCAGGGCAGGTAGAGAATAACAGAAAAAAAACTAAACTTAAACTAAATCCTGAGCAGAAATTCCACTATGAACAAAGAAATCATTCGATTAGAAACTGCAAGAGTAACAAACGCTCGGCTAATTGAATTAATAGCAAACGCTGCAGACTGCAGAGGAATCTAATTAACACAATGCAGATTTATCTCCGATTTCTTTCCAAGAGAACAGTAAAAGTGCTGGGTAGAGAGAGTGACTGAATAGCCCAAGAGAATTACGGAGTTTTAGGGAGCTGTTTTATGATGCAGTGAAAGAATATGGAAAATTTGGAGATAGGAAAGGTTTGTGTGGAGCAGTAAGTGATGTCCTAGAGGGGTCATATAGAACAGGGAGGAGCATTGATAGCTGGATTGTACAGCTACATTCAGCAAAGGAGCGAATTAGAAGGAAGAATATAAGATGCTGTAGGAGTTACAGGGAGCAATTACTAGAGAAGAACTGTAGGGAACGTTATATTGCATAATAAGAGCCATTACAGAGGTTTTATGACATTATACACATAGAACAGTTCTATCTACAAGGAAGAATACTTAAAGAGACTGTATCACCTGTTTTGTTACTCATTCAAACCAGATACAGATACATATTATTTCTTTTCTAATTATTTTTTTCTGATGTGGTTTTTCTTTATTCTACATTCTGTAAAGAATTACGGGGGCGACCATCTTGCCTGAGCTGTTTAAAGGGTTTTCCAAGTACTTTATACCGATGATCTATCCTCTGGATAGGTCATTGGTAGGGATGAGCATATCAACTTCGGATGAAACATCTGAAGTCGATTCGCATAATACTTCGTTTGAATACTGTACGGAGTGCTCCGTACAGTGTTAGAATGTATTGGCTCCTATGAGCCGAAGTTATTACTTTGTGAAGTCTCGCGAGACTTCGGGTAATAACTTCATAAATTAATTTATACTGTAAAAACTATTTACTGAACTCGGGTTCGGTTCCAGGGTACTGCTTGCGCTACTCGTTCCGTACAGTATTCTTACGAAATATTATGCGAATTGACTTCAGATGCGTCATCTGAAGTTGATTCATTGATCCCTAGTCATCAGTATCCAATCGGTGGAGGTCCGACACCCAGTGCCCCTGCCGATCAGCTGTTTGAGAAGGCACCGGTGCTAGTCATCTCCCTGCTCACCAAGCACAGCGCCGTACAATGTATAGTGGCCGTGCTCGGTATCACAGCTTAGCCCCATTCACTTTAATGGGACTCAGCTGCTCCTAGGCCATGTGACCAATGGATGTGAGGTCTCTGGCCTAGGCAAAGCTAGAGAATGCTGTGGTGCTACTGCGAATCTTATGTGTGTTCACCCGCAATAGTGTGCAGGCGGTCTTATTCCTTTCCCTTTCTCACCTCCAACCTCACCTCCTTACTCCATGTGCATTCCATTTCCGTATGTCCATTCCACAAAAGAATAGAACATGTCCTATTATTGTCCGTATTACAGACAAGGGTAGGACTTTCTATTAGGGGCTAGCTGTTCTGTTCCACAAAATATGGAATGCACACAGACGCCATCCGTATTTTTTCTGGATCCGTTTTTTTGTGGACCGCAAAATACATAGTCACGTGCATGAGCCCTGAGGGACGAGTCTATAATATGTGATCACCTCTGATTATTTGAATTTTATGATTGGGTTTCCACATTCAGGCTTCTGAAGCCAATAGGGATGGATCACACATGGAAGGATGTTTTATTATATGCAAATGAGCCTCTAAGAGCAACAGGGGCGTTGCCATTACACCTAGAGCCTCAACTCTCTCTGCAACTGCCGCGCCCTCTGCACTTTGATTGGCAGGGTAAAAGTTATCGTGCCTGCCTGGCCATGTCTATCAAAGTGCAAAGGGCACGGCAGTTGCAGAGATAGCAGAGTCTCTAGGTGTAATGGCAACACCCCTGTTACTCCTAGAGGCTCATTTGCATATATTAAAACATCATTTTTCTCAGCACTGCGGGCACATATGAACATAGGACCAACACAGATGCCTTCAGCTGCCAAGTGCACATGTAACAGCTCAGCCAGTGTCATACGTAAAGATGTCCTTTCAATATTTGACACTGATATAATAACCCTTGCCTAGTCATTCTGATAATTCCCCTATCACTTACACATGATTTTACAATATCTTCCATAAAAGAATCTCCAACAGAAAGATAAAATCTCTCCTGCTGGTTCTTCTCCCGTCTCCACGTTATAAAAGTTATTTCCATAAATACAAAAATGATATTCATTGCCCTATGCCATACTACAGACTGGCAGCCATCTTATCCTCAGGGTGCAGCAGTCCTAGTAGTGCAACTTCAATACGTGCTCCAAGCACTTCTGCAGAATATTAGGTAACGATGCTGATTTTCGTAGAAGCATGGAGATTGAAGATAGCCATGTGCCAGTCTTGGCACCTGTTGCTAAGCAATGGCATGAGCAAATTTGGGCAATGCCAAGCATGATAAAAATCAAATATTCATTTGAGATTTATGGGACCCTCAAGTTTTTCCCAAGGAGCATACGATACTTTGCACAAAATATCAGTGCACTTTAGAGGAGCCTCTGTGTATCAGAAGAATATGTTTACCTGCCACCTGTCATCATTTTGGCAGCAAATAATCCAAACTGTCAGAAAACACTTTTTAGAATATTGTTTAACTTTTTCCCTTCGGAAAACAATAGTAAACGCTCAATTGGCAGCATTAGGCCGTCAAGAGTATTAACTGATGTGAAATATAAGCACGGTCTTGTCCGTCTTTGAAACACTTGTCTGCCGGCATGTCACTGGATGTGCTTCTGCTTTTAACTGTTCATTACTTTGACAGATGAGAAATGTATTTATTAAAAATAAGAACCACAGGTGATTTGTTTCCTTGGACGTCATTTATATTTCTTGAGCATATCCTTTTATTAAGTACGTAGGTAGAAAGCTGGGGAAATCTGTGATACATCTCATTGCGGAGTGGAAACTCCATCAGCAGCGGAGCGTGCATTAATAGCCTATATTATGAAGGATAACCATGAAGTCTATGGAAAATGATTAATAGCACTTTTTTTTAATTCCAAGGGCATAGACACCTGATGGAAAAAAAAAAGTGAGCTTTTTCTATTTCACATTTGTGGTGTGTTGCATGTGTGTGAACAGGAATTTCACACACAGGAAACAAAATATTTAGCAGTGCCCCCTACCTAATATGTTCCATGTATAACCATATGACCTCAGGGGATGGCTATGCTGTGGATAGGGTCAGACTGGCCCACCAGTAACAGAGGATCCTCCAATGGGTTAGGCTTTAATGCAATATTGTGCCCCAAAGGTCCAGGAGAAAAAAAACGATTTGGCAACCTTTGGAACCAATCCCCTGTCACTAGGGTCTGTTTCTTTGATTCAATTGATTGATGATATAGGGGTTGAGGCTCAAGAATAATTTTCCCTAATGGGCCCCAGGAACCCCAGTCTGACACTGGCTGTGGAAAATTCATAAATGAGTGCGAAAAATCGGCATATTATACAAACAGCAAAAAGGATGAGATAAAAAAAAATCTCATCCACAAGATGCATAACAATTTAAACTGAAGATTTGTACCCAGTACAAATGAATAGGGAAATGAATAGGGTCAAACCTGCAGCAAAATCTGCAACGTGTCACCCACCAGGGCCGTTCGTGTCCCAGGTCTACAGGAATGCCGAGTGTTGTGGTACGGCCTTAATAGTTCTATGTGTCACTGAAGCCTTTAATAAACCATAGCATGCTTTGTACCCAGTGTTATTGAGTATGCTCCCCATTGCCTACAGAATTGGCAGTCAATACATAGACCTAGAAATAGTGTGTACCGCGATGTAGCTTTCAACTATTTCAAAGAAAGACTATTAACACCTTGGTGCCAAAGCCAGTTTTGACTTTTGTGATGCAGCCCCTTTTTTACGTTTCTTTATTATCCACACCTTCCAAGATTTTTTTTTTATTGTTCCGCAGACGTAGTCATATGAGAACTAGTTTTGTGCTGGACCTATTATATATTTTAATAGTATCATTTTGGTATACATACAATGTATTAGAACAACTGCCTACTTCTCCCTGTGAGTACAGACGCTGAGCTATTTACCATGCTGCTTTCTCCATGCTTACGGCTAGTGCTCTGTTCCCTTATGGCGTGTACACGCTCACCTCTGCCCTATTAAGGGGCCAGTGCATGTGCTTCCAAATCCTTCCATAGCTAAAGGCTAGGGGTCCCTGGGTATTTAGGACATCTTCTGCAAGCAGAGGTTGCCTGAGCTTTAAGGTTTCTGGTGACCAGTAAAGGTCTTGGAGTCTAGTAGTGCTTCTGTGATTCTCCTGCGCTTTGCCTGCGCTTCTCCTGCGTTTGTTCCTGTCTGTGCTCCAGCTCTGTACTTGCCCTGACTGTTTGCTTCTACACGTTTAGCTTCAGTTGTCTTCATGTTTAAGTTTAACCCCGCCCGTCTGCTTTGTTCATGTTCCTGTCAAGTACCCAACCTGCCTGTGTCCTTACTATCACCCAGCCTGCTAGTTTATCCAGTGTCTCCATTCATCTACTCTACCAGTGTAAAATGTCAAAAACACAGTGAACTCTAATGAGTGTTTATAAGGTCAGAGATCAGAGATAAGGACTCGTTAGCTGAGCTGCCCAAGTAGAACATAGTAAAAACAAAGAGCCTGCTACTAGAGAATCTTAATGCTGTACAGCGAAAGAGGCTCAACGTTATTAATAAAGAACAATTTATAAAAATATTTTTAGCTCAAAATGAGTGTAATGCAATGGTAAAATATTGCTCCCAAAGGTGTTCATAGCCTTTTAGATTATTCTTTTTTAAGAACAAAAATAATGGCGTTGAGGCTGTTTGGCCCAGCATTAAACTAGAGATGAGCGAAGTTTTGAAAAATTCAATTCAGCAATGTTGCCCAAATTAGCCAAGAAATTAGATTTGTTCCAAATTAATTTGTTACAAATCGTTAGAAATCAGGTATACCCAGGCCACTGTGCCTTAGGGTACGGCCATACGGAGTGGTCTTGCTGCGGCCGGGTTGCGACCATGTTGTGGTGAAGAACCATGCGGCCAATTAGCCCGCAGCTGCCTTTCATTTCATAATGAAAACCGCACTGTGTAGTCCTTCATTGTTAATTGCCGGATGGCACCTTTAATGCACCGTTAAAGAGGGGCTGTTGCTGGTATGGGGTTTAGCTGTTTAGTTGGGGGGACAATATGCATATTATT
Source organism: Rhinella marina (assembly GCA_900303285.1). Taxonomy (NCBI): domain Eukaryota; kingdom Metazoa; phylum Chordata; class Amphibia; order Anura; family Bufonidae; genus Rhinella; species Rhinella marina. Next base: position 78,733 of record ONZH01019520.1, read on the forward strand.
GCTGTTCTTACCCGCAATCTCCTGAAGGTTATTTGACAGTAAACACAGGATATTAATCAGCTCATATATATTCTCTTCTCCAACCCCAGCACTCTTCTGCCCTACAGGTGGGAGCCCTTCTTCTGCCATCTGCTTTTCCTCCTTTTCCACATCATCTAATATTGATGAGAATATGTCATCAGGAACAGGGGCGGACACAGACAGCAGAGGGCCCCTGTGCAAAGATTGTGCCTGGGCCCAACCCCCATGCCAAATTCTCAACTTCACCGCCACATATACCGCAACATACCTCTTACATCCAGTGACGTCTCCTTAGATGTAGATATTTTCTTTCCTCATCTTCTCCTTTCAGACCAACCGCCATGATGATTTCTTTCAGCCATCTCTTCTCTCTGCAGAGTATCACAGACAGACATCTTAGTTTTCTACTTTTCCATCATCCTCTCACCTTTTGAACACTCCATCCTGCCACCTCTAATATGGAGACACTGTGCTTCCCAAAACTATACTGCAGAAACTACTAGTACCACACAGATAGCGCCCCCTTCAATAATTATTGGCACAGAGTGCCCTGAAAAATAACTGCACCCAGGAAACTGTGTCCCCGACACTAATAGTATAAACATAAAGTCCCCCAAAAATAATGATACAAATGCCCTGTTGTGTGACAGTAAAAAATACCTCCTCTTAGTGCCCCCAGTGGAGCCAATGTCTCTATAGTGCCCTCATAATGTGTGCCAATGCCCCTATTGTGTGCCCAAAAAATTCTCCTAGTGCTCCCAATTAAGTTAAGGTCCCCATAGTGCCCCATAATTTTCACCAGTAAAGAATACTCCTATAAAGTGCCCCTAGTAGATGGCCCCCATAGTGCTCCTCCCCGTCACATGGTGCCTGACATAATGTGCCAGTATAAAATGCCCCTATAGAGTGCACCAAGTGCACTCCCCCCTTGTGCCCCCATAATGTGTGCAAGTAAAAAAAAGGCCCCTATAGTACTCATCACCACCTCCACATTGCACATATAGTTTGTATCAGTATAAAATGCCCCTATATAATGCCCTCATAGTGCTCCTCTCCCTCCACGTGTGCCAGTATATAATGCCCCCTAGTAGATGCTCCCATAGTGCCCCATCTGTGCCAGTATATAAGGCCCCCTTGTAGATGCCCCCATAGTGCCAGTATATAATGCCCCCTTGTAGATGACCCCATAGTGCCAATATATAATGCCCCCTTGTAGATGCCCCCATAGTGCCAGTACATAATTCCCCCTTTCTAGATGCCCCCATAGTGCTCCCTTCATCTGTGCCAGTATATAATGCTGCCTTGTAGATGCCCCCATAGTGCCAGTATATAATGCCCCCTTGTAGATGCCCCCATAGTGCCAGTGTATTATGCCCCCTTATAGATGCCCCTATAGTGCCAGTATATAATGCCCCCTTTCTAGATGCCCCCATAGTGCTCCCTCCATCTGTGCCAGTATATAATGCCCCCTTGTAGATGCCCCTATAGTGCCAGTATATAATGCCCCCTTTCTAGATGCCCCCATAGTGCTCCCTCCATCTGTGCCAGTATATAATGCCCGCTTGTAGATGCCCCAAGAGTGCACCCTCCGTCTGTGCCAGTATATAATGTCCCCTTGTAGATGCCCCCATAGTGCTCTTCTCCCCCATGTGTGCCAGTATAATGCCCACTAGTAGATGCCCCCATAGTACTCCTTTTGCCCCGATGTGTGCCAGTATAATGCCCTCATAGGGCTCCTTTCCCCCATGTGTGCCAGTAAATGCCCCCTAATAGATAAAAATGCCCCCTCCATACTGGGCAAAAGTGTAGCGTTAATAAAAAAAATAAACACTTATACTTATACTTACCTCCATGAGCCTGTCAGCGATGCGATGCAGGCCTCTACCGGCCTGTGTCCCGCGCTGTTCGGCTCAGGAGGCGCAATGACGTCATCGCACAGACTGAGCCGGCCTCTGATAGGCTGCAGGCCTAGTGCCTTCAGCCTATCAGAGGAACGGGTAAGGGAAACGACGCCTCTCCCTTGCCCCGCTCCCGCAATAATTTGTATCGCTGTTCTGAGGACGGCGATACAGATGAATATGGAGATGAGTGCTTCCACAATGGAAGCGCTCATCTCCTACTGCCGCCGAACCTCCCATGGGCCACCCTGCCGCACTGGACCCCAGTGCAGCCAAACCAGCTGCACAGGTGTATGTCCGCCCCTGATCAGGAACATCCAGCTCATCCTCTCTCTGCATCTTGCTGACTTTTCTAGGACATGAAGACATGGAAGGATGATTTGGAAGAAGTAAATCCAGCAAGAGATGAGGATGGTTATCATTAAGACCTGGCCCCCCTAAGGGGTGCAGACTGGTTGGTATTAGTTTGCACACTGGCACTGGAATAATAAAGGTTTCCATCTTATTGGTATTGAATTACAATATATAACAACTTCGTGGCACTCTGCTATTAGAGGCTGGAGATCTGGGTCCCACTCCAAAAACTTCAATAATAAAATATTCCAGCCAAAATTCAGTTGGGTGTTGACATACTTTTATTGATAACACGGCCCAAAAACATGTGACGTTTTGGCCAGAAATGGCCTTTATCAAACTGTGGCACAATAAACAAATAAAAATAAAGATAATGCAGTCAGTGGTGTGTCCAGGGAGCAAAACAAACTATGCAAAAACATCAATACTGGGTATCATTTGTTAATATATATCAATTCTGACAGTCACAATAATGTGACATCCAATCTAGATCGATATGCATTCCAATGGACGAAATATCTAGGCAAATTAAGGTAAGTAAAAAGTAGACATGTAGGGTAAAATGTGTAATAACATACAAGACATACTATTTACATACTATTTACATTATGTACATCTCTCAGGAGTTCCAAAAGATCCAAGAAAACCCTTGTTTGTTGGAATATAAACAGTCTACATTTATGGGACTAAATTCATAGCATATAAATCAGAGGATATCAAAACAGAAGACATAATCACATATATAGGAGACCTGTTTCTGACATATATAGGTAGGGGAAATAGTCATGGAGTTACCTGGTGCCGTAGTGTATAAGGAAATGTAGGATGGCAGCGCTGTGTTGTACGGAGCGTCCACTCTCTCTGGGGTGTGCTCCATACACGTGGTGTCGGCGTGTATTTGAAGAAAAAGGCGCGCTGTATTGGAGGCGGGGAACCACGCATGAGCACTGGTCAGGAGTGCGTGTCAATCCTCTCTATGGTGAATGGAGCGCTGTGCAGAGCTCTGACTTGGGAAATGTGACAATCTGGTAGTAGAAGGAGTATGTGGGATGTATCATAGTAATCTAAAGAAGGAATGCATATCGATCTAGATTGGATGTCACATTATTGTGACTGTCAGAATTGATATATATTCACTCCCGGAGGTGTTTTCGGTTATGCATTTTCTTTTGCGCTCCCTGTCTTCAAACAGCCATAACTGTTTTATTTTTCTGTTCACATAGCTGTATGAGGGCTTGTTTTTTGCGGGACAAGTTGTACTTTCCAACGCCACCATTTAATATTGCATATGGTGTAGTGGGAAGCGGGAAAAAAATTCCAAATCAGGTGAAATTGCAAAAAAAACGCTATTCCGCTACAGTTCTACGGGTTTCTTATTTACAGCGTTCGATGTGCATTAAAACTGACCCGTTACTTTCATTCTACTGGTCAGTACAAATCCGGCAATACCTAATATGTATAGTTTTTCCTGCGTTTGATAAAATAATTAGAAAGTTGCCCTTTTTTTTTTTTCCTTCTCATATCTTGACCCCTAGAACTTTTTGGTATTTATGTGTACAGAGCTGTATGGGGGCTCATTTTTTGCGGGGCGATCTGAAGTTTTTATTGATACCATTCTGGGGTGTGTATGACTTTTTGATCACTTTTTATTTAATTTTTTTTAGAAAAAGAAAAGCGACAAAAACCGGCAAATCGCCATTTGGACGCTTTTTTCCACCACACAATTCGCCGTATTGGAATTTTTTTTAAAATTTTAAAAGTACGGGAGTTTTCGGTCACAGTGATACCCATGATGTCTATATTTATTGTTATTTAGGTATTTATTTTTTAATTATACGGAAAGGGGGGTGATTTGAACTTTTATATCTTTTTTATTTTTTATATATTTTTTAACATTTTTAAAAACATTTTTTTTGACTATTTGAAAGGTCAAATATGAGCTGATATATTGTGGCTTTTTTTTCCTTTATGAGCAATCAGGGATTTTCTAGACTCAGATAAATCCAAGAATTGCTCATCTCTTATCCTGGCCTGCCATCTAGTGGCCAGAATAAGAATTGCACTTTGAAAACTGTAATCCTCACCAGCGAGGATTACAGTTTTCATATGGTGTACAGACACCCCGATTGGCCACACGGGGTGTCTGTACACCACCCGGAAGCAAATGCTTCCGGGTTCAGACGCAACTAGATGCCGTGATCACGTGTGCCCAGCAAGACGCCGCCGATCAAGTAAGTAGCGGCAAGTCTCTGCTGTTAGAAACAGCAGAGACTTACCGGCCATGAAGCCCGCCGCACTTGCGAGTGTAAGGGTTAACAAATGATACCCAGTATTGATGTTTTTGCATAGTTTGTTTTGCTCCCTGGACACACCACTGACTGTATTATCTTTAATTTTTATTTGTTTATTGTACCACAGTTTGATAAAGGCCATTCCTGGCCGAAACGTCACATGTTTTTGGGCCGTGTTATCAATAAAAGTATGTCAACACCCAACTGAATTTTGGCTGGAATATGGTATTGAATTACATTTACAGCTGATGTAGGAATAAGTTCTTGTACACGTAGGAATAAATAAAACTGATGCAGAATAAGTCTTCCTGCACTCTCCCTTCACTCTCCCTCTCCAGTATTCTTCTATTAATCATTTTAAGCAAGACTGTCCCTAGCGCATGAGTGCTGGCCACGTCTCTCCCTATTCTCAGCTCACAGTGAAATGGCGCAGACCGCGCAGGATGAGGGTTTTATTGGGCTGTGACATCACAGGGGTTGGATATCTGCAGATTGGCTAGTTGCACAACATTATGGGTGATCTCGCATTCTCTGCTTCTTACTTTCACTTTGTAACACGTGCAGCCGCCATTTAAGGAAAAACTGATTCGTTATCACATAGCTCAAGGAAATTCGGATTTGTTTCAAATCAAAGTTCTCCTAAACTACAGACCGAATTCTACCTCGAATGCTTCGCTTTGCTCAACACTATTTTAAAAATACTGCAAAGCTCAAACGCCTTGTAATAGTATTAAATTGCATATACTGTACACCGACATACATTGGAGCTGAAGAGAGAGAGAGAGCTGCGCAGCCTGTTATCAGCTAGTCCATGAGCTTCCCGCAGCAGTTTAAAGAAGATGTTGAATATTTTTCTTGCATTTAATATCTGGTAACTTTGAAATATTTAGCACTCTCCTGCATCCCTTCAAGCCCTGACACTCGCTTTCTCTGCATAATTAACTCAGTACAGATGTTCTGCTTATCACTCAGGACGTCTCCAAGGAACAAAATTGATGTCTAAAATACCTTTTGTACTTTGCGAAGTCCTTCTAATTTAGTCGTACAAACTGAAGTGTGAGAAGGCAGAGAACACACAGGTACAGATCAAACACCAGCTTAAAGGCACATCCATTGTGACAGTGATGGCGGAAAACCTTTCCCTGTCACCGAATCCCCTTGCAATGCAAGTGACAGATCCTGCCTTCCTTGGTGTGCTATATTCAATAAGTAACTAGACGAAATAGGAGGAACTCATTACAAAAGACCCTCCTCTCGATAAACCCTCAATCGGGACATGATCTCTTGGGGGATTTTTGAATTTTTAATTTAACCTATGTATGATTTAAAGGGGACATGCATTTTTTTTATTTTTATGTTTTTTTCTTATTCTAGTGGATGTGGAACTTTATCATCATAGGAGGCTTGTATTCAGTGGGGAGATGTATGCATTAACATCCATTATAGATAGCGGCTGATATGTGAGCAGCATTACCTCTCACATGCGTGAATCTTGAGAGATCTCCCCATAGGAAGCAGTAATAATAAACCATCATCACTAAAAATGCAAGCTGTCTCTGAAAGGTTCTGAAGATCTGACAATTAGGCCTCAATAATAATTTATTTTGCTTTTTAGTAGATGAACTGGCTCCTGGTGGACTTGATAGACCTGTCAGGGTAAAATAGGACACATCATTGATTATTTTCCAGCTTCACTACATTAAAAAAAAATAAAAAAATCTGCCATTACTTTATCCAGGTAGACCTTAGGCGATGTCAAATATGTCCTGTTCATCTAATACTGGGACATCTTCCATTTGCCATTTATCTATTTTGACATTTGGGGCAGCACTAAGGACAAGGTCGCCTAGACCTGTCACCTGTCAGGCTACGTCTCAGAAAACAAAGCTGAAGCAATAGTACATAGGTTTTTTTTCCAGTGTTTTGACAAAATTACAACAAGTGATTGCAGTGGAAAGAGTACTGCAGGCCCTGCTTTATTTCTCTGTTTAAGGCCTCATGCACACAACTGTGTGCAGGCCATACCCATGCTGCGGACCAAAAACTTCGGTCCGCAATGCACGGGCACTGACCATGTTGCCGCCATCTGAGGATGTGGACCCATTCACTTGAATGGGGTTCGCAATCCGCATCTGATGGTCTGCACCGCAAAAAACTAGTGCATTACTTTTTTGCAGTGAGAAGACACGGACAGAAAACCCACGGAAGCACTCCATAGTCCTTCTGTGGGCTTCCAATCCTTGCCTCTGTTCCACACCATTCCACTGTATCTTCAAGTTTGAAGGCAGAAATACAGGCACAGACAGAGGTGCACCCAATGAGGCCAGGTGAGGCGACCGCCTCAGGCAGCACCAGGTAAGGGTAAGATGGGGGCAGCAGATGGGCCATGAGCAATGAGTGCTTTCATTGCGGCAAAGGGGTTAGATTAAGAAATTGGCATAGGGGTGGGGGGCGCTGTTTCAGTTTTTGCCTCAGGCAGCAGGAAGGCTAGGTGCACCCCGAGCATGGACCTGCTAAGGTCATGTGCCTGAGGCCTTAGGGTCACATGACCTGTTCATTTCTATGGGGTGCAAAAAATGTGGACAGCACACTAATGTGATGTCGGCATGAGTGCGCTCGCTCTACAAATTATAGAACATGTCCTAGTCTTGTCTGTTTTGCAGACAAGTATAGGCATTTTTTCAATGGGGCTCGTAAAAAAATGTGGGATGACCACTGACAACATCTGTATTTTGTGGATCTGCGATTTGCAGACCACAAAACGGATGCAGTCATGTGAATGCACCCTAAGGCTGGAACTTCACAGTGACTCTGGCCTTGTCGCATGTTGCACGACCAAAGGGTAGCATTGTGTAGATCACAAGTAATTGCAACTGATACAAGAGAATTGGGTCCCAAGTGAAACCAGCAAGTGAAACCAATCTCATCGTATGTCAACAAGGTAAAAGTAAGTCAGCGGGTAGCCATGCTTACCAAAGTATAACATTTCAAATATAAAAACAAGTGCAGGGAAATGGCAGAATCGACCATGAGGGGGCACAGTAGTAACAATTCATAAACGTCCAATAGCCAAAGAGAACTACCCCCAGAAACGTGCATCGGGGTTGACAATAATTGAGTATATATATATATATATATATATATATATATATATATAATTTAAAAAAAAATTTCGCACTTGCACTTTATTGTCTTTGACTATTGGACGATTATGAATTGTTACAACTGTGCCCCCTCACGGTCGATGCCGCCATTTCCCTGTTTTTATATTTGAAATGTTATACTTTGCAAATAAAGGATATTGTGAATTTCATGCGGTCTGGCTATTTTGTATAGGTATTTGTATTGTTTCATGCATTTTGTGCACAATAATTGATGGTTATTGTGTGTGAGATCTTTTATTTGTGCTTATTAGCGGAGCTCTTTTTGGTTTGTGTTATGCTAACCAAAGGTACAAACTTTGTTTCCGTTAATCTATGGCACGTACAACATTAGAAAGAGTCCAAGGACTGATATATTGAATGCAAGGCCTGAAGGGAAGTGCATGGCATAGGGATTCTAAAAGCAATAAAAAGAGAATTCCTAAATCATGCAGCTATCCTAAGCCCATGCACTAGATATAGCACAGTGCTGCAGGTTTCTTAAAGGGAATCTGTCATCAAGCAATTTATTGTTACCCCAGATAAATATCTTGTAGGGCTAGCTCAGCTGCATGTAAGGCTACCACTCATATAGCAATCTTTTGTTCCATACTGGAGAAAAAGTACTTTTAACCCAAAAGTCTGATTGGGGGTCTTATTAACATTGAGAGTGTGATCTGAGGTCTGATTAACATAAGGGGTCTGACTGGGGCTTTGAGCTGAAGTCTGATGTAAAATATTTTTTTTCTTATTTTTCTCCTCTAAAAACTAAGTGCGTCTTATGGGCAGGTGCGTCTTATAGGGCGAAAAATGCAATATATCAATTTGCTCAGCTCATCCTGCTCTATAATATGGTGTTTTCAGATTGCATTGCAATTTGTGGTGACCATGTCCTCTTAAAGAATCTGTATTCTATGTGTTGCTATGCCCTGATATAGTATGTGCCTCTTCGTGATAGTTATGCCCAGATATGTGCCCCCTCACAATAGTTATATGCTCGCTTCACATTTGCTATGCCCGGATATGCCCCCTCACAGCAGTTATTCTCAAATATTCCCCCTCCACAGTAGATATGCCAAGATGTGCCCCTCAGAGTAGTTATGCTCACATGTGCCTCCTTCATAGTAGTGATGTCCAGATGTGGCCCCTCAGAGTAGTTATGCCCACAAGTGCCCCTTCACAGGAAGTAAAAAAACAAAAACAAACAGTAAATACTCACCTAGTTCCTCCGTTGATCACAGCTCAGATACCAGTGCTCCCCAGCAGCAGCACAAGGTACTTTCACACATCACGCTTGCTGTGAAGGAGAAGCCGAGGCTGATTCCTCTGTTCCTCCTACACAGCCTTTAGTGCAATGTTTGACCACATCAAGCTGCTGCTGGGGAGCGCTGGCAGCTGAGAAGAATGGTCACCATTACAATCTGCTAAGAGCGCGACATACCTCGTCCATTTTGTGACCACTGGGACAGTCATAAAAATCTGGGATTGTCCCGCTGGATCCGTGACAGTTGGGAGGTATGCTTTCAGTACTTTTTTCAGGACACTGCATCACTGTGACCAGTGATTAGCTACAGAGGTCACAGGACCAGGCAAGCTGGGAATGGGGTAGCGGTGCAGGCATAGCAAGACCTTGGACAGGTGAATATTTTTAAACTTTAGTACCATTAGGAATGTCGGCTCCTAATCCAGATAATCGCTTTACATTACAACAGTGTCCACGTATACCACTCAGGGCAAAAAAGGTCTGACTACCTCTTATAAATATTTTCTCTTTTCTACAATGCATTCCTTTTAGAGATGAGCGAGCAGTGCTCGTTACGAGCACTGTAACGCTCAGGTCCCGTGTGAAATGCCCGCAGGCATTGCGGATCTGTCCTCATCTGCATGTAAGTCAATGAGGACGGATCGTTTGGTATGACACTCATACCAAACGATTCCGTCCTCACCCGTCTTAAAGTCAGTGGGGACGGAACCGTTTGGTATGAGTGCCATACCAAACGATCCGTCCTCATTGACTTACATGCAGATGAGGACGGATCCGCAATGCCTGCGGGCATTTCACACGGGACCCGAGCGTTACAGTGCTCGTAACGAGCACTGCTCGCTCATCTCTAATTCCTTTATCTTGGAATTGAATGCCTATGCTTGATCCTTTGTTTTCGTAATTTCAAAAGGACGGATATTCGTGTGGCTTTTCAAAGAAATGGCATCTTTTAAGTCTGACAAGTCTCCATTTCTCGTCTGGAATGCTAATGGTATGGTTACGTTACCGTAATGTGGGAGTAACATGTTCATGTAGCAACAGTTAGTCTGTGGAACGGCGCCTGGAAACGGCAATAAAATGTCAATTATTTGCATAGCAAATGTGTGTTTTGCCTCTAGATTGCCTTGGTTCCTTTATTGATCTCATGTTAATGGCCTAGTGGCATAAAGACCCTCATATTTTTTTCTTAAATAGCAAATCAAGTTTGTCGAAATGGCTTACCCTGCTGAGCCACCAAAGTCTTAGTGCACGCACTATAACATTTGTGTGAGTCACTCCATTTCTGTCTAGTAGAGACACATAACCTATATGACAGTGGGTTCACATGTAGGTTTTTGCCGGCATTTTTCTGTGCTGGGCTGTATTTTCTTTCCTTGTCCGTTTTTTTTTTTTTTTTTGTGGACCGTATACAGAACCATTCATTCATGAAATGTTTAAGGATGAGGGAACGCGTGGAAGTTCACCGGGTTCAGACAAACTTCAGGTCAAAGTTCGAGTTCGAACTTGACACCAAGCTCGAACACCATTGAAGTCAATGGGGACCCGAACCTTTACTTTATTATTTTACGTTATAACATTGTTATATCGGAAATTAATAGCATTCTTAAGACAGAATGCAAAATAATATGAATACCTCATCCACTTGATCACTGCAGCAGTCTCTTCTAACTTCATTCAGCAGGACCTGCCAAAGGACCTTCAATGTGCTTGATGATGTCACAAAAAAAGCAACCACAAGGTGATCGCGGTGACATCATCAAGCACATTGTAGGTCCTTTGGCAGGTCCTGCTGAATGAAGATAGAAGAGACTGCTGCTGTGATCAAGTGATCAAGTGGATGAGGTGAGTTTTTTTAACCCCTAAATGGCCATATTCTTTTGCATTCTGTCTTAAGAATGCTGTTATTTTCCGATGTAACCATGTTATAACAGCAAATAATAAAATCAGCCGAATACCGACCCCGAACCTGGACTTCAGTGAAAAAGTCCGGGTTTGGGTCTGGGTACCGGAACTCGCATAAATAACTAAACAATAACAAAAAAGTAAAAATAATTTGTACTGCTGTGTCCCAAAACACTGTGCTATTAAAATATAACGGTATTCATCCCATACGATGATTGCTGTAACATAGATGGAAATATAAACAAGTTATGGGGGTCAGAATATGATGATTCATAGAAAATAAAATTATTTTTTCCAAAGTTTTTTTTTTCAGTATTGAAACATAAGAAATACTGTATAAATGTGGTATTGCTGTAATTGTACTGAACCAGAAAATGAAACATTTCAGTTTTATTACATAGAGAATTTCTTACAAACAAAACCCATAAAAATAAAAATAAAAATACGGTAGTTTTTTTTCTTATTCCACCCCATTTTCTACGAGCTTCCCACTACATCTTATGCAATATTAAATGAGGCCATTTAGAAAGTACAACTTACAGGTATCCCTAAAATCAACAAGTCCTGTTTATGTGAATGGAAAAATAAAAAAGTTATGGCTCGGGGTAGGGAGTGAAAAATGAACACTCAAAAACAGAAAATCGCTGCATCATGAAGGGTTTAACTGGCAGAAAAAAATTTTGGTAAAACATTCCCTTTAAAGGCTATGGACACCTTTGGGCCATTTTTTTCATTGTGTTCTACTCATTTTGGGCTATAGATCATTTTTTCATTTGGTCTTTATTAACAATTTTCATCAGTTTTGCCTCTACAGCTTTCACTTAGGAATCCAGGCTGCTTTGTGCCTGGACTTTGTGGCAACATGGTAAAAATAATACAGTACAGTAATGAACAAAGCAACATCACATATCAAGCACATTAACACAAGCAACAGTGTTTCACAATGCAAAACATTACCGTGAAACTTACAGGGAAGGTGTAGATGAGAAAACTGGGAGATCTACCACCATTCACCACTCACACTTGTATGTCTTCTTTTCACTCCTGCAGTGTTGTACGTACCTTATCAACATATCTAAACTACACGTAAAATAAATGCCTACAAATACAGTGCAGACGTACCTGCCAATGTTAAAGAAGAACTCCCACAAAAATTTGTATTCTCTAACCTATTAGAAAGGTGCTTGATATAATATGTAGTGAATGCAATCTTCTCATCAGAGACTGTATTTAGGAGTTATCCCCTCTCTCCTAATTGTAGCTGGGTCATGTGACCAACTCCCTGACCTCCAATTGACCCAGGACAGAAGCCAGTTACTGCTCTATTCATTCCTATGAGACTCAGAGTGAGGCTCCCATAGGAATGCATAGAGAATTAGACTTCCTGTCCCACATAAGATGCTGTGTTATCTGGTGAGTCTGATTCCTAGTCACATGACACAGATAAGAAATTTCAGGATGATATAAGTAAAAATACAGACACTGCTAAGAAAATGACATTCACTACAGATTACATCATGTACATTTCTAGCAGGACATGGAATACAATTTTTTGCAGGAGTTCTTCAAGTGCCTACTGTGCCCTTCTAATGCAGCTACTTCACATAATACAGCGTGACAGTGTGACCCCTTATCCTCAATACTTATTTCCCAGGAAAATAATAAAATATTGTTAAATTGTTAAATTGTGATATTTTATATATATTTTATAAATGGAATTAATTATTACAATCTCTGTCCCAGGCAAAGAACATTTCTTTCTAATAATTGTAATTCACACAAGAAGCAGTAAAGGTTTTAGGACATGGCTCATCGGAGGACCTGTCCACTACCTTTTGTTTATCTCTTAGGAAACGATGGTGACAGGCCCTCTTTAATACCATCAAATATACATTGGTTTTCAAGAGATTTGTTGGAGTTTCAAGCTAGCTTTGTTCCTGGAGCCAACAAGGATTTCACCTTATCAATATGTAATGTAACCACAGCAGCTTTTGTTTATTGTCATAGGAGGTAATCTTATGTTTAAAGGATTGCGGTAGGACATATCATCCCTTGTGTGCGCTAGTAAACTGCTGTCTGTACCGCTTAGTCAAAAGGGGAATTCATTTAGCTTGCAATTTTATAATGTATAGCCTGCTCTTAGGGTATGGCCACGTGGTCAGGTTTCATGATGCAGTTTTGGAAGCCAAAATCAGGAGCGGATCATAAGTAGTAAAAGTATAAAGAGAAAGTATAACGAGAAAAAGAGAGGGTATAAAGGACAGATACCGCTTCTCCTCTTTTTTTGAATTTACTCCTGATTTTGGCTTCCAAAATGGCATTCAGAAACCTGACCGTGTGGCTGTACCCTTAAAGTATGTTCACATGCAATAGATTTGTCTCCAGGGCCAGATTAACAATGGTGCACACAGAATAACTGCTCCAGGCCCCGCAGTGCACCATTGCTTAAGGGGCCCCAGCAAGGGTGGATCCAATAAAAAGAACGAATATACGCTGTACGATGGATGGCACTCACTAGCTTCTTTCTTGTTCATAGTATACTATATTCGCAATACTCACAATACAGGGTGAGGGGGCAGACGCCACATTACAACATGCGAGGATCAGCGGTGATCAGCAAGGGTGGACTGGGAACTTAAAGTGGCCCTGGAAAAAAAAAACAAAAAACTAAAAGTGGCCCCATTTTGTAGGCAGGTCCATAGAATTAACAGAAGGTGAGACAACACAAGTGTGTGTGTGTGTGTGTGTGTGTGTGTGGGGGCAACAATACTATAGTGCAAAATACCATCCCAGCAGAGACAAATAACACAGTGTAGCACAATATACTGCTCCATAAGGTGGCCCTCTGTGGTGACCATTAATAGATGCCATCTTCTGTCCTCCTCATCCAGTTGTCTATGGAGCAGGGGCCTTAGGAGGTGATATGCAGGACACAGCAGTTGAATTCAGTCAGGAAGGCATGTGCGGACGCTGGCTGTGTACCATGAGTACCTGATTCTCACAGCATTAATTACTGTTGAGAGCTCATTATGTACCTGGTCAGTGGTAGAGAGGAGGACTTGTGTGGCCCCCTGGGGCATCGACCCACCGGGAAATTTCCCTGTAGGATCTATGGCCAGTCCACCCCTTGGCGATGATTTTTTTCTGTAGACTAAGGAGCCATATATTGTTCTTACACAGGGGGCCTCTAGTTCTGTGTCACATGGCCAGGCTAAGCAGCTCCTCAAGTCAAAGAAGGAGAGGAGAGCTGTTATGTGAGTGCAGAGTAGTTCCTGGGAACACTTCTGCATGTAGGTGTGGTGCAGTAGTCTAGTCTCTGTGAGAGAGGGATAGCTTTCTATAAGATCTGTTCTGGAGAGAAAGGGACAGCCTGTCACAAGAGCTTTGCAGAGAGAGAAAAGACTTGTCATAGCAGCTGCATAACAGAGGGAGAGCCTGATACCAGAGGCCGCAGTAGAGATCTCAGTCAGCTTGAGTACCCACGTGGGCTGAGCCCCAAGCTAGTCTGTAGCAACCAGACCGAAGAAAAATGACAGATAATGTACCAAGCCAGTGTACCAAGACAGCAAGAAATATAAATATCAGCAGTTACAGTCAGTGGAGTAACTATAAATGATCGGGCCCCACAGCAAATATTTGAATGGGCCCCACTCCCCCAGCAACTTCATCACAATTCCCAACTCCTGTGCAAACCCCACTCCTCAGGCTAGTCAAGATCGCTCTCTCAGATGCTCGGCAGACGCTCCATCCATTTCCCACAGTGTCACTGTATATAATGTCATTGTATGATACTGTTGAGGGGCCCTGACAGTAAACTCTTTTTGTCGTCCTCCTGAATGGGCCTCTTCTGACGGGCCCCAAAGCAGCCACGTCCCCTATAGATATGCCCCTGGTTACCACATTTGTTCAAGAAACCCCACTGTACATTTGGACTGTTTTAGTAAACCAGACTATAAGCCATGGCTGCCATTGTTGCAAGTAGATAGGTTGACTAAAGGTCATGAACAACCTGAGGGAAATTGTTTTATGATTTTGGCCTAAAAACATTTTTTAATTGATTGTTATTAAAAATATTCAGGAGTTTTTGTCATAAAAGGTTATCTGTTTGCCTAGCTGTTAGCATCTTACTTTTGCTTTGAGCTGTTATCTTTCTCCTATGTATCTCTCTTATCTTTGAACTACTTAGGCTATTTTCACACTAGCGTTTTCTTTTTCCGGTATTGAGTTCCATCATAGGGGCTCAATACCGCAAAAAAACGCTTCAGTTTTGCCCCCATTCATTGTCAATGGAGACAAAACTGAACTGAAGACAACGGAATGCTCCTAAAAGTATTCCGTTCAGGCTCCAGAACGGAGAGCAAACCGCAACAATGCAAGTCAATGGGGACGGATCTGTTCAGTGTGACACACTCAGTAAACGGATCCATCCTTCATTGACTTTCAATGGAGTTCATGACGGATCCGTCCACAGTACACCACACATGACAGACTCATACACACAGACATACACACAGATGTACACATACACAGACATACTTACATGCTCCCAGCAGCTCCGCACGAGGAGGAGGACTGCGCGCACATAGGAAGATTCTCCCTCCAGCAGAGAGCACTGTGGGGAATCTTCCTATGTACGCGCCGCCCTCTTGTGCTGTGCGGAGCATGTAAGTATGTCTGTGTATGTCTGTATGTATGTCTATATGTGTGTGTATGTGTATGTGACACGTGTGGGGCTGGAGCACTGCTTCGGCTCCTCACGTGTACTTGCAGCAGCATGGATCCGGTGGCACCCTTCACCCGCCGGATCCGTGCTGCCGCTAATGTGAAAGAGGCCTAACAGCTCATAAATATTTATTTAAGCCATATTCTTATCAGTAAGATGGGAACTGAACTATAATGAGTGTTTAGTCAGGAGATCAGAGATATGGAGCCGTTAGCTGAGCTGCCTGATGGAAAACAGCATAAACGCATAGCTTGGTACTAGAGAATCTCAAGGCTGTACAGAGAAAGGGGCTGAACATTTTTAATATACACCAATTGAAAAAATTATTATTGAGTATGATGCAATGATAAAAACTGTCCCCAAAGATGTCCATAGATAAAGTATTAAGCAACCTATCTACCTGCACATTGCAAGTCAAGACTGAACTATAGTAACATAGTAACATAGTTTATAAGGCCGAAAAAAGACATTTGTCCATCCAGTTCGGCCTGTTTTCCCATAAGTTGATCCAGAGGAAGGCAAAAAAACCCTGTGAGGTAGAAGCCAATTTTCCTCACTTTAGGGGAAAAAAAATCCTTCCCGACTCCAATCAGGCAATCAGAATAACTCCCTGGATCAACAACCCATCTCTAGTAACTATAACCTGTAATATTATTACACTCCAAAAATACATCCAGGCCTCTCTTGAACTCTTTTACAGAACGTACCATCACCACCTCCTCAGGGAGAGAGTTACTATAAGATTACTGTCAGCAGAGTCGCTGTCTAACTGATGGCGGGAATTTAAAAGACAATAATGCCTATCTTCTTTTTCCCAGACAAAACATGGTCAACAGGCTCCGCTAGCAAAACCTCATGTATATATGTCTGGTCTTAGGTCTCATCATAGGTTCTCTCCTTTTGCGGTGATCACACACTTGTTCAATTCTAGACCTACACATTGTGACCTGAATCCACCGGTGATGCGATAACACAGGAGCCTTATGCTTTATGACATTCATAAAGTCATTTTTATACCTTTCCATAAACTTTACTGCCAGGCAATGAAATTCTAATCATTCTGCTCCCCCTTGATAGGATAATCTGATTATTTGGCGGGTGAAATGAATATGCTGTTTACAGGATTTCTAATGTATTTGCTGGATTTATGTTGCCGACACAAGATAACTCTGGGGTCTTGGAAATTCCCAATGATCATAGAGATACAGTAGTAGGTAGTCTATTAAAAGGGCATGCTTCTGTCAACGCCAGCCCCTTTACTGACTCGGCTCCTATCCTGAACGTGCTTATGATCCATCTGCTCCTGTGTTATATTTTTCCCTGGTAGGCAGTAACTGTGTTCACTGCAGTTTGCAGAGAAATTACAATGCACACAATGCAATGATAGCTGCTTAGCAAGAGAGCTACATCTCCTCTACATGCTTTTATGGCCTGGAGGTCGACCATTGCAGGTTGAAGTGCACTCACAATGCTGCTACTTCATAAAGGGAGCCGTTTGTCCAGTTCTGCTGTTCTTTACGGCAGTATTATTCTGTTTGCCTGGTGTCACTTTACTTTCTACCAGTTTCAGGTGCCATGTTGCTTCGTGTCTAGGGCTGACTTTAGCTCTGTCTCTTGTTCTCTAGTGTTCCTTGAACTTTTGACTTCCTCTCCGCATGAGTGTTTGCTGTTTGTTTGTGTAACATGCTGTTTATTGTGCACTAAACCCCAGCGCTGATCCAGCCGTCTACAGAACCCACCTAGGGAGCTCCGCATCCAGCAGACAAACTCATCGATTTCTCTACTCAGCGGCTTTTTGCATCAGACGATGCGGATCCCTTCAATTACACTCAAAGCATCTTGAAGGGAAATTGGCATAAGGAATGGAGAACGCATTCCCGTCAACTCCACTGAAGCACGAATCCTCAGTCACTGGGGAGGCCTGAAGGTGTTCAAACACAAGGATCCCAAATCTCAGTCTGCAGGTGAGAATTGTATACATTGGCTCAGTGGCGGGGGCTATAAAGAAATGAGGGAACCACGTTAATCCTGAGGAACTGAGAAAGACACAGATCCCGGCATATGAATTTTTAAAACCTCAGAAATGACGAGAACAGCATGCAGAAAATCGGTAAATTAACATAAATAAGAATTTGTTATCTGAGCAATATGCATCCTGCAAGGAACTGTGACTACTTACACTTTGTCAACTACTCTTATTGTTTAAAGCTCATCTGTCATTTCCGGTTGACTTTTCACCATAAGATATTATGTAATTATTGTGTGTATGACTTCTAATCTGTATTTTTCACCAGTTTCTCCTTTGCCGTTTCCATCTCTGATTTAGTGGATGGAGACTAACTGCACATATTGAAAGAGGGTTATCCTGCTCCCCTAACTCTCTGCAGCATACCACCAGAAGCAACAGCAGCAAGAATGACATTATACAGAAGTACAACACAGTGTTGTTGGGAATCTTGCGATGAGGTGAAACAGCAGAACGTACTTCACGCAGCAACAATATCTCTGTGTGATGTCTCTCTCTCTCTCTGCAGCTCTTCTCTCCTTTCTGTCTTCACTGCAATGAGTTGTATAGGCAGCAGCTATAACCTGATCCCTCAGAGAAGTAGAACATCCCACTGGTCTCTTCCTCTCTCAAAAGGTGTTGTAGAAATCAGAAAGTAGAACGTTTTATCCATCATTCTAAACTCAATATCCCATAATGACAAAGTGGAAACAGAATGTTAGAAATCTTTGCTAATTTATTGAGAAGGAAAAACTAAAATCTTGCACTGATAAATATTCAGACCCTTTACTCAGGGCTTAGTTGAAGCCCCTTTGGCATCAATCACAGACTCCAGTCTTCTTCAGTAAGATGCCAGAAGGTTTGCCCACCTGGATTTGGGGATTTTCTGCCTTTTGTACAGATCCTCTCAAGCTCTGTTAGGTTGGAGGAGGACCGTCACTGGGCAACCATTTTCAGGTCTCTCTAGAGATAGTGTTCAAGTCAGAGCTCTGGTTGGGCCACTCAATGAAGTGTACTTAGGGTCATTGTTTTGTTGTCTCAGGCCCAGAGCACTTTGGATCAGGTTTTTAGGAACACCTCTGTACTTTGCTCTATTCAGTGTTCCCTCAACTTTGACCAGTCTCCCTCTCCCAGCCATTGAAAAACACCATCACAGTATGATGCCATCACCATGCTTGACTGTCCTCGTGAACCTGTGATGGTCATGTACATGTACAAAGGGGGTTGAAGGGGTTTTTCGGGACACTTATATTGATAACTTATCTTTGAAGGCTGTCATCTGATGGCTTATGTGTAGCTCTTATCTTATCTCCTGACCTCATAAACACTAATCATAGCTCAATTCCACTCAGATAAGAATATGGCTTAAGGGAGTTCAGCTCTGAAGCCAGAAATATCCCCATCTTCAACCACACAGCCCGTCTGAGCTGAGCATTGGAGCTGAATGATGCAAGGCAAGGGCTTTTTCTGCAGATCCAGTGACATACCGGGTCTCTGCTAGGCGGAGGCTTTCACCTAGCAGTGTTCCAAGTGACATCACCGGCACTAATGGGTGGCCTTTAGCGTTGCCCTAGCCCGTAGAATGGTTAAAGCCTGCCCATTAGTGCTGGTGACATCATCGGCAACACTGCTAGGGGTGCATCTAGCCATTCTGCTGCCTGAGGTGAAAACTGAAACCGCCCCCCGCCAATGCCAATTTCTTATCCTAACTCCTTTGCCACAATGAAAGTGCTCATGGCCCATTGCCCTGCCGCTGCACCCCTCTTGTTCCTACTTGGTTCTGCCTGAGGCGATCACCTCACCTGGCCTCATTGGTGGTGCACACCTGGGTGGAGGCACCCTCCTAGCAGTGTAAAAATGTAAACAAAAAAGCTATTACCCTGCGCGATTCAGCACAGGGCAAGGTAGAGCATCGGAGCATAAAATGCTCAATGGTCATCTCACAGGGACTGCCTGAAAAAGAGTATAAATCCGGGTTCAGCTCTGAACCCAGGCAACCGTTTTAAATAAGCTGGCACAGTTTGCAGACTGATTTTTTTAACCCCTGTTTCTCACAAGCAGTTAAACTTTTTTTAATAAAGGACAATTATATATATATATATATATATATATATATATATATATATACAGTACAGACCAAAAGTTTGGACACACCTTCTCATTCAAAGTGTTTTCTGTATTTTCATGACTATGAAAATTGTAGATTCACACTCAAGGAATCAAAACTATGAATTAACACATGTGGAATTATATACTTAACAAAAAAGTGTGAAACAACTGAAAATATGTCTTATATTCTAGGTTCTTCAAAGTAGCCACCTTTTGCTTTGATTACTGCTTTGCACACTCTTGGCATTCTCTTGATGAGCTTCGAGAGGTAGTCACCTGAAATGGTATTCCAACAGTCTTGAAGGAGTTCCCAGAGATGCTTAGCACTTGTTGGCCCTTTTGCCTTCACTCTGCGGTCCAGCTCACCCCAAACCATCTCGATTGGGTTCAGGTCTGGTGACTGTGGAGGCCAGGTCATCTGGCGTAGCACCCCATCACTCTACTTCTTGGTCAAATAGCCCTTACACAGCCTGGAGGTGTGTTTGGGGTCATTGTCCTGTTAATAAATAAATGATGGTCCAACTAAACGCAAACCGGATGGAATAGCATGCCGCTGCAAGATGCTGTGGTAGCCATGCTGGTTTAGTATGCCTTCAATTTTGAATAAATCCCCAACAGTGTCACCAGTAAAGCACCCCCACACCATCACACCTCCTCCTCCATACTTCACGGTGGGAACCAGACATGTAGAGTCCATCCGTTCACCTTTTCTGCGTCGCACAAAGACACGGTGGTTGGAACCAAAGATCTCAAATTTGGACTCTCAAGATCTCAAATTCAGACCAAAGCACAGATTTCCACTGGTCTAATGTCCATTCCTTGTGTTCTTTAGCACAAATAAGTCTCTTCTGCTTGTTGCCTGTCCTAAGCAGTGGTTTCCTAGCAGCTATTTTACCATGAAGGCCTGCTGCACACAGTCTCCTCTTAACAGTTCTTGTAGAGATGTGTCTGCTGGTGACTCGGATGAACTTATCCTCCGCAGCAGAGGTGACTCTTGGTCTTCCTTTCCTGGGGCGGTCTTTATGTGAGCCAGTTTCTTTGTAGCGCTTGATGGTTTTTGCGACTGCACTTGGGGACACTTTCAAAGTTTTCCCAATTTTTCGCACTGACTGACCTTCATTTCTTAAAGTAATGATGGCCACTCGTTTTTCTTTACTTAGCTGCTTTTTTCTTGCCATAATACAAATTCTAACAGCCTATTCAGTAGGACTATCATCTGTGTATCCACACTGTGTATCCTGTGTGTGCAAAGCAGTAATCAAAGCAAAAGGTGGTTACTTTGAAGAACCTAGAATAAAAGACATATTTACAGTTGTTTCACACTTTTTTGTTAAGTATATAATTCCACATGTGTTAATTCATAGTTTTGATGCCTTCAGTATGAATCTACAATTTTCATAGTCATGAAAATACAGAAAACTCTTTGAATGAGAAGGTGTGTCCAAACTTTTGGTCTGTACTGTATATATATATATCCCAAAACAGTAAAATGTGATTAAAAAAATGCCCCTACAGGCCTTTAAGCCAAATTTAGTAATACGAACTCTATTCCCATCTGAACTAAAGAGATGTAGTCTTCACCCATGAAGACCAGCTTCAGTACTAGAGCTGTAAGTGTAGACTGTTCTCAGGCTGAAAATGTAATTGATAGAGACTGTAAATGCAATTAGGAGCAGGTTGGAATAAACTACAATGCTGGCATTCATAAACCAGTGTGGACTATTGATCCATTGCCTGTACAATACTGTAGAACACGCTGAAAATTGTTTGTCATCCGGGATTTCTTGGTGCTTTTGACCTCTTCTGTATCAAAAAGGGTTTGTAAATAGCAAAGACTCTATATATGATAAATAGGCATCTTTTTTTTCAAGCTTTGCAACATGCTTGTAATACACAACTCTGAAGCTTGAAGGGCTGATTGACATGACCGTGGTCAGCCTGGAAAACATAGTCTGCATTGCCGGCTCCCCTGGCCAGAACTGACTGCATCATAGTTTTGTTTCATATGTGATTGTAGATCTATTGTACTGTCCTGACATGGTGATGGGAGCACAGTGCAATAGATCCGCAATCACATGACTGTAATATAAATTACTGTGATGACTCAGGGAGCTGAGGTCAGCCCAGGAGATGCAGTCCTCACACGGACCATGACCGTGTGAATAAGCCAGAAGTCTCATCTACACATTGAACACTTGATTCATGTTTTGAATTAATATTTTAAAGCCAAAATGAAGAATAGATGCCTAAGAAGAGAAGCAAATCTTATTATATTTCCCCGGTGTTTTGTCACTTTCACATGGTTATATTTTGCATCCAAATTTGTAGGCCTAAGCCAGAAGTAGATAGAACTAGAATGTAAAACTTTTCATCTCTTCTGTGTTTTGGACCCACTCCCAGTTTTGTAGTAAACCAACAAATAGGTGTTATTAGTCAAAAATGTCTAGCTATTCACCAAATGGATCATACAGCTTAAGCCATTGCAATAACTTTGGCACATCTTTAGACTGTAAAGGTTTACAATGTCACAAAGTGCATTTCCTTGTAAGTAGCGGGTGCAATGACAGGGAGCGGCAATTGAACCACTCCCCATCATTGTACCCCTCAGATGTCACGTTCATAAAATGATCTGATATAAATAAGAGAGTGTAAAATAAAAAAAAAATAAAAAAAATAATAATTATTATACTTACATGATCCATTTGCTTGCAATGGGCTGCTCGCCGCCATCTTGTTTGAATGTCTGGCGCGAAGCACAAGGAAGTTCGGCTTCACGGCGAATCAAATTTATCCTGAAATTCTGATGAAAGTCCACTTTGTGGACTTCGATTTGCTCATCACGAATCATGACGTCAGGTTGTCATGGAAACCAGGTAAACAAAACAAAATTGTGATACCAGAATAAGATGTCCCAATGAGTGTCCATGAAAGATCCACTATATAACATCTTTTCAATATTCATCATTTCTGTGAAAAAGATAGAAACTGTGAGAGATAGCACCATATCATAATAACAAGAAGCTAGTAAATTCGTATTCGCGATTTAAACTTCTAGGCTCCAAGGTCTGGAGTCAGTGTATCCAATAAGCAACTCTTCTCTTCAGAAATTTGATGTGACCACCTCCTCTCCCAGGTTGCGGTACATGCTCTATTATTTGGAAGCGTAGGTTAAGAGGAAGCAGAGGTAGCAGTCGCCCAAAGACCCTTGTGCCACATAAGAAGATGCCAGTATTATAGATAGTGCATGCTGGTCAAGTTATACCTCTGGCTGGAGGGAGGGGGTTAGGTCAAGAATTTGGCAGGATGGGGGGGTGCAGTTTTAATGTTTGCCTCAGGCAGCAGGAAGGCTATGTGCTTCCCTGCCCCTGACCACAAAACACTGAGGGAAGGGGGCCCAAGCTGAACTCTTGCACCAGGGCTCATGAGCCTTCAGCTACGCCCCTGCCCACATCAGCATTTAAGGAAAAAATCATGTATGAAGAAGATGTCACCCATATAGGGGTGGGTTTGTTGGTGATGGGTTTTGGCTTGTTTGAAAAAGGCTCTACGTTCCGAAATGTGTCACATGTATGCACATAATGGTACATTAAAGACCGGCACTCGCTGAATATGTAGTTTAGATATTTATTGTCCCATATTATTCGTGTGACACGTTTCGGCTAGTTTATAGCCTTCCTCAGACATCAGATGTCTGAGGAAGGCTATAAACTAGCCGAAACGTGTCACACGAATAATATGGGACAATAAATATCTAAACTGCATATTCAGCGAGTGCCGGTCTTTAATGTACCTGATCACCGGAGCGTCTCTCCTGACACGTGCACCGCGACAAGAAACCGGAGTGCCGACTCACTACTTCATAACTAGAGATGAGCGAGTAGTGAAATATTCGAAAGTTCGAAATTCGATTCGAATAGACCTCGAAATTCGACTATTCGACCGAATATCGAATCCCATTAAAGTCTATGGGAAAAAAATGCTTGCCACTTGGAAATCTCAATTCGACCACTTGGAGGTCACCAAGTCCACCCTGAAACCTCAGAAAAGGATGCCAACACTGCTGGAATGCAACTGGGACAGCAGGGGAAGCATGTCTGGGTGCATATAACGCGCCCAAGTCGCACTATTACGCCACTATCACAGCCTCTCAACAATACACTCCAAAGACAATCTAACCTCTCTGTAAAGTGAGACCATACAAGGAAACCTTCTTTCCTCTACATTGCCATGGACCCCAAGCCAAACTAGACAAAAAAGAAGATGAAATTCTGCACCCCTTAAAATCACATTGCCTATGACAACCACAGATGGCATAGGCAAGGGGGAAAGCAATCAAGCCATCACTATGTTTCCCTCTGTGCCATCCCTGCCTTGCCCAGGCACATGTCCCAAAACATCATCCACGCCCGAGTAACACGGTTACTGCAAAAGGCCATTTGACCACCAACACTTTGGTTTGAGGCCGGGGATGCTACATCTCCCTGACAGCACACTGGGTGAATGTTGTGGAGGCGGGGACGGGCAAACCTGCTACCCCCACCCAAGTTTGGGGCCTTGGTTCTGTCTGGATTTCCGCAACCCTTACAGACAGCTCGGCAAACCCCTCCTTCTCCTTCTAGATTCTCCTTTTAAATCTGTCCACCACCCAGTCAAGTCCACAAAGTCCAGTCTCGTCGATAGCCTGCAGAAACTGCAGGGACCTCACTCTGACCCTCCTTCCTCCCACCCTGCCCAATGTTATCAACCCAGTGTTCCCACCCATGCAAGAATCGTAGGAGCTATCTGAGGATTTTGTTTGTTCTGATGCCCAAACACTGGAGCAAGCTCCATCTCTAGCTGATGGTGGTGTGGAACGGGCACTAAAGTGTAAAATGATTAGGGATGATGATGAGACACAGTTGCCAGCAAGGGAGGCTGTTGGAGCAAAGTGAGGCAGTGTAAGAGGAGGTGGTTGAGTATGACGAAGTCAGTGACCCGACCTGGGCCAGTGTCATGTCTAGCAGGTAAAGCAGTGGGGATGTTGAGGGATGCGTAGGACCGCAAAAGGCAGGAAGAGGCCGTGGGCTGGCCAGAGGCTCATGGAGAAGGCAGGCTAGAGCCCGCAGGGCCGCATCTCTTCCCTATAACAGGCCCCCACACAAAGCTCTCCCATCGAGGGCTCTTAGGTCCTTGTTGTGAAAATATTTTAATGAGTGCGCAAAGTTAGCTTGAGGTGAGCCGTTGAAAAAATTATATGGTGGCCCAAGAGGTGAGACCTCTTAAAAATTGTATTAAGGCCCAAGAGGTAAGCCATAATAAAAATTGTTTGTAGGCCCAAGAGGTGAGACGTCTTAAAAATTGTGTGGAGGCTAAAGAGGTGAGACCTCTTAAAAATTATGTGGAGGCCCAAGAGGTTAGACCTCTTAAAAATTATGTAGAGGCCCAAGAGGTGAGACCTCTTAAAAATTATGTGGAGGCCCAAGAGGTGAGACCTTGATAAAATTATGTGGAGGCCCAAGAGGTGAGACCTCTTAAAAATTATGTGGAGGCCCAAGAGGTGAGACCTCTTAAAAATTTTGTGGAGGCCCAAGAGGTGAGACCTCGATAAAATTATGTGGAGGCCCAAGAGGTGAGACCTCTTAAAAATTTTGTGGAGGCCCAAGAGGTGAGACCTCTTAAAAATTTTGTGGAGGCCCAAGAGGTGAGACCTCGATAAAATTATGTGGAGGCCCAAGAGGTGAGACCTCTTAAAAATTATGTGGAGGCCCAAGAGGTGAGACCTCTTAAAAATTATGTGGAGGCCCAAGAGGTGAGACCTCTTAAAAATTTTGTGGAGGCCCAAGAGGTGAGACCTCGATAAAATTATGTGGAGGCCCAAGAGGTGAGACCTCGATAAAATTATGTGGAGGCCCAAGAGGTGAGACCTCTTAAAAATTATGTGGAGGCCCAAGAGGTGAGACCTCTTAAAAATTATGTGGAGGCCCAAGAGGTGAGACCTCTTAAAAATTTTGTGGAGGCCCAAGAGGTGAGACCTCTTAAAAATTTTGTGGAGGCCCAAGAGGTGAGACCTCTTAAAAATTATGTGGAGGCCCAAGAGGTGAGACCTCTTAAAAATTATGTGGAGGCCCAAGAGGTGAGACCTCTTAAAAATTTTGTGGAGGCCCAAGAGGTGAGACCTCGATAAAATTATGTGGAGGCCCAAGAGGTGAGACCTCGATAAAATTATGTGGAGGCCCAAGAGGTGAGACCTCTTAAAAATTTTGTGGAGGCCCAAGAGGTGAGCCATAAATATATAAATTTTTTTTATTTACGGAGCAATTCTACGGCGGTTAAGGAGGAGGAGGTGGAGGAGGAAATGGCACTTCATACAGATGGCACTTCACTTTTGGCTGCTTTCCACTGTTGGAGAAGCAAAGTCCGGGTCAATCCACTTGCTGTTCATTTTGATTAGCGTCAGCCTGTCGGCACTGTCGGTTGACAGGCGGCTGCGCTTATTGGTTATAATGCCGGCGGCTGCGCTGAACACCCTTTCTGATAGCACGCTGGCGGCAGGGCAGGCAAGCACCTCCAAGGCCTACAGGGACAGTTCCAGCCACGTGTCCAACTTGGAGACCCAGTAAGTGTAGGACGCCGAGGGATCGGGGAGGACAGGGTTACGGTCTGCCAGGTACTCCCGCAACATCCGCCGATACTTGTCCCTCCTGCTGATAGCGGGCCCCGCAGTGATGGAAGTTGCACGAGGGGGTGCCATGAACGTGTCCCACACCTTGGAGAGTGTTCCCCTGGTGGCTGTGGGCCTGATCAATGTTGAGGGACTCTGGGAGACCCTCTCCTCTCTGCCGCCAGCGATGGTGGGTGGGAAAATCTCCATCATGTTCTGCACGAGTTCCCTCTGGTATTCCAGCAATCGATTCGTCCTCTCCTCTACCGGAATAAAAGAGGAGACGTTATCTTTATACCGGGGGTCCAGGATTGCGAAGACCTAGTACAGTTTGTTCTCCACTCTCCGGACAACACGTGTGTCCCAGGAAAAGCAGCCCAGCATGAAGTAAGCCATGTGTGCCAGACTCTGAATAGGCATGACGTCACTGCCCCCACCAGAAGGATCACTTGCCATTTCCTCCTCTTCCTCTTCCGCCTCCTCTCCGCCCCATCCGCGCTGAACCAATGGGATGCACACAGCCTGACTGCTACCCTCGCCGCTAGCATCCTCCTCCTCTTCCACAGCCACCTCCACGTCGTCCTCCTCCTCCTCCTCCTCCTGCAACTGCCACCGAGAAGCAGACAAAAGTGTGGTCTGACTGTGTAGCTCCGTTGCGTCTCCTCCTACCCCCGTCTCCTCTGCGTGCAATGCGTTCTCCCTTATTGCGATGAGCGATTCTTTAAGGACGCATAGGAGCGGGATGGTTACGCTCACTATAGCGTCCTCGCTGCTGACCTTCTTGGTGGACTCCTCAAAGATACGCAGTACATCGCATATGTCTGCCATCCATGGCCACTCGTGGTTGGCAAACTGAGGGAGCTGAGTTGGAGGCACGCGTGGATTCATAATCTGGTACTCCATCAATGCTCTCTGCTGCTCACACACCCTGGCCAACATGGAATAGGTGGAATTCCAGTGAGTCGGCAGGTCGCACAACAGCCAATGTTGAGGCAAATGGAGGCGTTGCTGGAGTTTTTTTAAGCTAGCAGCAGCTACAGTTGACTTACGAAAGTGAGCGCACAAGCGCCGCACTTTAACCAGTAGCTCTGCCAGGTTGGGGTAAGTCTTTAGAAATTTTTGGACTACCAGATTAAAAACGTGGGCCAGGCATGGTACGTGATTGAGTTCGGCAAGCTCCAGAGCCGCCACCAGGTTACGGCCGTTATCGCACACGACCATGCCTGGTCCTAGCTGCAGCGGCGACAGCCACATCTCCGTCTGCTGCAATATGGCGTCCCTCACCTCTGGGGCGCTGTGCTTCCTGTCGCCCAAGCTGATGAGCTTAAGCACCGCCTGCTGACGTCTCCCCGCGCCAGTGCTGCAACGCTTCCAGCTAGTGGCTGAGGGCGATGTTAAGGCAGAGGAGGAGGAGGAGGAGGAAGAGGAGGGGGGTTTATCAGAACCCGTGCTGGCAATCTTGGGCGGGGTTGGTAGGTAGGCCGTCTCTGTTTGCGACCCCGTCCCCGCTTCCACAACATTCACCCAGTGTGCCGTCAAAGAGATGTATCGTCCCTGGCCGCAAGCGCTTGTCCACGAGTCGGTGGTCAAGTGGACCTTTGCGCTGACTGCGTACCTCAGGGCCCGCCTGATGTTACGCGACACGTGCTGGTGCAGGGCGGGGACGGCACTCCGGGAAAAGTAGTGGCGGCTGGGGACGGAATAGCGAGGTGCGGCAGCCGCCATCAGGTCGCGGAAGGCCTGCGTCTCCACAAGCCTAAACGGCAACATCTCCAGGGCCAGCAGTTTGGAGATGTGGCAGTTTAAGGCTTGGGCTTGGGGGTGACTCGAGGCGTACTTCCGCCTGCGGTCGAACGCCTGCGAGATGGACAGTTGTTGGGACGAGGAGTGTGAAGGTGCAGGCGAAGAGGCGGGGGAAGGGGAGGCTGAAGGAGAAGGCCCCAAAGTAGCCGAGGCAGAGGCAGATGTGGAGGTGTCCTGGCTGGAGGTCTGGACCGCAGTGGCAGCACACAACAAAGGGGAAGAGGCAGTGGCAGCAAGACCGGGCGCAGGTTGTATTGCGTTTGCTCTCTCCCACTCAGCCCAGTGCTTGACTTCCAAGTGACGCCGCATGCCTGAGGTGGTCATATTGCTCTTCTCAGAGCCCCTACTCAGTTTTGAGTGGCAGAGTGTGCAAACCGCGCTCAGTTTGTCATCCGCACAAACATTAAAAAATCTCCACACCACAGAAGTACGAGGCCTCGATGGGGGAGCTTCGCGTGACTGCCCGCTGCCGGGAACAGCTTCGGCCCTGCTGGCTGTGGCCTCACTTCTCTGTCTGGACTGTCCTCTGCCTGTGGACATCCCTCTGCCTGTGGACATCCCTCTGCCTGTGGACATCCCTCTGCCTCTGGACATCCCTCTGCCTCTGGACATCCCTCTGCCTCTTGCTGCCTTTTTCGGTGCTGCGCAGACCACCACCTCTCCACTGCTTTCCCCGCTGGACATCACCCCTGGCCAAGTGGGGTCGGTCATTTCGTCATCCACCACCTCCTCTTCCTCACTCTGCTCCACCTCCTGCCCACTGGACATTCCAACAGCCACCCTTGATGGCAACTGCGTCTCATCATTATCATCGCTCATGATAACAGATGCTGGTTCAGGGTCCACACCAGCAGGAGATGGCAAAAACTCAAGTGTTTGGGCATCACTACAAACAAATTCCTCTGCTAGCTCCTGGGATTCTTCCGGCACATCTGAAAAAGGACCCGAAAAGAGCTCCTGGGAGGGGTCAATGGTGGGATGACTCTGTTGGCCAGGTGTGGTGGAAGGAGGGTCAGAGTGAGACTGTGTGGATGACTGGCTGGTGGACAACTGTGTGGAAGCGCTATCGGCTATCCATTGCACCACCTGTTCAACCTGCTCAGGCCTCAACAGCGGTGTAACCCGCCCCCTGCTTAACTTTCCCATAAAGGCAGGGATTCTGGATGAGCGGGATCCTGGCTGACCCTCACCGGCACGCATTGTATCCCCACTGGCTTCAACAAGGCCCCCAACAGCATTTCCGCGCCCCCCCGTCCACGTCCTATTCCGCTAGCCCCCCTCCGCATTTTATTTTTTTTTGGTTACAATATTTTGCCTTCACAGCCGTGTACTAACAGATCAGACGGTGTGTATTAACACCAGGTATATAAAATTATTTTGCAAGAGAACGCACAGTACAGTTGCCAATGAAAAGGCCTATATATTTTATATTTCAAGGTACACAGCAGTATACTAACTGTTCAGACGGTGTGTATTAACACCAGGTATGTAAAATTATTTTGCAAGAGAACGCACAGTACAGTTGCCAATGAAAAGGCCTATATATTTTATATTTCAAGGTACACAGCCGTGTACTAACAGATCAGACAGTGTGTATTAACACCAGGTATATAAAATTATTCTGTAAGAGAACGCACAGTACAGTTGCCAATGAAAAGGCCTATATATTTTATATTTCAAGGTACACAGCCGTGTACTAACTGTTCAGACGGTGTGTATTAACACCAGGTATATAAAATTATTTTGCAAGAGAACGCACAGTACAGTTGCCAAAAAAAGGCCTATATATTTTATATTTCAAGGTACACAGCCGTGTACTAACTTTTCAGACGGTGTGTATTAACACCAGGTATATAAAATTATTTTGCAAGAGAACGCACAGTACAGTTGCCAATGAAAAGGCCTATATATTTTATATTTCAAGGTACACAGCCGTGTACTAACAGATCAGATGGTGTGTATTAACACCAGGTATATAAAATTATTTTGCAAGAGAACGCACAGTACAGTTGCCAATGAAAAGGCCTATATATTTTATATTTCAAGGTACACAGCAGTATACTAACTGTTCAGACGGTGTGTATTAACACCAGGTATGTAAAATTATTTTGCAAGAGAACGCACAGTACAGTTGCCAATGAAAAGGCCTATATATTTTATATTTCAAGGTACACAGCCGTGTACTAACAGATCAGACGGTGTGTATTAACACCAGGTATATAAAATTATTTTGCAAGAGAACGCACAGTACAGTTGCCAATAAAAAGGCCTATATATTTTATATTTCAAGGTACACAGCCGTGTACTAACAGATCAGACGGTGTGTATTAACACCAGGTATATTAAATTATTTTGCAAGAGAACGCACAGTACAGTTGCCAATGAAAAGGCCTATATATTTTATATTTCAAGGTACACAGCAGTATACTAACTGTTCAGACGGTGTGTATTAACACCAGGTATATAAAATTATTTTGCAAGAGAACGCACAGTACAGTTGCCAATGAAAAGGCCTATATATTTTATATTTCAAGGTACACAGCCGTGTACTAACTGTTCAGACGGATGTGTATTAACACCAGGTATATAAAATTATTTTGCAAGAGAACGCACAGTACAGTTGCCAATGAAAAGGCCTATATATTTTATATTTCAAGGTACACAGCCGTGTACTAACAGATCAGATGGTGTGTATTAACACCAGGTATATAAAATGATTTTGCAAGAGAACGCACAGTACAGTTGCCAATGAAAAGGCCTATATATTTTATATTTCAAGGTACACAGCAGTATACTAACTGTTCAGACGGTGTGTATTAACACCAGGTATGTAAAATTATTTTGCAAGAGAACGCACAGTACAGTTGCCAATGAAAAGGCCTATATATTTTATATTTCAAGGTACACAGCCGTGTACTAACAGATCAGACGGTGTGTATTAACACCAGGTATATAAAATTATTTTGCAAGAGAACGCACAGTACAGTTGCCAATAAAAAGGCCTATATATTTTATATTTCAAGGTACACAGCCGTGTACTAACAGATCAGACGGTGTGTATTAACACCAGGTATATTAAATTATTTTGCAAGAGAACGCACAGTACAGTTGCCAATGAAAAGGCCTATATATTTTATATTTCAAGGTACACAGCAGTATACAAACTGTTCAGACGGTGTGTATTAACACCAGGTATATAAAATTCTTTTGCAAGAGAACGCACAGTACAGTTGCCAATGAAAAGGCCTATATATTTTATATTTCAAGGTACACAGCCGTGTACTAACTGTTCAGACGGATGTGTATTAACACCAGGTATATAAAATTATTTTGCAAGAGAACGCACAGTACAGTTGCCAATAAAAAGGCCTATATATTTTATATTTCAAGGTACACAGCCGTGTACTAACTTTTCAGACGGTGTGTATTAACACCAGGTATATAAAATTATTTTGCAAGAGAACACACAGTACAGTTGCCAATGAAAAGGCCTATATATTTTATATTTCAAGGTACACAGCCGTGTACTAACTGTTCAGACGGTGTGTATTAACACCAGGTATGTAAAATTATTTAGCAAGAGAACGCACAGTACAGTTGCCAATGAAAAGGCCTATATATTTTATATTTCGAGGTACACAGCCGTGTACTAACAGATCAGACGGTGTGTATTAACACCAGGTATATAAAATGATTTTGCAAGAGAACGCACAGTACAGTTGCCAATGAAAAGGCCTATATATTTTATATTTCAAGGTACACAGCAGTATACTAACTGTTCAGACGGTGTGTATTAACACCAGGTATGTAAAATTATTTTGCAAGAGAACGCACAGTACAGTTGCCAATGAAAAGGCCTATATATTTTATATTTCAAGGTACACAGCCGTGTACTAACAGTTCAGACGGTGTGTATTAACACCAGGTATATAAAATTATTTTGCAAGAGAACGCACAGTACAGTTGCCAATGAAAAGGCCTATATATTTTATATTTCAAGGTACACAGCCGTGTACTAACTGTTCAGACGGTGTGTATTAACACCAGGTATATAAAATTATTTTGCAAGAGAACGCACAGTACAGTTGCCAATGAAAAGGCCTAGATATTTTATATTTCAAGGTACACAGCCGTGTACTAACTGTTCAGACGGTGTGTATTAACACCAGGTATATAAAATTATTTTGCAAGAGAACGCACAGTACAGTTGCCAATAAAAAGGCCTATATATTTTATATTTCAAGGTACACAGCCGTGTACTAACTTTTCAGACGGTGTGTATTAACAAAAGGTATGTAAAATTATTTTGCAAGAGAACGCACAGTACAGTTGCCAATGAAAAGGCCTATATATTTTATATTTCAAGGTACACAGCCGTGTACTAACAGATCAGACGGTGTGTATTAACACCAGGTATATAAAATTATTTTGCAAGAGAACGCACAGTACAGTTGCCAATAAAAAGGCCTATATATTTTATATTTCAAGGTACACAGCCGTGTACTAACAGTTCAGACGGTGTGTATTAACACCACGTATATAAAATTATTTTGCAAGAGAACGCACAGTACAGTTGCCAATGAAAAGGCCTATATATTTTATATTTCTAGGTACACAGCCGTGTACTAACTGTTCAGACGGTGGGTATTTACACCTGGTATACAAAAAGGGTATTGCAGGCACACAGAACCCAGAACACTAGAGCCAAATAAACTGTATTTAAAAAAAAAAAAAAGTACACAGCCGTATACTGCCAGAAGATCAGATGGTGCATATACACACTAGGTATATAACAGGGTTTTGCAGCCAAAAAGAACGCAGAACAGTAGTGCCAAATATAGTTTGGTATGTAGCAGAGCACCTAATACACCACTAATGCCTCTCTCTGTCCCTACTCCAGCAGCTATCCCTGAATACAGCAGCCGTTCTCTGTAAAGTGTATATTGTAGTAAAGCTATCACTGTACTGCACTATAGTAGCCCTGATAAGGGCTTTTAATCACGCTCCTGCCTGTCCAACAGCTAAAACCTGTCTCTCCCTTCTCCAGCCTCTGTCCCTGACTAAGTTCACGCAGCATATGCGAACGAGCAGGAAGAGCTGAGTTTTTATGATTCGAGGTCACATGGTTTTTCCAGCCAATGCATGTAGACACCGTTTTCGCGCTGCCAGCGTGCTCAGCGGGCCTGTCATACCCCCCCTGCATGGTGATTGGTGGAAAAAGAGCGCCAGGGAAGGTGGGAGGGGAAACTAATTCTAAGTGCGCCATTGCCGTTATACTCGAACGAAATCGAGTACGCCGAATAGCGTAGTATTCGATCGAATACCAGCTCGATCGAACACTACTCGCTCATCTCTATTCATAACATGTATGCACATAATGTCACAATAAACCTATAAGCCTATCTTCAAATACAACGAATGCCGGTCTATTGCCTTCAATACGTGTAAATAAGGACAGACCCAAGCGAATATGACTAAACTGTAATATCAGAAACAGTCTATGCACGAAAGAGGCTCTGTGGAACAACCCCTGTAAAACCTAGATACAAAAAATAGAATTGGAAACTAGGAATCATCTGAGACTCTCAGGTCTGGGAGCCTTTGGCCACATCTAGAAGCTTTTCTATTGTCATAAATCTAGCCTCAAATTCAGGTGACTTAGTGACCCTGGAAATATCTGGCCATTGTTGTGATATGTAATTTGTTTCGAGGCTTCGTTAATGTTATTTCGTCGAGAAAGATAAAGTGTTTACGTGATGAGCCATTTTTCACGCTGTATTCGTTCTAACAAGGTATTGTAATTTTACCTGCGCACCAAGAGAACGCATCTATCACTATTTAGACGGCCAATGGGTCCAACCTCCCCCACCCCCCCCCTGCATAATACTGCACCATCAATCCATACTAATAAAAGGAGTGATGGTTTGCCTATGGGCTTGAAATAGATCATGCTATGCAGGTGCAGATCCCCTTTGCATCCTATACCAATCATAACTGTTCCATTAATACTCATTTTTATTCTTTACTCTTCTTATCTTTTTTAAGGTCTTCACACCTAGTTACCGCATATACTGTTACATATCGAAAAAATCTCCATAAAAAAGGGATGCAAATGTTCATCTGCAAGTATAATGTGCTCATCTGACGTGATTAGTTTTGTATTCGTCTGCATGGACCGGTTACAGGCCGCTGATTGATAGCGCACATGAATAGCCACTTCATTTAGTATTACTAAAAGTCATAAACAGAATCCATGATAATATTCATTATGGCTTGTCTTTCAATATGCGAGCGGCTGGCGTTATTCTTAATCACTTACCGCCCTGTGTTTTCATTCAGCAGAGCTTTCATTTTAATAAACCTAATATTCCAATGTTATGTAAACTGATGTCGCTCTCCACGGACGTCTTACGTGTTATCTCGCAAGCGATTGACCTACTTCGTCGGCTGTAGAAATGTGCAGATTTCCGGGATGTGATTTGTGAGCGCACATATATAACACAGGTCTGCACTGTGATCGGAACGGTGTGTGGTTAATCTCGAATGGCCAGGTGGATGTGACAGCTCCTGCTGAGTGTCTGAGTTCAACTAGGGCTGCTGAGGAACGTCAAAGTACATGAAGTAGCAGCGAGCTAAACAATACATGGATGGATCCATTACTAACTGAAATGAAGTGTTATGCTGCTACCATAGAGCCTACAATATTTGGGTAGTGCAGTGCTCATTCACTTTCTGTGAGAGCAACAGTACCATGCAAAGAGTGAAGAGTGCCTGTACCTCAATATGATTGGGTTCACATCCATAGATGACAAAGACAACCATGTAGCCCAAGCCTTAGGGTGTGACAACATGGTGCAATCATGTGGCTTTCAGAACGTGGTTGTGCTGTGATTAAGAACCATGGGCCCTAATTAAACTAATGAGATGGCACTGTTTAAGCCAGACTGCATTATTATGGCATCGCTGTATTGCTGGCTTAAACAGTGCAATCTCCTTAGTTTAATTAGGGCCCACTTGGCCGCGTGGTTCTTGATTGCAGCATGGCTGTGTCCCATACGCCACAAGACCACGTTGAGTGGTCCTACCCTTAAGATACAGTCACTGTTGAAATACCATTGCACACGCTTGGTTTGATGCAAATAAAATACCTTTTTATTATTTTTGATCATCCATATAGTTTAAGGGAGTCTTTTACCTGTTTTTCACCTATACTAAGAGCAGTGCCCCACAGAAGATTGCAGACTCATCCCAGACATACATGTGTGCACTTTAGGCCTTTATTCCATGTCCAGGAAAAGCACTTTTATTCTGCAGGAAAACAGCTCCCAAGTGCCCAGCATTGCTGCTGCAAGTGCCTGAAGCAAACCAGACTGAAGACGGCAGGGCTGCTTTAGCTGCTCATATCTTGGGATTGATAGCAGATTGATAAATGATCTTCTTTGAAATCTGGCATTCCAAGCTTTCAAATGATACCAACATTTCTGCATTATATCCAGTATATCAGAAGATATAGCTGTTAGAAATCGAGTCGGGAGAGAAAGCTGTTTTTAATTTCACTTTCAGCTGGGCATTTGAGAGCTGTTTTCCTGCAGAATAAAAGTGCTTTTCCTGGACATGTAGTACAGACACAAAGTGCGCACAGGTATGTCTGGGATGTGACATGTAATACAGACACACAGTGCACACAGGTATGTCTGGGATGTGACATGTAATACAGACACACAGTGCACACAGGTATGTCTGGGATTTGACATGTAATACAGACACACAGTGCACATAGGTATGTCTGGGATGTGACATGTAATACAGACACACAGTGCACACAGGTATGTCTGGGATGTGACATGTAATACAGACACACAGTGCACACAGGTATGTCTGGGATGTGACATGTAATACAGACACAAAGTGCACACAGGTATGTCTAGGATGTGACATGTAATACAGACACAGTGCACACAGATATGTCTGGGATGTGACATGTAATACAGACACAGTGCACACAGGTATGTCTGGGATGTGTCTGCAATCTTCTGTGGGGCACTGCTGTTAGTTATATAGGTGAAAAACAGGTGAAAGACTCCCTTAAATAGTCATATCAGGAGAACATTTGTCTTTTAGATATATGTGACTTCAACAGTATTTGTATTGTGGTATATACCGATTCTATATTGCACCTCAGAATTGGGACATCAAGTGCAAGCCAATATTTCCTGACTTTTATAGCCAAGGGTCTTAGAATGCAATGAGATAAATACAACTTGTACAGATCTGAATACAGTTCATCTACAGTAGCTACTGTATTAATTACACCTAAAAGAAAGCTCTCAAATATGTCCTCTACTTGCTTCCTTGGAGAGGACCTTTCACCACTACTGACATGTCAATTGTAATAGCTTCAAGCATTCCCCATGCAATAACAATTCTGGAACATCTATTCTTATGGCTCTATATTGTGTCATTCCTTTATTATTTCTACTAGAAGTTCTGAATGAATTGCTAGCAGTCTGCAGTAAGGGTACAGAGGGGAGGTAACTAGATTGGGGTGTGTACCTTCACAGACTCACTCTATCCAATAACTGCTGTCATTTTCAGACTGTACAGTTACACCCCCCCCAACTTGTTACCTCCCCTCTGTACCCTTACTGCTCACTGCTAGCAATTAATTCATAACTTATAGTAGAAATAATAGAGGAATGACACAACATAGAGCCAACAGAGTAGATGTTCCAGAATTGTTATTACAAGGGGGATGCGTGAAGCTATTAAACAGTCATGTCAGGAGTGTTGAAAGGTCCTCTTTAAAGAGGCAAGTAGAGGACATATTTGAGAGCTTTCTTTTAGGTGTATTTGATAGCTAGATGAACTGTATGCAGATCTGTAGAGGTTGTATTTATCTCATTGCATTTTGAGACCCTTGGCTATAAAAGTCAGTTCCAGGCCATTTTTATTAATAAAACATAGGCGTCTGAGTTTATGTGAGGAACAGACCGCAGACATTCACATCATTCGTACAGAGCCAACAGCTGAGAGTTAGACTTCAGATGTCTGAAATCATTCACTGGACAGAAAATAATGAGTGAATTGTTGTAAATCCATATTTATGTGTCTCCATTTTCCAGCACAAAATGATTTGCAGACTTATAGGGCCAGATACACATATATCAAGTGAGCTGAAATGGCGACATAGAAGACAACCTTTCTGCATTGCAGTAAGACTGTGGTCTCAGGTAATTTGTCTTCTCCACATTACCTTCTGTACGATCCCCCCCCCCCCCGCCCCAAGGTTTATCCTAGTTTCTTCCTTAGGCTTTACTTTACTTCCATAGTCTAAAACCATAGTCATAAGTCAACTAATTGTTTGATCTTCCTGATGACATAGCTATGGATTACCCACAACCACAGGCTTTCTGTCTTGAGTCCCTTCTAACACATACAGACTGTTCAAAGTGGAGACCTGGGGGGACTACTATGGTATCTGCAACTGTTTACTGTTTTCTATGCAATGTGAATGTAATCTCATGCTATATACCTTGTATACACCAGAAGATGGGGTTTGCTTGGTAATTTTTGGTAACAGGAATGGAACTTACCATTCCATTACTCCCCTTTTGGTAGGATTGAGCTGATCTGACTTCCTGCCAAGGGAGGGGCTGTGGTAGGCATAGTCAATCTAAGTATGTAGAGAGGAGAGTGAGGAGTGAGGAAGAATCTGATCCATTTCCCGGTCCTCCAGGCCAGATGGACCACAGAGTAGGCTCACCTAGTAGGATGTAATTTCCCCAGGTGGACCACAGAGGCAGCATAATAGCCCCAGGAAGATTGCAGGGTCCTAGGCCCTGAATTGCAAGCTATGGCATATTGGAGTCAGCAGAGTATTCAAGTGTACAAGATTTCAAGAGTCTGCAGCAAAGTGGTGGGTAACACTCTAAGAGTTTTTCTGAGATTCTGATAATCATGACCTATCTTCAGGATCAGATCAGCAACACCAAACCCAATTGATCAAATGTTTGAGAAAGCTGCAGCGCTTGTTGAGCACTGTGGCCTCCTCACAGTTTACCAAGCAGAGCACTGTACATTTTATAGTGGCTGTGCTTGGTATTGCAGCTCAGCCCCATTCACTTAAATGGGACTTGCACATAGGAGTTGGGAGTTGCACATAGTGTTATGTGACTGATAAGCATGATTTGTGATGAGCAAATCAAAGCATCTGTAGCAGAATTCAATCCGAAGTTTAGGAAAACTTCAATTTGCAACGAATTCAGATTTCCTTGCGCTTTTTGGTAATGAATCAGTTTTTCCTTAAATGACAGATGCACATGTTAAAAAGTGAAAGTAAGAACGTGAGCTCACACATAATGCCGTGCAGCCAGCCAATCCACAGATAGCCATCCCCTGTGATGTCACAGCCCTATAAAACCCTGATCCCGCAAGGTCTCCGCCATTGTCCTGTGAGCTGAGCACAGGGAGAGACACGGTAAGCGCTCATGCTCTAGGGACAGTGTTGTAATAATTCGGCAGCCATGTTTGCTCCATCCACAAAGCAAAATACCACTGGGTTCATAGTATGGAGGGATCCCGGACTTTATGGAGGGATCCACATGGAATTATGATCCCTGTCGTGAATCCCTCAATTTTATTGCTTTGAAGAAGGTTTCCCTACCTCGATGCTATGTACAATTTCTGATACCATCACTCTAATGTTGGGAAATCTAGTTCATTTTTGGGATTAGTTAATTTTGATCTAGTTCGCCTGAAAGATTAGTTCCTTTGGTTCATCATCTCTCTGGCTCTGTGATGCTACTGACAAATGATTAGGAGAACAGAACTGGTCTATCACACAAAGGATTTACAGCTCCTTGGATGAGTTATAGTTTTGTTAAATCAAATATATTTATTACTATCCAGCAGTCTGAATAAGATCAGGCAGATGATACTTGGTGCAGTGAATAGAACTCCAGTATAACCTACTGCCTGCCCTGCAAGCACTATGTCCTGAGAAGGCTGATAGGGATCCTGTAACTTGAACTTGAAGATTTACTGAACTAACATACTCCTAGAATGAACCCTGACAGTCTAGTTCAATGAGATGCAAAAGACTGAGTGCAGCAGCGCCCCCTATAGTAGGTCAGATCCACTGACTCGTGGGGAATGTATGAGAGCTGAAAAGCAGTGCAGCAGCAATTATAGCATCTATAGCACAGTGAGGCATAGGATCCAGAAACAAGACTGGACCTCTGGACTAGATGGGGATTGTATCACAAAAACAGGTGATTTTTCTAAACCTATACACACGCACTGTACACTTACTCTCTCTTACACACACAGGCTGAGTATAAGTAGTGTAATATTTTGTTTTATTTCATTTGTATTTTCTGCTCCATATTGTGTTTTTCTACTTTTCTAGCAGTAGGGACTATAAAGCAAGTAGTAGTGACAGCGATCCTGCTGGAGCTGCTGAATCCTCCCTTTCTGGTGTCTATCTCCTCCCACTTGCTTTAGTTCCTGGTGAACTAATCTTTGTCAGGAAGGTGAAATAAATGATTTAGTTCACTTAAAAGATCAGTTTATTTTGAAATGATCGTTCACAAACTACCCATCACTAAATCACACAGGAGGAGGGGGGCTGATGCATACACACTCTGACTCCCCAGATTCCCACTGAGGGGAGCCAGAGCACACCAGGATCACCACTGCATCTGAAGGGTTAAAAGTCCACAAACCGGCATTACCGCCAATCATGGGCATTCGTGCCAGGTGTTTGCTCTTTAAAACAGTAGACACCCGACGGCCATGGCGTCTGTTGCATGCACCAGCGGGCACCATTTTTAAATGCCTTGCTGCCGATTGTAAATTTACTGTCGGCAGATTGGAAAGGGTAACCTTCCAAGCCTTCACGCTGAGATTAGGTCACCAAGTGGGAAGAATATGATTAGGCAGAATGGCCTGGATATACCTGGTTCATAGTGATTAGTGATTTCTGATTGGTGGGGGTTCAATACCCTGGACCCACACCCATCTGATATTGATGACCTATCCTGAGGATAGATCATCAATATCAGAATTTTAGAAACCACTTTAAAGTGTAACTGTCAGGTTTTCGTAAAAAAAAATCAATTTTAGCATATGTTACTGTTGGTGGAGCATTATGCATAAAGCAATCTTTAGTTTCTTCACGTGCCACTGTTTTCCTTGAGTTTTCCCTTAGTTATGGTTGTTTTAACCTATACAATATGAGGATCTTCTCAAGATGGCTCCTCTGCCAGTTCTCTGAGGCCAAAACTGCCTTCCCTCACTTCCCATATACAATTGCTGTAGCCAGCAGCTTCCTACCAGCCAATCAGATTGGATTACTAAGAGACACGCCTCCTCACTCTGAAGCCTAATGCAGGCATGCAGTGCGAAGGACCGCCCCTCTGTCGTCTGTTTATACTAAAAGGAAGACAGACAAGCCATTGCAACGGTCTTTTAAGGGACCAGTGGAAAGGGACAGGAGACATTAATGAAAGCTGTCATTATAAGGTAATTACAGATCTTTTGACAATAATTGACAGACCTACTTGAGTATGCATACCTGGCTCTATTAAACTAACAAATAAAAAAATATGACAGTTAGACTTTAAGGTCAATTGATCAATTCACATGTGCCAAAAAAATTACACTATCCAGTTTTGATCCTTATCCCTGAAAGATTCTGTTGTTGAAATGAATGGGTCTGTGAGAAAATCAGACTGCGCACAGATGCATTCCATGTGAGGTTCAATTAAAAGTGTGTTTGTGCTTGCTGGCCAGAACATGGACAGGTTTCGTATTACTTGTCTAAATTGGCTCTTAGAACTTAAAAAGGGTTATGCCACATGTACAGTATATTACATTTACCTCCCTGATAATGCCCCCTGCTGTTTATCCCTATGGTCCACCTTTTCCTGCATTCAGTGGTGAATTGACATGTTGAGAAACTTACCTGCTTCCTTCCATTTCATTCAGTGCTGATGTAGTGATCTCATAGACCAGGTAAAGTGGCCTAACACCTTTCATTCATTCCTACTTCTAAATTCATAGAAATATACAGTATGTATAGCTATTTCTCTCTCTAGACAGAAAATTGTGGGGGCATTACATACCGTATGTACCCTGAGGGCTATATTTGATGGACTATTTTGTATGCAGGTGAGGTGGGGGTTCACAAAAGCTAACTGCAATTGCAGTGGCCAGGTTTAGGGGGACCCCAAAGCTATGCTGGGTTCCCTGGACACCATCGAG
Organism: Rhinella marina; assembly: GCA_900303285.1. Taxonomy (NCBI): domain Eukaryota; kingdom Metazoa; phylum Chordata; class Amphibia; order Anura; family Bufonidae; genus Rhinella; species Rhinella marina. Next base: position 120,146 of record ONZH01019520.1, read on the forward strand.
GTGTCACGTATTTCTGCTCTCTGGGGGAATGGGAAGTCATGGTGCACCCCAATGGGAAATAAGTCCAGAGGGTCAGGGTCTGCAGTAAACCAGTGTGCTTCTTTACTGGAGGAATTCAGGTGCAAAACAATACAAGCAAGCACTGAGCTGGCTTCTCCAGTCTCCTCCCTGGCAGAAGAAGGTTTGGTGCTGAGGAAAAGTCTGAGCTAGCTGTCTCTTTTGCTCTCATATAGCTGGTACCCTGGTCAGAGGCTGGTGATCCATGGTCTGTGGCAGAGTATTCCCATCTCTGCATCTTGTTTTGTCACTCAGAGTCTCATCTTCTAAGCACTGATCCCTAACTGCAGAACACAAGGGGTTCTCTCCTTATATATAGCTTTTAGCTAGAACCTTCTCGTGGGAGGGGTGGGGTGAAGAAACACAGCCCAAACAGATACAATGTTACAATTTAAATATGTCATAGATTGACATTAGAACTTCAATAATGGTCAATGAGAATGATGAAGCATTTTTTCCAGATAAAAACAAGTCTTCAGGCATAATAAAATAGCTAAACCAGACATCCAAAATCTCAAGAGTTTCAAAATAAAAATTCTGAAAAATCTCTCAGTATTCATTAACCCTTTCTACAGTGCTGTGCAAATACAGTACAAATGAACAGGATATATATCATATAAAATGTAGTTACACAGTATTAAGCAGTATAAATCAGTGCAAGTTAACCCTTTAAAGTACTATAAGTAAGGAGTTGATGACTTTGCATAGGAAAATGGGATAAATGTCCACAAAGGTCCAGACTTCAAAGTACCCAGGGAACTACACAATGAATCCTGGGAGATGCAGGTGCTAGATGAGCTACTGGCCACCTACTTAAATGGAAGCAGTGGGGTACGGCCAATGGCGGCAGACCACGCCATTGCTATGGGGCCCGTGAGGTTGGGGGCCAGCAGGGCTGAATAGCCCCACTCCCTCACTTTCTAGTGTTACCATTACAAGCCGACACAGCAGCAGAGGAAGGAAACATCATCCTATCTGATGCACCCTCCTCCTGTAGGTCCACTCACCCCTGCAGCCCAGGGATAGATCCTGCTGTGGGCTAAAGGACATTCCTAATGTCATCCGCCCTTGTGACCAGTGGGGGAGGAGCCAGAGGAGCAGAGAGCTGTGATGCTGTACGGAGAGGAGCCAGGCTGGAGTTGGGTGAGGCCTAGCTGTGTGTGTGTCCCTGTCTGTCCCTGTGTGTCTGTCCCTGTGTGTCTGTTTGTCCCTGTGTGTCTGTCTGTCCCTCTGTGTGTGTTCCTGTTCCTGTGTGTGTGTCCCTGTCCCTGTGTTTCCCTGTCCCTGTGTGTCCCTGTCCCTGTGTGTGTCCCTGTCTCAGTGTGTGTGTGTCTGTGTGTGTGTGTTCCTGCCCCTGTATGTGTGTGTCCCTGTCCCTGTGTGTGTCCCTGTTCCTGTGTGTGTCCCTTTGTGTGTCTGTCCCTGTGTGTGTGTGTTTGTCCCTGTCGTGTGTCGGTCCCTGTGTGTGTCTGTCCTCCTGTGTGTGTGTCTGTCCCTGTGTGTGGGTCTGTCCCTGTGTGTGTCTGTCCTCCTGTGTGTGTCTGTCCCCCTGTGTGTGTCTGTCCCTGTGTGTGTCACCGTCACCGTGCCCACAGTGTTCCTATGTCTTGACGCAGCTGCATCAGGACGTTCTGTGCGGGACAAGAAGACAGAAGAGTAGGTAGCGTGGCCAGCATGGAGTCCCGTGGGAGAGGGAAAGTCCTTAAGATATAATAAGTTTTAAATTTATGGGATAACCTCAGTAAATAGTAAGTCAAGCCTCGCTGTAACAGTTGTGACTGACTAAATTTCTTCAAGGCTACCTGCACACGTTTCGGATTATGCATGGTTTTTCCATGTGGATTTTTGTGCAAGAAAACCGTAGTGTAATAAAGTACAAGCAAAGGGAATGAGATTTGACAAAACTCATGTACACTTTGCTTTTTCTTCTGTTCAGAAATTAACCTACAGTACCTTAAGGGTTTAGATTTACCATGTCAATTGTTTGTGCAATTTTTTTTCGTGCAGGTTTCAACTTTGCAATTCAAAGTAAAAATGCAAGTAACACATGAAGATTTTAATGTGGAAATGCACAGAAATCTGTACGAAAATCCATGCTGAATTTCTAGTTGTCAACCAGTACCCATGTTCAGGTGAGTTTCTGCAGGTGGAAGGATGGCACGGCAGCAGACTATTTATGCTACTGCAGCTTTATACCATTTATGTGATGGTCTCTTTAACGAGATATGATGTGTGTCTGGAGGCACTGTCTGAGAATGAGCATGTCCGTACTTGTAGGTGGACAATTCCCACTGGCTGTGAGATTTTTGTTTTACCTACTTACAGATATTGACTAACATGATTTTCCCATTCTTGTGTTCTTTCCTTTTCTCGACTGAGGATTCAGCAAATTGCAAAGACAGACATCAAATTAATAAACTTTGTATGAAAGTTACACCGACAGGTGTTATGTGTCAGTGAAATTTCAATATGTATCTCTCACTGCTGGTCACTACTTCACATCCCAGACATACCTGTGTGCACTGTGTGTCTGTATTATATGTCACATCCCAGACATACCTGTGTACACTGTGTGTCTGTATTACATGTCACATCCCAGACATACCTGTGTACACTGTGTGTCTGTATTACATGTTCAGGAAAAGCACTTTTATTCTGCAGGAAAACAGCTCCCATGGGCCCTGCTCTGCTGCTGAAAGTGCCTAAAGCAAACTAGACTAAAGAGGGGAGGGCTGCTTTAACTGCTCATGTCTTCGGATTGGTAGCAGATATAAAAATGGTTCTGACCTTCTTTAAAAGCTGGCATTCCAAGCTTGAGAGTGATACCACAATCACAGTATATCAGATAATATAGCTGTTAGAAATTGAGTCGGGATCACTTTCAGCTGGGCACTTGGGAGCTGTTTTCCTGCAGAATAAAAGTGCTTTTTCTGGACATGGAATAAAGGCATAAAGTGCACACAGGTATGTCTGGGATGTGTTGGCAATCGTCTGTGGGGCAGTGCTGTTAGGTGAAAAACAGGTGAAAGACTCCCTTTAATTACTTATTTATATAGTGCGAATGTATTCTGCAGCATTTTAGAGACACTGTCAGGTTTCCTGATGCAGTTTTGGAAGCCAAAATCAAAAATGAATCATAAAAGGAGAGAAAGGAGAGACATTATAAAGGATGGATGAGACTTCTCCTTTTTTTAATTTATTTTTTAATTCACTCTTGGTTTTGGCTTTCAAAACTGCAGCAAGAAACCTGACTGTGTGGCCGCACCCTAAGGGCTCATGCCCATGGCTATTGTTGGCCGCTGCCCGTATTGCGACCTGAAAACAAGGGGTGCTCAATATATGGGCACATGTCGTTTGTGCACCACATCATGAAGGTGGAATCTGGAAAGTGTGGTGCAGAACGGACGTACAGTACCCCACGGAAGCACTACGGAGTGCTTGCCGGGTTTCTGTCCGTGCCAGTAAAGGGATAAAGATCTGCACAGCGGTCTCCATCCCTTTACTGCACATGTGCCTAATGCACTCCAGAAAGGCTTCATGGTCAAGAACCGCCCTCGTTGCACCTAGGGGGTAATTTGCATTTTATAAAAAGCCTTTTTTTCTACAGATTGCCGGCACATATGGAGATATCAGAGATATCATCAGACTCTGCAGACAAGCACCAATCGACGTTTCACCCACTGGTAAGTGATGACAGATGCCCTTTAACAACTGACTCACTTTTTGCAGCATTTGTGAGAGGCACTCTGACAATTTTTAGAGCTGTGTCTCCTTCAAGCATTTCCAGGAGACACAATGAACATGAAAGAAAAATACTAACCCATTCCCTTAGTTTAGCTTTTAAGTGGAAGTCTGGAAGTAACTCCATCTTTTGTACATATAAAGCAATGGAGGCTAAATTCTGAAGCAGACTATTTCATGTGCTTTTGATGGGGTCACCCAGAGGAGACTTCAAACACTGAAGTGCATCCACTTTTTATATTTTTTTTATCGTATTTTTCACATAAGCTATTTTATATATTTGTAACCATGTATCATTTCCCTTCTTAGATGTCTCTTCTCGAGATAAAATAAATATTTTTCTTTTAATCTTTTTTAATATTTTTCAATCTTTTTACTGGATATGAATTCAGTGTATTTAATGCAAGCTTGTTTAATGCGAGTTTGTATGTTGTAAGATTTCCCTTGTGAAGGCTGCAGCAATACAGAAGTTTAACGTTTAATTCTATGGCTTTGTGTAGGGAATATGGGACTCTTTATCAGAAGAGTACCAATTGAAAGATATTAGAAAATAAGTAAGAGAACTTTAAACCTCAATTTCACTCACCGATAGGGTACCTGTACAGGTACAGTGTAGCAACCACAAAAACCATCAAACCTTAAAAAAAAAAAAAAAAAAAAAAAAAAAAAAAAAAAAAGCTTAGTTGTACCCACTGCTTGAACCAGTACAGTCAATATGCTAATGATTGTGACAATATTTAAATGTAAAACTTCTTACAATTATACTATACACAAAAATTATACTATATTGGCAGCTAAATTTCTTATTCTTGAAATATGTAAAAAAAAATTTGGGCCAATTAAACTTAAAGCGTACTTGAGTTTTCAAAAAAAAGTTTGCTTAATGGCTGTGCTACTTTGTACAATAAACACTATGAAGGAGCAGGTCTTTTGGGGGCCTCCCTAATGTCTCTTTGAGCCATATTATTCCCTGTTTCAGCTGCACAGATGAATTTCACTCAGAAGCAGAGGGCATCTCCCTTCTGTCAAACCTGCCAGCACTGTACTGCTGTGAGATCCTTTGTCTTAATTCTCACTCTGCTTGTTTTCGGCTCCAGAAATCACAGAACAGAAAAGGATGGAGAAATCACACTTACAGAAAGTCAGGAGACCCCTGTGAATCTAGAAGCAGTGTAGAAACATTTTTTTTTTAATCAAGCTCAAAATCTGAGCTACTCACTCTTAGCCAGCTTCTGTGTCTCTGTTACTAAGGTTGGATCTTGTCTGACAACAGACAGTGGACTGCAAATTAGGTGGAAGTGAGACCCCTAGTGGCCATGACTTTACAGCTTTTTTTTTCAGGTGGATGCAGGCAGATTTTTTTTTTTTTTATATGAAGTGATTTAGAAACTTTAATTGATCTAAATCTGTTTAAAAATATATTACTTTCCCATTCATAGCCTGAATTTTTGTTGGATGAGTTAAAAAAAGCAAGCTGCAAAATTAACAGTTCAGCACAGCTACCAAATTGTCATGATCGCTGTGGTTTTGTAAACCTCAGAGGAAAAATTTCACTTCATATTTAGTCGATGAGATTGAAGGGGACTGTTAATTGTAGTAAAATTTTACCTAAAGCTCTGGCACTAGAGATGAGCGAATCGATTCTAAACAAATCAGATTTGTCATGAATTTCACAAAAACATTCTTCCAAATGAATCCAGGGTTTTATAAATTTTCCACCATTTTACATTTAAAAAATCAGTAGATTAGGGAGGTTGATGATGGAGACTCATGTGATTCTGATTGGGGCCAGGCCGTCAGGCTTGCCCACAATCAGTGGCGTAACTACAACTAACTGGGCCCCACAGCAAATTTTTGAACAGGGCCCCCCCCCAGAAACTTCTTCGCAACCCCCAACTCACATGCAACCCTCACTCTTGTGGCTAGTCAAGATTGAGCTCCCCCAGACAAGGCCTGACAGCCGCTCCATCCGTTTCCTATAGTGTCACTGTATCTAATGTCATTGTATAATAATGTTGAGGGGGCCCTGACAATAAAATCTTTTAGTCTTCCTCTTGAGGGGCCCCCTTGTGGGTCTGGGCCCCAAAGCAGCTGCTTCCCCTGCTTCCCCTATAGCTACGCCCCTGCCCACAATGCTTTGTAGTCAGCCTGACAGCCAGTCAGGAAGGAGCATATTTTCTGGTCTATCAGGTTCTGTTACAATGGTGGTTCATGGCCGCCGCTCTTCTGTGTGCACAGGTGTCAGCTTCCTGTATGTGATTTAGGTCTTGCATTCATTGTACTTGTGTCTTCATCATTGCTAGGGTTAATATTCTTCTGCTTTGTGAGCTGCTACATGGCTGTGTACAATTGCTAATCAGCTGCTCCAATGTATACTTGATTGTTTCCTTAAAGGGGTTGTCCCAAGAAAAATATTCTAGTTTTCAAACCAGCATCCATATCTGAATTATTTTGTAATTGCATGTAATTAAACATTTATTATAGCTACTGAGTTATTCAATACAATTTATCTTTATAGCATCTCCTGCTATTTTTTTGTCCTTCTCACTGAGATGGCCGCAGATGCTCAGTTCCATCTTTCAACTGTCTCCTGAGCTGTGATAGGGAGAGCATGGACACGCCTCCTGAGCTGTAATAGGGAGATCATGGACACGCCCCCTTAGCTGCAGCAGAAAAAAAAACAACCACCCACCCCAGCTTGATATAAATCTAGAAAAGCAAATAATGGGGAGATCTCTTGATCCATGTGAGGTACAGTGCTGGTGCTTTGTTAGAAAGAGATTGTCATGTACTACATGATCTGATATTTATTTTTTACATTAGTCCTGGGATAAGCCCTTTAAATCGTTGTTCAATGATAATGCTTGGTGTCTCCTCTAGCTAGCTAGAGCCTGTAAAAAAAAGCTGCTATGCATTTGTCTTCATGATTCCTGGTCCCTGTCCTGTGCTTGTTCACCATACTGATCCTGTGCCACCTGCCCTGCCCTCTGCCTGTTTCCTAAGTGTATTGCATTTTTCCGGGGTACCAGGCAACAGTGTCTCTGATCTCCCTGGATCAGCACCAATCACCCCAGGACTATTCCAAGAGGGAATGTCCTGGTTTCTCCTCTGCAGCAAAATCCAGATCCCTATATAGGGGTTAAACAGTGAATACTAGAGGACTGTATTGTAAGTGTACTGTGTGTATGTAGCCAGAGCTGTTCAGGACTTCATCCGTTGCACTACAGAGAAGACAGTACTCTTTTATGTGCCGGAGCCAGCCTTTCTTGTCCAAAAAGTGAGCATTGCAATACGCATAATTTAGTGGGTCAACAGATGTGTTCTGTATATTATAGTCTCAGCTATGGAACATCCATTTGTGCCTATTTTTTTCCCTCGAAACCTGTTGCAGTTTTCGAACCATTTATAAATGTGCATTGCAATAAGCATATTTTAGAGCATCAATCATCAGCATACTTCAGTTGTACTTGGGGATGTCCTATAGCGCTTTTTTTCTTTTAAAGAATAAATTTGATGACCATGCACTTACCCATAAGTATATAGGCCAGTGTCACTCTGACATTTTTTATTATTGCTGGCTTTGTGTTAGAGAAAAAGAGAAAGACAAAAGAAAATATGAGTCCTAAAAGACTGCAAATACTAATTTTCAGGCCAATTGGCGCATTTTCAAATAAGGTAGAATTGAATAGGACCCGAATTTTCTGACCATTAATTCATTAGAATCAAATCTGAAATGCATTTCAAGAAATTCCCTCATCTCTATCTGGAACATAACTTTTTCCTTCTTTTAAAACCTTAAAAGACTAAAGATATACAGTATATCGTCATTTATTTACACATTTTTGTGCCTGAACCCTTATGCTGCTACTTTTTTCAGAAAATTTACAAAGTTTTGCATACACAATTAAATGGCTTCAAGAAGCGTTTGCTTTCTTCTGTCATCCAAATGTTGAGTTTCTGGAAGATCACAGGGGTTTAAGTGTCTGGAAACACATTAAAGGGGTTGTCTGCTTTAGGAAAAATATAGAGCTAAATGGAGCTAGGTTCCTTCTCCCATGGGCTACAGAACAACTATAGTTTGTACTCCCTCGCCAATCTCAATTTCATTTAGAATAGAGAGTATATGCTATGCATTGTTAGTGTAAGATAATCACATGACAATCACAAGTAATAATCTTCCAAGAAGCATTCAAGGAGGTTATTAGCTTTCAAGTGCTGAGATGTATAAGCACTTGGACCCTTGGGACAAGTACACAGTACAGTACACTTTTATGCTAGTAACTTTGAATGTAATAATTCAGCCTTATATTTGTAAATGTACTGTAGTAATTAAAAAAAAACTTTTCCCAAGGGAAGGAAATGTGATTAAATAAGAAAAGAAGCTTACATTTTGCTCATTTACTCCCCTGCCATTCCAGCTACGCTGCTCTGGTCCTCTCTGCCAATCTATGTTTACTTGGCTGCAGCAGTGACCTGGCTGTAAACACACGTGACTTCTGCAGCCAATCACAAGGTTATTCAGCACTAGATTGCTGAGACCAATGATTGGCTGTGGTGGTCATGTGGGTATATGTGGTTGTACAGACATATCCCTGATGCAGCCAAATAAAAAGAGATTGGCAGGGAGGACCAGAGCAGTGCTCCAACCAAGTGGCATAGTGTAAGTTGCCAGCACTCGGGCAAGCCAAATATTGTCCCTCCAACCTCTGACATGTGTTCGTGGGGTCAACTGGAGGAAGCGGCATAGCTGCTTCCTCCATTCATAACATAGTGCTTATTGAGCTCTTTTCACCAAGCAAAGGAGAAGGCAGAAGCAGTAAAAGGCTGCTTCTGTCTTCTCCTCAGGGTTTTTAACAGCTGGAGACCCAATCTGCTAAATCCCCCTGGAAGTACTATTGTCCCCTGACCACCCCTTCCTCACTGGCAGCAGCATTCTCCTCTGACCACCCATCCACAGTAATGTCCCCATATGTCTCATATTCTTCCCTCATTAGTATCGCTAGGAGCATTGCCTATAAGAAGTCCCCATGCCAGTTTGTGGTCTCCACAAGGGGAAACAGTAGCCCAGTAGTAGCTATATTAAAAGGCTTCTCACCCTGTCAACCAGTACTCTACAGATGGTGTCAAGTGTGTATGGCGGCAACCAGGTCCAGAGTACAAAGACAAGTTTGTCTTGCCTACAGTCAAGCATGGTGGTGGGAGTGTCATGGTTTAGCTGTGGGAAGCTACAGTTCATTGAGGGAACCATGAATGTCAACATATACTGAGCAGAGCATGATCCTATCCCTCCAACTGGGCCGCAGGGCAGAATTCCAACATGATAACGACGCCAAGCACACCTCCAAGATGACCACTGTCTTGCTAGAAAAAACTAAAGGTAAAGGTGCTGGACTGGCCAAGCATGTCTCTAGACCTAAACCTCATTGAGCATTTGTGAGGCATCCTCAAACGTAAGGTGGAGGAGCGCAAGGTCTCTAACATCCCCCAGCTCTCTGATGTCCTCATGTAGGAGTGGAAGAGGATTCCAGCGGCAACCTGTGAAGCTCTAGTGAACTCCATGCCCAAGAGAGTTAAGGCAGTGCTGGAAAATAATAGTGGCAACACAAAATATTGACACTTTGGGAACAATTTGGCCATTTTCACTTAGGGGTGTACTTAATTTTGTTGACAGCGGCTTAGACATTAATGGCTGTTTGTTGAGTTATTTGAGGGCACACCAACTTTACAATGTTATTCAAGCTGTACACTGTCTACATTGTATCAAAGTGTCAGATCTTCAGTGTTGTCTAATAAAAAGATATAATAAAATATTTATAAAAATGTGAGGGGCGTACTCACTTTTGTGAGATACTGTATACAGCGATACCTTCAACTACTAAGAAGATGAAGCAATGTTAGAGGGTTAGATTTAAGACACTTGGAATGTGAGTGCTCAGGTATATAGACTCATTAATCCCAGAATACAATAGATCCTTCTCAGTTCTAGTAATTAGAAGATGACTTCTGCACTACTATTAAATGAATTTATTACACTAATGCAGAGTGACATATTTTGGCTTACTGAAACTGGATTTCACAGTCCTAAGACATAATAAATCCTTTTTGGGCAGATTGCCGTGGCCTTCTTTTTGCTTGTGACATTGAGATGCATTGAGATAATGGAAGGGATGCTAGGTGATCACTTAGAATGGGATTAGTTGGAGCATATGTTAAACAATTGTGCCACTTGCTCCAATAGTTACATTTAATGAGCAGGCTTTTAAAGCCCTGCATCAGGTTCGCTGTGTTCAGCCTGTGACACCAGATATATATCCGGATGAAAGTACTGATTGCTTTCGAAGATGTTCAAAGTGAGGCAAGATCATTCAGTTCTGATGAAATTGTCTGAAAGTTCAGAGAGGGTGCAGCAAATTAGCTTTTATATTAACAGAAATTTACAACATCCTGTACCCCAAGACCCAGGAGCTGTAATAGAAAGTTGGCTCAAAGTTAACCTTTTAAGAGGAAAAAATACCTGACACTGTATGGATGGAATTAGGCTGGAGAAATGTCCTGGTTTTATTAGAAAATGTTGCATAGAATATGGATATGGGACACATACTGCACCTCCCAAGTATCCCTCTTTTGGAGTGACAGTCCCTACTTTTGACCCAAGTCCCTCTTTGCTCCTTGAAACAACTGAAAATATGTCTTATATTCTAGGTTCTTCAAAGTAGCCACCTTTTGCTTTGATTACTGCTTTGCACACTCTTGGCATTCTCTTGATGAGCTTCAAGAGGTAGTCACCTGAAATGGTTTTCACTTCATAGGTGTGCCCTGTCATGTTTAATAAGTGGGATTTCTTGCCTTATAAATGGGGTTGGGACCATGAGTTGTGTTGGGCAGAAGTCAGGTGGAAACACAGCTGATAGTCCTACTGAATAAACTGTTAGAATTTGTATTATGGCAAGAAAAAAGCAGCTAAGTAAAGAAAAACAAGTGGCCATCATTACTTTTAAGAAATGAAGGTCAGTCAGTCCGAAAAATTGGGAAAACTTTGAAAGTGTCCCCAAGTGCAGTCGCAAAAACCATAAATCGCTACAAAGAAACTAGCTCACATGAGGACCGCCCCAGGAAATTAAGACCAAGAGTCACCTCTGCTGCGGAGGATAAGTTCATCCGAGTCACCAGCCTCAGAAATCACAGGTTAACAGCAGCTCAGATTAGAGACCAGGTCAATGCCACACAGAGTTCTAGCAGCAGACACATCTCTACAACAACTGTTAAGAGGAGACTGTGTGCAGCAGGCCTTCATGGTAAAATAGCTGCTAGGAAACCACTGCTTAGGACAGGCAACAAGCAGAAGAGACTTGTTTGGGCTAAAGAACACAAGGAATGGACATTAGACCAGTGGAGTGGAAATCTGTGCTTTGGTCTGATGAGTCCAAATTTGAGATCTTTGGTTCCAACGACCGTGTCTTTGTGCGACGCAGAAAAGGTGAACGGATGAACTCTACATTCCTGGTTCCCACCGTGAAGCATGGAGGAGGAGGTGTGATGGTGTGGGGGTGCTTTGCTGGTGACACTGTTGGGGATTTATTCAAAATTGAAGGCATACTGAACCAGCATGGCTACCACAGCATCTTGCAGCGGCATGCTATTCCATCCGGTTTGTGTTTAGTTGGACCATCATATATTTATCAACAGGACAATGACCCCAAACACACCTCCAGGCTGTGTAAGGGCTATTTGACCAAGAAGGAGAGTGATTGGGTGCTACGCCAGATGACCTGGCCTCCACAGTCACCAGACCTGAACCCAATCGAGATGGTTTGGGGTGAGCTGAACCGCAGAGTGAAGGCAAAAGGGCCAACAAGTGCTAAGCATCTCTGGGAACTCCTTCAAGACTGATGGAATACCATTTCAGGTGACTACCACTTGAAGCTCATCAAGAGAATGCCAAGAGTGTGCAAAGCAGTAATGAAAGCAAAAGGTGGCTACTTTGAAGAACCTAGAATATAAGACATATTTTTAGTTGTTTGACACTTTTTTGTTAAGTATATAATTCCACATGTGTTAATTCATAGTTTTGATGCCTTCAGTGTGAATCTACAATTTTCATAGTCATGAAAATACAGAAAACTCTTTGAATGAGAAGGTGTGTCCAAACTTTTGGTCTGTACTGTATATATTATTATATATATATGCTGGAAAAATAGATCTTTCACACAATTGTCAATGTGTCCCTCTTTGACAATCCAAAAAGTTGGGAGGTATGGGGATGGACCTTCACTGAAAAAAATACAGTAAACAATGACTCTGGTATAAATGCACAGAACACTTTATTTTGAGTGTCAGAATGATAGTGATGATCGAGCACCTGTGTGCTCGTATGCTCGGGTGCTCTGGCCGAGCACCCGAGCATAATGTAAGTCGATGGGACTAAACCAGGCACCCCCCGCTCGGAAGAGCAGGGGGTGCCTGGTTTAAAAAGGTCCCCTAATTTAAATAAAAAATGCCCCCAAATTGTCCAATAGCCCTAAAAGGGCTTTTATTTATTTGTAAAATAAAATCTATCCCTACCTAGCGTGCCTCTTTCCCTACACTATCTGTCCCTCCTTGCGGCAGCTGTCCCTGACTAACACTGGCCGGGAAGGCGTCACCGGGTGCTGTATAGCACCCGGTGACGCGTTCCCAGCCAGCCAATCAGTGTAATGCCAGTAGCTAAGATGGCTACTGGCATTACACTGAATGCCATCCCTCCCCGCTCGCTAATTAATTATAGATATGTAGATCCATGACCTGTGATGCAATGCCTAAGCATTTGAAGCAGAATTTGGTGCGAAGTTTAGGAAAGGTTTCATTTGCAACAAATCTGATTTTCCTTGCGTTTCGTGGTAACAAGTCAGTTTTTCATAAAATGGCGGCTGCACGTGTTACAAAGCGAAAGTATGAAGCCCGGGATTGTGAAATCACCCATAATGCCATGCAACCAGACAATCTGCAGATAGCCATCGCTGTGATGTCACAGCCCTATAAGCCCATCCTGTGCGGTCTCCACCATTGTCCTTTGATATGAGCATAGGGAGAGATGTGGCAAGCGTTCATGCGCTAGGGACAGTGTTGCTGAAAATGATTAATAGAAGAATGATGGAGAGTGCAGAGAGAGTACAGGGAGAGTGCAAGGAGGGTACAGGGAGATTGCAGGGAGGGTGCAAGGCGATTTATGCTGTGTCAGTTATATTTATTTATTCCTATATTTCCGTATTCCTACATCAGCCGTAAATGTTCACTACCATGATGGAAGCCTTTATTATTCCGGTGCCAGCATGCCAACCAATACCATCCAGTCCGCACCCCTTATGGGGCCAGGTCTTAATGATGATCATCCTCATATTTTGTTGGCTTTACGTCTTCCAAATCATCTTTCAAAGTCTTCATGTCCTAGAAATTTCAGCAAGATGTGGAGATAGGCTGTTCCTGATGACATATTCTCATTGATATTAGATGATGTGGAAAAGAATGAAAAGCAGATGGCAGAAAAGCTTCCACCTGTAGGGTAGGAGAGCACTGGGGTTGGAGAAGTGGGTATGCCAGAGCTGATTAATATTCTATGTTTACTGTCAAATAACCTGCAGGAGATTGCAGGCAAGAATAGCAATAATATGCATATTGTCCAACCCACGGTCTTTGGCTTGTGTGCACGTGACCAGAAGTAATGGCCCATTTTGCTGAATATTCCGGTGTAGAAGCACACTACAGTATTATCATTAGTGGCAGAATGATCTATTCTGTTGCATCACACACTGGCGTCTGGAAATCCTGTTTAATCCACACCTGATTCATCTATGTGAAGGTTAGTCTCTCAACATTCTCTTAGGGGTAACTATGCCCCCACCTCACTGAACACCTGCTCTGATGCCACACTACTGGCCAGGCAGAAAATCATGCCCATGGCAAACTTCGCCAGTTGCTTCAGGTTTGTATGCCCAGTAGTCCAACTGACTACACAGCATTTCTCTATAGTAGCCCATTTTTGCATCCCCCTCAGAAGGTCTAAAAAATGCCCCCCATTTTTTACCGATAACGAGGGTCTAACAATTTGGATAGTCAGCAGTTATCCCTCTGCCAAATCCTGACAATGCGGCTGTCACTACAAAAACATGAGAGCCTTTATCTGCTAGGGACTTGGAGGGCCTACATGCCTCCATCTCCACTGCATACTGCCACTGTCTATCGTGGTCATCTGTATCATTTTTATAGTCACCCTCCAGCTCCTCCTGCTCCTCTCGATCGTGTCCTAGGTCTATAGGAATGCTGAGTGGTGTTGTTCGGCCTTAGGCTCCCCAGGGTTAAGCTTCAAAGCAATAAAGGGGAGAGTAATGGAGGAGGTGAAGAAATAGTCAAGTCCAGACTTTTAAAAATTTAACAGCTTTACTTAACTCACTTGCATCAGTACAAGAAAGAATCTTTCTCTTGGTTCCAGCAGGTTTTAGCATAAACTGGCAGGCAAACTGGGATATTCTGGTTCATTCTTCTCAGCGGTGCTAAACTCGGCTTTAGTCTGATTACTGGACTGTGTAGCAATTCTGGTACCTTTGGAGTGGGGTGCCTTTGGCCTTAGACCCCTGTGTGATACTCTGTCTGTAACTTTGTAAGGAGTCAAGGGCTCTATGAGTTGCTTTCCTCTGGAGAGACTCCTGTAGTAGGAGGGGGTCTTTTCCCCTACTGCTACATCTTGACACGTCTAATTCCAACACTAGACTAGACTAATACTGACTAAAAACTTCCTGCAGCCCCTCCCTTGGTAGGAAATGTAACTGGCCCACTTCTGCCAAAAAGGGGGAGAATGGAATGGTACGTTTCATTCTATCTAAAACTCTCTCTGCCATATACGCTGCCACCTGCTGGTGAACTAGGCATATAACATGTGATACAACAAATAACCTGGACCTGAAATAAACACACATATAGCATTATCATTAGCCCACTAGAGACAGTAGCAGGGTGTAGGAATGGTAATAATGTGTAAAATAACATATTAACTAAGATTGTGGCAGCAGATGAACAAGATGCACATGGTGATATATTAGACCGTCCTTTAATACTGAGGCACAGTAAGTCTATGTATAAAATAACAGATTAACTATGAATGTGGCAGCAGTTGAAAAAGATGCACATGGTGGATTGCACTCAACCTGCAGTGTCCCTCCTGTCCCCCTATACTATCCCTACAGTGTCAGAAAACTCTCCCTAAAATCTCCCTGCACTGTCCCTGCACTCTCCCTATACAATATTCTTCTATTAATAGTTTTCTGCAATACTGTCCTTAGAGCATAAGTGCCACATTTCACCTATGTTCAGTTCTGAGTGAAATGGCAGAAATCATGTGGGATGAGGCTTTTATAGGGCTGTGACATCACAGGGAATGGCTATATGCGGATTGGCTGGCTGCACAGCATTATCAGTAATCATGCATTCCTGGCTTCTTACTTTCACTTTGTAACGCGTGCAGCTGCCATTTAAAAAAAAAAAAAAAAACAAAACAAGAAAAACAATTCTTTAACACGCAAAGAAATTTGGAATTGTGGTCTATCAAATTTCTTTCTAAACTTCGGATCGAATTCCACTTTGGATGCTTCAATTCACTCAACACTACTTCTAAGCACTGATTCCTAGCTGCAGAACCTTAGGGGCTCTGTCTGCTCACCACATATATTGTTTTTAGCTGAACTAGAACCTTCTAGCGGGAGGTGTGGAATGGAGAAACTCAGCCCAAACAAACACAATGTTACAGTTATCGTCTTTCATAGACTTGCATTAGAACTTCATTGATACTTAATGGGAATGACAAAGCAGTTTTTTCCAGACAAAAGTTTTCAGACATAATAACTAGCTAAAACAGGCATCCAAAGGGTCAATCTGTCTGGTTTTGGTGGTATTAAAGGGATTCTGTCAGCAGGATATTGGGTATAGAGATAATTACATCTCTATACTGGCCTTACTGCTGTGATTGTAAATATGTAAGTGTAATTGTTATTAGGGCAGTAGTTTACATAAAAAAGCATTTTTCTTAACATGTGAAATACCTGGATAAGGAGCCCAAGGGGAGGTCCTGCGAGCCGTTGGAGCCTGGGCACGCCGCAGATTTTGGAGCCCAGCACTGCTCTCCAGCTAATTATGCACGCCCCTTCAGCGCTGTCTTTTCCTCCGGCTGCGGCACAGACTCTTGTATGCACGGTGCATGCGCGAGATGCGCCGCAGCCGGGGGAAAAGACAGCGCTGAAGGGGCGTGCATAATTAGCTGGAGAGCGGCGCTGGGCTCCCAAATCTGCAGCGTGCCCGGGCTCCAAAGGCTCGCAGGACCTCCCCTTGGGCTCCTTATCCAGGTATTTCACATGTTAATAAAAACGCTTTTTTATGTAAACTACTGCCCTAATAACAATTACACTTACATATTTACAATCACAGCAGTCAGGCCGGTATAGAGATGTCATTATCTCTATACCCAATATCCTGCTGACAGACTCCCTTTAAGTCTGGCTTTTCCCTTCTTTAACTCTTATGGTAACCGTGGAAAATTACTAGTTTCTTATTATTAGCTACAAAGCCCCAAACATCTCTCAGTATCCATGAACCCTTTCCCCAGTGCTGTGCAAATACAGTGCAAATAAACAGGATATGTGTCAAAAAACATATAATATGCAGTTACACAGTATTAAACACAGCAAGTTAACCCTTTAAAGTAAAATAAAGTGGGTACTTTACACAGGGGAAATAAGGGCAAATGTCCACTAATGTCCATACTTCAAAGTATCCCTGTTCAAGGGCACTACATTTCCACTCAGCATAAGTGCAAAGACATACACTAATGTATCTTTTTTCACATTTAGGCCTTATTCACACATCCTTGTCTGCGATGACATCCACAACGAGATGTCCATGAAGAATCCATGTTGGGTCTGTGTCAGTAGAAAAATCACAAACATGTGAATAATTGTATTAACATTAATGAGTACATGTCCGTGATTCACTGACGTATAAATAAGGCCTTATGTGATATGTCAGAAAGTTAGTTCCACTGGCTTTCTCCTTTAACCCCTTGGCGCCATCCGCTGTAAATATACAGTGCTAGCACCATGTAGTTATAGATCGCATTTTGCAATGGAAGAAACCAGAGGTAGCACCAAACCTAGCTGTTTGCAATCTGTCACCCACTGACCCCTTGTGACGCCTTCACAGTATACCAATGAATAGCTCTGGTAGCCAAGAGCCCAACAAGGGTCATCATCTTGGTACTAAGTATATTGGAGTGGAAAGCCTCATTCACAGGTACATGTTTTGGTAATTGATTTCCATCAGTAATTGTGAGACAACGCCAGGATTGGAGCCTCCACAGAGATAAGGTAAAGATGTGCACCTGTTCTGTGTTTAGAGACAAACCTGGTTTTGGCTCACAATCACTGATTGAAATCACCGACCAAAACACTGACGTGTGAATGAGGCATAATATACCAAGAGATTGGATGCTTAAAAAAAAAAAAAAAAAAAGGTTTTAGCAAAAAAGAAAACAATCAAGTAAAAGGTGTAAAAACAGAATCTGTCCCCAATTGAACAGTGCCTTGCGAAAGTATTCGGCCCCCTGGAACTTTTCAACCTTTTGCCACATTTCAGGCTTCAAACAAAAAGATATAACATTTTAAATTTTTGGTGAAGAATCAACAAGTGGGTCACAATTGTGAAGTGGAACAAAATTTATTGGATCATTTAAACTTTTTTTGTAATAATAAAACTGAAAAGTGTGTCGGGGGGGGAAATTATTCGGCCCCCTTGCACTAATACTTTGTTGCGCCACATTTTGCTGCGATTACAGCTGCAAGTCGCTTGGGGTATGTCTCTATCAGTTTTGCACATCTAGAGACTGAAATTCTTGCCCATTCTTCCTTGCAAAACAGCTCAAAATCTTTGAGGTTGGATGGAGAGCGTTTGTGAACAGCAGTTTTCAGCTCTTTCCACATATTCTCAATTGGATTCAGGTTTGGACTTTGACTTGGCCATTCTAAGACCTGGATATACTTATTTTTGAACCATTCCATTGTAGATTTTGCTTTATGTTTGGGATCATTGTCTTGTTGGAAGATAAATCTCCATCCTAGTCTAAGGTCTTTTGCAGACTCCAACAGGTTTTCATCCAGAATGGTCCTGTATTTGGCTCCATCCATCTTCCCATCAATTTTAACCATCTTCCCTGTCCCTGCTGATGAAAAGCAGGCCCAAACCATGATGCTGTCACCACCATGTTTGACAGTGGGGATGGTGTATTCAGGGTGATGAGCTCTGTTGCTTTTATGCCAAACATATCGTTTTGCATTGTTTCCAAAAAGTTAGATTTTGGTTTCATCTGACCAGAGCACCTTCTTCCACATGTTTGGTGTGTCTCCCAGGTGGCTTGTGGCAAACTGTAAACGAGACTTTTTATGGATATCTTTAGGAAATGGCTTTCTTCTTGCCACTCTTCCATAAAGGCCAGATTTGTGAAGTGTTCGACTGATTGTTGTCCTATGGACAGACTCTCCCACCTCAGCTGTAGATCTCTGCAGTTCATCCAGAGTGATCATGAGCCTCTTGGCTGCATCTCTGATCAGTCTTCTCCTTGTTTGAGATGAAAGTTTAGAGGGACGGCCGGGTCTCGGTAGATTTGCAGTGGTCTGATACTCCTTCCATCGCTTGCACAGTGCTCCTTGGGATGTTTAAAGCTTGGGAAATCTTTTGGTATCCAAATCTGGCTTTAAACTTCTCCATAACAGTATCACGGACCTGCCTGGTGTGTTCATTGGTCTTCATGATGCAGAACCCTGAGACTATCACAGAGCAGGTGCATTTATACGGAGACTTGATTACACACAGGTGGATTCCATTTATCTTCATCAGTCATTTAGGACAACATTGGATCATTCAGAGATCCTCAATGAACTTCTGGAGTAAGTTTTTTGAACTGAAAGTAAATGAGCCGAATAATTTTGCACGCCCAATTTTTCAGTTTTATTATTACAAAAAAGTTTAAATGATCCAATAAATTTCGTTCCACTTCACAATTATGACCCACTTGTTGTTGATTCTTCACCAAAAATTTAAAATGTTATATCTTTTTGTTTGAAGCCTGAAATGTGGGAAAAGGTTGAAAAGTTCTGGGGGGCCAAATACTTTTGCAAGGCACTGTATATCTGAGAGCAATATAAAGTAGAGACAGAGACCCAGATACAGATACTACAACAGATCTGCTGTATATGAATTAACTCTAATTGCAGCTGGAAAGTTATAAGCCTATAGACCTTACAATGGATGTACACTGGCATGAAATCAAGTAATATTCTACTCCACTTGGCATATGTCTTCTGTACCTTATACTGAAAACCTCTGGTGAACTGCTTTAGTCTCTATTAGAGATGAGCGAATCATGCTAAATTTTATTCGCCGAACATTCGTCGAACTTTTCCTAAGATTCGTATATTCGACGAATAGATTCGTAGAATTTGCGTACAAAATACATATTCGTGCACTTATAACGAACGTTCAGCTAAAAAGGTACGCAACCTCTTTGAACACATACGCATAAGCGTACAGATTGCCTACGAAAATGAAGGGCTTTGCTGGAGAGGAATGGTGGAGCAGGAAGAATGCTCTGAGTCTGACCCCTGGCTAAATATGGATACTGTATCAGCAGATGACAGCAGATCATCCGGCTGAGACTGAGATGAGCGTGCCATCCATTCCACTACCTCATCCACTTTCTCCTCCACTACAATTTTGCGCCTTGGTGGGTTAGCCTGGTGGAACAATGGCCAAGTATTGCGAATACTACTAGTAGATGCTCCGGCTACAGGTCCTTTGGCACTTCTGCCCTGTGCCACCTTCTCCTTTTTTTTAGAGCTCGAGGTCTGGCTGGAACTGCACCCCTTTTGCTTATCCATTCCAGACATTTTTCAATTCACTCTGTGGCCCTGCAGCTGGTCTTTGTCCCTGTATCTCCATGTCTCTCCCTATCTCTCCCTGTCTCTCTCTCCCTGCCTGATTAATTACTAGCCCTGCACTGGCCCTGCACTTGCCCTGCAGTATCCCTGATATGTGTAATATGGATTCCCAGAGCAATTACACCCCAATTTTCACAAAACAGGTCTCAGAGTCTCAGAACTTCACACACAGTGCTTCTGCTCGTCTCAGCAGTCGCAGCAGAAGTGATGCGTCACTGGCTTACCAAGGCTGAATCAATCAGAGCAAGCCCTGCCCACTAGATCAGGTGACCGCTTTCTTCCTGGGCATTTGCGCACGATAAACGAACTAACAGTAAAACTTCGCTAATGAATTGAATTCGTACGCACCAGCGTATAGAGTAACTTATACGTAGCAATAGCGTATAATTTATAGGACAACTAAGTAGCGAATGCGTACAAAGCCGAAGCGAATCACCTAATATTCGGATTCGCTTCGCAGCTAAAAATTTCCAAGATTCGATACGAATCAACGAATCAACGAATAGATTCGCTCATCTCTAGTCTCTATACAGGTTGAATATCTTTATATAAAATGTAACTACTGCAGTGGCTTCTACCTCACAGGGGTTTTTTGCCTTCCTTTGGATCAACTTGCAGGATATCAGGCCGAACTGGATGGACAGATGTCTTTTTTTGGCCTTATAAATGTTATTACTGCAAAACTTAGCCAGATTTATACCACATGTGGTGATGTGTACAGTAAAGGGCATGGTAGATGTATGGTGGGGGTGTGTATCTCACCCAGTTGTTCAGTTTGGCTGGGTGAGATAACTGAAATCCTGTAGTGGTGCTGCTTCAGTAAGGCATAGCTTGCTGGAGTTTGTTTTGTTTAATGTTGTATTGGCTGGATTTCTTGGACTGGAATACAGGTTGGTAGTGGGAGTCTTCCAGTCCACACCCCTAGTCCACTACCAAGATTACCTAGAACCAGAGGTGATCGCAGGTGAGGCCTGCTGTAATCAAGGGGGGATAAAACAACCCTCTGGTTATGTCTGAGGGGGGAAGTGATCCTACAGAGAGAGGAGCCTGATACCTGTATGTGAAGTGCATTTTTAGAGGTGAGTCAGGGAGAAGACCTCTGTATTAGCAAGAGCCCAGACGGGCAGGTGTTTATGTTTGGTTTATGTTTATGTTTTTGTGCTGGTGCTGAAGTAATAAAGCACTATCTGGACTTGAACCCTGTTGTCTGAAGAGGAATCTGTGATTTCACCCCCTGTGAGAGAGCGATCCCTTACACACTCTATATGCACACATGTTAACTTACATATTCTATTGACTTCAAATGACACCTTTTGTCCCGTTGTGTTTGCCTCTCACTTCGATAAAAATATCCAGTATAGTAAATGACCTCTGTCTGTTTGGAGCCAGGCTGTCTAGTCAGTCTTCACTACTAAGTGCTGGATCCCTTCTGAATAAAACACGGTAAGCTTGTTAGTACGGATAAGGCTATATTTAATAATGAATATATTGAAACTTTGTTCATTCGGATAACTGACTTTTAAATGCTCTTCCTAGAAAGCAGGAATTAGTGAGATGGATTCAACAGCATGACCGGCTAAATTGAGGGACTCCTATGAAGGAACCATGTGGTGAGTTTAGGGTAATTTACTGTACAGGTTGTTAACTTCTTAAAGGGCATCTGTCAGCAAATTTGTGCCTATGAAACTGGTTGACCTGTTGCACATATGCTTGCAAGCTGAAGGCATCTGTGTTGGTCTGATGTTAATATATGCCTGCATTACTGAGAAAAATGATGTTGTAATATATGTAAATGAGCCTCTAGACACTCCACTTTCTCTGCAATTGCCTTGCCCTCTCCACTTTGGGCAGTGAAAACATCGTGAAACCAGGCCGTGTCAATCGAAGTGCAGAGGGTGCAGCAGTTGCAGAGAGAGCAGAGCCTCTAGGTGCAATGGCAACACCCTTGTTGTTCTTAGAGGCTCAGTTGCATATATTAAAACATCATGTTTCTCAGCAATGTGGACACATATGAACATGGGACCAACACAGATGTCTTCAGCTGCCAAGTGCACATGTAACAGGTCAGCCAGTGTCATAGGTACAAATCTGCTGACAGATACCCTTTAAACCAAATATTCACCTTTTACTTATTTTATAAAAAAAATGTAATCTACCATTAACTGTGAAAATACTTTACTACATTTCTGTTGAACTAATCCTTAGTTACAACCTATTACCCACTCATAGTATCATTCATACATTTGTTCTGTAAGCTGGCACTAGAATACCTCTAAGTGTGTTAAGATGTGAGAGCCATTAATGTAGGATATTCTTACAGCTATAAAGGAACCCTACAATATGGGGGATCACTTTCATACAGTTTCAGGGAATAAATAGCCGCATTTGGACCTAACATTAATTTCCATATCCGTGTACCGCATTGCTATGCAACAGAAACCATGGTAGCCTATTCAATTCTTTGTTTCCGATTTACTCCTGTATGGTTCTGTCTTTATTAGAGATGAGCGAACGTGCTCGTTACGAGCACTGTAGCGCTCGGCTCCCGTGTGAAATGCCCGCAGGCATTGCGGATCCGTCCTCAGCTGCATGTAAGTCAATGAGAACGGATCGTTTGGTATGACACTCATACCAAACGATCCGTCCTCATTGACTAACATGCAGCTGAGGACGGATCCGCAATGCCTGCGGGCATTTGTTCGCACGGGAGATGAGCGATACAGTGCTCGTAACGAGCATGTTCGCTCATCTCTAGTCTTTATTTATTAGCCACACAATGCTGCTTCAGTAAGCGATGGTTCACTCTGGTTAACTCTTCCTGGTTCTGAACTCTGTAGCCATCTGGCTAATGGGTAAAATAAAAACCTTCAATCAATCCAGCCACTGAGCTCATTAGTTGTATGGGTGTCAGCTACAACATTGTTCCTGTGGACTCTGCCTCAAGCTGCCATGTTCCTGGCTTTTAGCTCCTGGTGTTCCTGCATCTTAGTTCCTTTCTCTAGATCATTGCTCTTAGACTCTTGTTTATCTCTTATTCGTACTACTACATCTGGTATTTGTGGCTATGCCCTTACCTTGCTCTTCGGATACCATGCCTAAAACTTTTTTTACTATTTACAGTCTTCATTCCTGGCTACTACTGACTGTTCCTGCTCTGCACTATGTATACTACATCTGGTTCCTGGGTTGCACTCTCGGTCATAAACCCTTTGCTCCATTCCTATGTTTCTGCCCATGGCTATGCCTCATTGTCCATGCAACTGGTCCCCGTTCCTTGGCCCGGCCCTGGTATGTTCCTGGTGTCCAACTTAAGCATGCTTCTGGTTAATGCTCTTGGTTGAGTCCAAGGCTTGTTCCTAGATACTGTTCCTGGTACCTTCTGGTTATGTTTCAGGCCTGGTCTTGGATTCTGCTCCTGGTATCTTCTGCTTCTGACTTGGTCTCCCATAGAACACTGCTTGTGGTCTTGCCCCTGGTGTCCGTGTTTATGATTACAGTTCCATGTTCTTGGTTCCATTTGAGGCTTTCTTCTGGTTGCTGTTCCTGGCTCTGTTCAGACTCTGTTTAAGGACACTTCTCTTGCCATCACCTGGTTCAACCCTAGCCAGCTCTTGAACAACGTGACCAAGTTTCAGTTCTGTGACCACACTTGTTATAATTAATAAAAACATATAGGAAAATGCATTTTAGTTCAAAATAGGTACAATGCTATAATAAAAATAATGCATTCAAAAGTGCTTATAGCCTTTAAAGGTGCTGCCCAGCTTCTATCACAATTTTATCTATCCTCAAAGCAGTCAAATCACAGTTTATTCCCAGGATTACCATGAAATTGCTGGAAAATACGGCAGGTTTTTGCCACAGTTTACTTAGATTGTGTAGATATAAACCGAAAAATGATGTTCAAAGGTGACCCTTTGCTTTGAGTGATGAAGATAATGTTCATTAAATAAGAAAGCTAAAAGCAAAATTGTGAGATTTTTTGGATGTTATCTCTCCAGATTGGGGTCTTTCATTTTCACCCTTTATTTTTTATAAAATGAAGAAATATATAGCTGTGGAATTAACCAGTCAGATATCGAAGGTGTTCTGCCCTTTCTCTCAGGGTCAAACAACAGATTCAAACCTGATGTCCTTAGTCCCTATTTATTCAGAACTCACTGATAGCAGGAGACAGCTCATGTCCTTCTTTGAAAATAATTGTATCTATTGGAGTCCTTGAATTGTAGATGAGCAGGCTACGTATACCTGCAGCCTTGTAACCATTACACACAGGTTTTTTGAACAGCAGGTTGTTCTTGGAGAGGGTATGGCAATTCAAGACAAATCATGTTTTGTGCATCCTCAATGAAAATAAATACGTAATAAATGCACCTTTCATGTACAGTATGTTTATGTTACTACATGTACATACAATACATACCTATATACTGTATGTATGGAAATACTTAAAAAGAATGTGTTATAAAAAAGGACATATTGTTTAAATTAAGTTTTTATGTTAAACATTGTTGAAGAATTTTTGGTGATATTTTTAATTTTCCCTGTCACTATCTATAAAAAATCATAAAATCCTGCAGTTTTCATACTGACCACTGATCATTTTTCAAAAGTCCTCTTATTATCATCATCATAGGCAGGATTACAATTTAAGATATCACCTATATATAGATCACACATGATCCACTATTCACAGTAGGTCACAACTTATCTACTTAATGATCTCTTAACAGGTCATATGGCATGCCTACAAAACTCTCCCATAGAAGTCAGTGTTAGGTCTGTGGTCTATGCCCGGGCCGTAGTCCTCCTGTTCCTTGTGGGTGTGAATGTCATGCCACTCACAATGTCATCCGGCATCCTAGAAAGGATAACAAGAAAGTTACATCACACCAAAATTTTGTAAAAATTTGAGTTGCATCTAAATCTGAATGTTTAGTGATTCTGTTTGTGTGGATTTTGGAAAGAGAGAGCAAGAGAGAGACAAAGAGATAGCGGGAAGGGAAAGGGAGAAAAAAATTTAAAAAAGTGACAGATGAGATAGAAAAGGTATGAATGCTAGGGGACCTCAGAGTGTCATACACAAATTTTCAGTCCAGTTGGTGCACTTTAGATTCAGGTAGAAACAGTTTGGATGTGGATAGAGATGAGCAAATCTATTTGTCGATTCGTTGATTCGTATCGAATCTTGGAAATTTTCAGCTGCGAAGCGAATCCGAATATTAGGTGATTTGCTCTGTTAAGATTCGAAAATGTTCCTAAGGCTTTCTACGCATTCGTTACGTACTTGTCCGATAAATTGTATGCTAATGCTACGTATAAGTTACTCTATACGCTGTTGTGTACGAATTCAAGTAATTAGCAAACTTTTACTGTTAGTTCGTTATTCGTGCGCAAAAGCCCAGGAAGAAAGCGGTCACCTGACCTAGTGGGCAGGGCTTGCTCTGATTGGCTCAGGCTCGGTAAGCCAGTGACGCATCACTTCTGCTGCAACTGCTGAGACGAGCAGAAGCACTGTGCGTGAAGTTCTGAGACACTGAGACCTGTGTTCTTGAAATTGGGGTGTAATTGTTCAGGGAATCCATATATTACACATCAGGAATACTGCAGGGCAAGTGCAGGGCTAGTAATTAATCAGGCAGGGAGAGAGAGATAGGGAGAGAGACAGGGACAAAGACAAAGACCAGCTCCAGGGCCACAGAGTAAAATGAGAAATGTCTGGAATGCATAAGCAAAAGAGGTCCAGTTCCAGCCAGACCTCTAGCTGTAAAAAAAAAGGAGAAGGTGGCACAAAGGACCTGTAGCCGGAGCTTCTACTTGTAGAATTTGCAATACTTGGCCAGTGTTCCACTGGGCTAACCCACCAAGGCGCAAAATTGTAGTGGAGAAGAAAGTGGATGACATAGTAGAGTGGATGGCACGTTCATCTTAGTCTCAGCCGGATAATCTGCTGTCATCTGCTGATACAGTATCCAAGTATGAAGCCAGCGTTCCTCCTGCTCCACCATTCCTTTCAAGCAAAGCCCGTCATTTTCGTACGAAAGTTGTACACTCATGCGTACCTGTTCAAAGAAGTTGTGTACCTTTTAAAACTGAACGTTCGTTATTAGTGCGCGAATGTTCGCTAAACGCCACATAATAAAGTATATTTTGTATGTAGATACAACGAATATATTTGTCGAATATACGAATCTTATGAAAAGTTCGACGAATGTTCAGCTAATAAAATTTTGAATGATTCGCTCATCTCTAGATGTGGATTGAATTTGTTGCCTGATTTGGCCATATTGAACCCCATCTCTAGTGACCACTAGTAATAGCTACCACAACAGAACCTATCCAATTTTCTTAAATTAGATTTCAACTGGTCAGTTGGCCAGTCTTTCCTGATGATCTACTGTAGGTAAATCAGGATAAATTGATGTGTAGATTGTGCCCAAATAGGACAATATTTGGAACAGTGAACACAAATTTGAATTTCAAAGGATTCAATATAACATTGAAATAAAACATGTTTTTCCTGTAGGCTGTACATCACCACCACCACTACCTCCATCCCAATGACTGATGTAAATGGTGTGAAAAACTTTCTGAAGGGTCTTGACAGTTTCAGTCATAATGATATGGATATTTCTCCTAAGGTCCTGGTGAGACCTCCACTCCTCCTTCGCCACAGGCCACACAAGCTTACATAAGACTGGCAGAACAAGCTACAAAACCAACTTGCGCACTTGACTGGAATGTAAAGGGGGAAAGCAGTAGACCATTGCTGGGCCCTGCTATACAAAGGGGGGGGGGTTGGGGGGATTGTGGTAGTGTAAGCGAGTTTCCAAAAGAGCATTCCCCCATTTTTATCTATTCTATTGAATCAGGCTCTCTACAAATGTTCCTGGTACCAGGAACATAAGGTAGAATAATCTGGGTTGACTGTAATTATTCAGTTACTGGGCCAACTCTAGCCTTGTATTGTATTTTTTTCTGATCCTATTATTGTTTTGTGTCCCTGGCTATTACTTTTTGAGGTCTGGCATAAATTTTATCTTGGATTGTGACATGCATTTAAAAATTATCATTTTTCCTTTTGTTTTCCGAAACTGTAGCAGTTGTCAGATTGCAGAAACATCTGTCCAGCCCTCTGGTTGGATTCTTGGGTTCAGGAAAGGGATGAAGATTTCTGTCAGGAACACAACAAAAACATACTCCTTCTGCTGATTGCTTAGCAACGCTGGGGATTTAGCGACAAGGATTAAAATGTTTATCATGTTCCAGATCTTGCAAATATGATACATGGAAATGAGCTGACGTTATATACAGATTTATCTTGCTCTGGCAAAGCAGCTTCATTTTACATTGGTTGAACATTTCTGTGCATGATAATTAGGAGTCATGAGGTCACCTGCTATTAGATATTAAAAAGGTTTGCAGATGCTTTAACTAAAGGCCCAAAAAAGGCTTAAGCTGCGGACGCTTCATAATTGCTATGTTGTCTAAGATGTCCTATTTAATTTTGTAAAGTCTGCTCTGCAATTTAAGGCTACCTGGGTATTTGCATGCAAAAAATCCACAACAAAACCCCATCAAAAGCGCACTAAAAACAGCACATGAATCCACACTGTATTTATCCAGTTTTTGTTGTGGTTTTTGGTGCAGGTTTTCTGCTTATTTTAACATTTAATTCTACAAAATATGCAAAGTGTACATGAGATTTGGCAAATTTTATTCACTTTGCTGATACTGGATTACGCTGCAGATTTTCTACACAAAAATCCACACAGAAAGACCGTATATAATCTGCACTGGGTGCAGTTACCCTAAAGGAACATTCCAGGTAATGTTGATGCACTGTGTTGGAATAATGCTTATTATTCTGTGTATTGCAACAACTACATTATGTGTTGCCACAGTGTTATGTTTTTAATAAAGTACTGCCAAAAAGAAAAGGCAGGAAGGGGCGGAGACTTGCTGCAGATGTACAGAGAGATCTGAGAGAGAAGAAAGCCAGAAGCAGATGTGCTGAGATTCTGATCTTACTGCAAGTTATATTATTATGTTTTTGCCGGTATTTCTGAATAAAACTGTGTTATACTACGCCTGATGGAGACCTTATTAATCCACAGCCAACAGGTTATGGGCCCAGGAGTACACAGCATATAGAAGGACAACAGTGAGCAAAGAAAAGCAAAGGTGGCCGCCAGCATTGGCTCAGTGACATTCACAGTGCCAGTTCTGACTAACCAGATCTTCCAATCCTGGAAATTGAAAGTGGAGATGCTTTGAATAAGAGAAGGTGGAAATACACACAAGAACGTAAACCAGAGCCACTACCAAAAGATAAACTGGAGAAGGATCAGAAAGCATAGAGCACTATCTCCCTCAGTATAGATGAGGATCTGATTGTGCACATATGTAAATGTGAAACTGCAAAAGACATATGGGAGAAGCTACAGAAAGTGTATGAATTAATGATTTTTTAGCAACAAGCTCCATTTAATGAGAAAACTACAAGGTATTGGAGAAGAAATAAAAGATTTCCATGTTACTCACCGGTCTTCCAGAAAGTTTTGACACACTAGATGCACGTCCAGATAACAAGCGCACTCTGGAGTATGTTTAAAGGAATGCTTTTAGATGAGTTCAAGAAAAAAATCAGAAAATGAAAATAACAGTCTCAGAGCAGAAACTGCATTAAAGGGGTTCTCTCACTTCAGCAAATATCATTATCATGTAGACAAAGTTAATTCAAGGTAGTTACTAATGTATTGTGATCCATATTGCTTCCTTTGATGGCTTGATTTGTTTTTCCATCACATTATACACTGCTCATTTCCAAGGGTTACGACCACCGTGCAATCAAGCAATAGTGCCTGTGCTTTCACACTGTAGGAAAAAGCTTTGTACTATGTGTACTCCCACTATCCTGGCCACCAGAGAGGTCTGCACTTTTTCCTATAGTGTGCAAACATGGACACCACTGCTGGTTTGCAAGGTGGTCATAACCCTGGAAATGAGAAGTGTATAATGTGAAGGAACAATGAATCTCGCCAGCAAAGGAGACAATATGGACAATCACAATACATTAGTACGTGCCTTGTATTAACTTTCTCTACTTGATAAATGGCAGTTGTTGAAGTGAGACAACCCCTTTAAAGACACAAGATCTAATCACAAGCACAACTCATTTAAAGGAGACACGACGGTGTTTTGTGTGCAAGAAAACAGGTCATCTGAAAGCTAACTGCAGAGTTTTGGACAGCTAGAATGAAACAGCTAAAAAGGCAGAGTGCTCAACAAAGAGTTAAAAGTGCTGTGTAGAAAGTAGCACTCCAAGTACTGAAGCTGCATTTATTATTAATTCAAGTCCATCAAATCATGCATGGTGTATAGACTCTGGAGCAACTAGTCATATGACAAATGACAGAAACCTATTTTCTAACCTTGACCAAAGTAAGAGAAAGTGATCCTAGCGAATGGTCATTATATGAGTTCAGAAGAAGTAGGAGATGGCTACATTATTTGTCAGGTCTTCCCAACAGAAAGCAGAAGGATTCCAGTAAAGGATGTGCTGTACATCCCTAGTCTTGAAGGCAATTTGTTGTCTGTGAAGAAATTCCCGGGACAGGAAAATGAAGTCACATTTAAGAATGACTGTTTCCTCATCTCAAAACAAGGGTAGATACTTGTAGAAGGAAAAATTACAGGTGAACTGTATAAACTAAAATGCAAAGAAAGTGTGTGCATGGTCAAAAAAGAACAGCACAAGGACTGTATTCACGTCCTTGTTCGAGATGCTAGTTCGAGACCAGCTTGCTGAAAATGTTAAAATAGATCAATGCAATCTGATGATGAACTGTACGAGCTGCCTTAAAGGGAAAATATCCAGAAAAAACATTTCCTAAAAATAGTGCTACACGTTAAGGGCATTCACTTGACTTAATACACACAGATGTTTGTGGTCCAATGAGTATGCTCACCCCTGGCAAGAAAAGATATTTTCTCACTTTTATTGATGATTATTCAAGGTATACAGTTGTTTATTTCCTTCACAGCAAAAATGAAGTTCCAGAGAAACTTGAAGAATATCTCTCTGAAGTAAGTAGCTAACAAGTTTGGGAAAAAGCCAAAGATTCTACGTGCAGACAATGGAACTGAATACACAAGTGAGAAGATGCAAACCTTGCTATATTCAAAATAGACTACCAAGTAAAGCTACAGAGAAAATGCCATATTAACAATGGAACAACAAGAAGCCCAAACTACACCACATTAGAATATTTGGAAGTAAGCCATTTGTATATGTTCCCAAAGAAAAATGTACCAAATGTGAATCCCAAGCCAAGGAAGGTATCCTGGTAAGTTACAGTGAATCTCAGAAGGGTTACAGAGTCCTTCAGCCAGAGACCAACAAGATAACAATAATATGTAGTTATTCATAAGAGTCATTTGTCATTCAAGTTTCATGAAGTCACACTAATAGTTCATCCTAAACAAGAACAATTTCAGTCACAATCCAAAAGCAACCAGAAAGAGCATACAGAAATCTGGTTAGAGTCCAACTGAAGATACGACAGAAGTACCAGATCAACCTCAAGTCAGAAGATCAAGTAGATCAAACAAAGGCATCCTGGCTCAACGGTTATCTTACATGGTCAAGACAGAAATGGATTAAAGATGCTCACAAAGAAATGGAATCCCTTCATCAACTATAAAACATGGAAAGTCACAAAGTTACAGACAAGGAGAAGAGGCACTATTGTATTTAGCAAACACAACTCACCCAGATAGTATAGCAACAGTTAGAATGATCTGCAGATGTAAGAAAACCACGTCAAAGAGACTGGAACTCTGTTAAGAGAGTTCTTAGATACCTGAAAGCAACTCTACAAGTTTGAAAAACTCAAGCCAGCTATGGGACTAACATGATAGGTTGTTGTTAAGTGGGGGTGTTGGAATAATGCTCATTATTCAGTGTATAGCAACAACTACATAATGTTTCCAGACACACTGTTAAGTTGTTAATAAAGTACTGTGAAAAAGAAAAGGCAGGAAGGGGCGGAGACTTGCTGCACATGTCTCATTCAAGTGAATGAGGCTGAGCTGAAATACCAGGCACAGCCACTATCCAATCAATGGCACTGAGCTTGGCAAGCTGCACGGAGGCTGCAAACTACAGTGCTCACCACAGTGCCATGGCCTTCTCAAACAGCTGATCGGTGGGGTGCTGGGCGTCAGATGCCTTCCAATCGTATAAAAATCCTTTTATCAGTATGAAAATCCTGGAAAACCCCTTTAAGGCTACTTTCACACTAGCATTACTACGGATCCAGCGGGTAAAGGGGCCCGCCGGATCTGTAGTGATAATACAACCTTGTGGATCCGTAATGAACGGATCCGGTTGTATTATCTTTAACATCTTTTAAAACTGATCCAGAATGAACTCCATTGAAAGTCAATGGAGGACGGATCTGTTTACTAGTGTGTCACAGCAAACGGATCCGTCCCCATTGACTTGCATTGGGGGTCATTCCGGATCCATCTTCGTGCGGAGCCCCAGACCGGAGAGCAAACCACAGCATGTTGCGGTTTGCTCTCCGTTCTGAAGACGGAACAGAATGCTTTCAGGAGCATTCTGTTGTCTTCAGTTCAGTTTTGTCCCCATTGACAATGAATGGGGACAAAACTGAAGCGTTTTATTCCAGTATTTTTCCCCTATGACGTAGCTCAATACCGGATTTATAAAACGCTAGTGTGAAAGTAGCCTAAAGCTCGCCATAACTATGAGCTTGTTCAACTAAGGCTACTTTCACATTAGCGTTTTTAAATTCCGGTATTGAGTTCCGTTATAGGGGCTCAATACCAGAAAAAAACGCTTCAGTTTTGTCCCCATTCATTGTCAATGGGGACAAAACTGAACTGAAGACAACGGAATGCTCCTGAAAGCATTCCGTTCCGTCTTCAGACCGGAGAACAAACCGCAGCATGCTGCGGTTTTCTCTCCAGTCCAGGCATCCGCACCAAGACGGATCCGGAATGACCCCCAATGCAAGTCAATGGGGACGGATCCGTTTGGTGTGGACACACCAAAATCCGGATCTGTCCTCCATTGATTTCCAATGGGGGGTCATTCCGGATCCGGCTACATACATACAGACATACATACACACACACATACATACTCACATACTCCAGGAACGCCGGCAGCATGTCTTCACGCGCCTCCTGGGCGCAGCTATGACGTTTCCCCACTGCGCCCAGCAGAGGGCGCTGTGGGGAATCGTCATCACTGCGCGCAGGAGGCGCGTGAAGACGTTCTGCCGGCGTCCCTGGAGTATGTGAGTATGTATGTATGTTTGTATGTATGTCTGTATGTTTGTTTGTATGTATGTCTGTGTCTTGTTTCAATGTGTGGGGCCGGAGCGCTGCTCCGGCTCCACACATGTATAGCGTTAGCACGGATCCGTTGGCACCCATTAGGTGCCGGATCCGTGCTAACGCTAGTGTGAAAGAGGCCTAATAGCTATCACTCCAGACTTTCCTGAAAACAATGGGAAAGGGACAATAATCTGTTATCAGGCCTCTTCTATCTCTTACAGGAACAATGAACCTGTCACGTTGAAACCCAACAAGCTCAATGGTTCTTTCCACCAATATCTGCTTTTGGGAAACCTAGTGGGAAGCCTTGCATACACACTTGCCTACTGTTTGATTCTACTAAAACTGGTGGATTCAGGAAGTTTTCACTTAAAGGGGTATTCCCATCTCACAAATGTAGTTTATATAGTTAGATTTAGCCATACCAGTATTATTACTAATAAAATGTATTTATATAAAATGTATCGTTTAGAAGATTTTCCTATTTGTATATCCATTGTCCCACACACATCAGTCAGGCCGTTGCCCCTGGTTATATAAATACATTCTATTAGTAATAATATTGGTATGGCTATATCTAACTATAGAAACTACATTTGTGAGATGGGAATACCCCTTTAAGGATATGACCCTGGTGGTTCTTGGGTAACGGCCGTGCTGCATTCGAGTGCTGAGTCGACTAACGGGCTGTAGCAGGCTCTACTTAGCCTTATGAAGACTCCACTCAGTTCAATGAATCTGTATTTTTAATTGCTACGTGGTATTGAAGGTGCTGTATGACCTTTAAGAATACAGACTCACTGAACAGTGCGGTCCTAATTAGTTTAATTAGAGCTTGCTGTGGCCTGTAGGGCCATGTGCTACTCGTATGCAGCTAGGCCGCATCACAAGCACCATGCAATGTGGCCATACCCTAATGTGCATACAGACCACTTTAGATGTTCCCAGCCAACTCTGCTTACTCTGTACAGCCTTTGTTCTCATATGTTCACTAACAAATACTATACCTGGTAAACATGAAAAAACCCGTCATAAGGGCTCCACTATCTCTATGTGATATGTGATCGCTTTGTGATGCTTATACCAATTGGCAAACCTTGCACTAAGCATCACATTCTTATTTCTTCACAATCATTTTTTAGGGCCACAACTTTTAGGTCAGGAGGGTACGACAGTCTGTGAAACATTTTATACACTCGTATAAGATGATAAAAAGGTTAGAAAAACAGATGAATAAACGCAACATCAGTAGAAATGCTGATACCAGCTATTAAGCTCTTAAGAGAGTTTTGGACTCACCTGCAAAGAAATCAGTTTGTGGCCGCTTGACAGTTCATTAACTATTTTCTGGCGCCATGCTTCCTGATTCAGCTAAGTCAGAGACTAATACTGACAAGAAATGCTTTTCAGGAAGACATGAGATGATTGGTTAAGAACATTCACCACACATGTCTATTACTACAAAGGAAAAAAAAGGTAAACTAAATAAATAGAATTCATTAGGTACAGTTCTGCAAAATCGTCACATACCTATTGCCATAAAGCTGAATTAGTATTATTATTAGTAAATAAGAACTTCCGCAAAAAAAAATTATTCTCTGACCTGTTAGAAAGGTGCATGATATAATCTGTAGTGAATGTCATTTTCTTATCAGTGACTGTTTCTGTGAGTAAAAACCTCTCTTCTTATTGTAGCTGGGTCATGTGACCAACTCCCTGAACTCCAACTGACCCAGGAAAGAAAGCCAGTAACTGCTCTATTCATTCCTATGGGAGCCTCACTTTCAGTCTCATAGGAATACATAGAGAATTAGACTTCCTGTCCACACATAAGTCTATGTGAGAGTTGGTGAGTCTAATTGCTGGTCACATGACACAGATAAGAAACTTCAGGATGATAGAAGTCAAAAATTCAGACACTGGTAAAAAAATGACATTCACTACAGATTATATCATGTACATTTCTAGCAGGGCATGGAATAAAATTTTTGTCGGGAGTTCTTCTTTAAGGGTGAAAAAATAAAAAAGGCAGACAACTTAGAACAGGTTTACTGGGGAGATATTTTAAAAACAGATGTAAAAGAAGGGAAAAAAATAAAAAGAAGCATTATTTGCCCCCACTGATTCCCTGCTGCTGTTCCAACGTTGCTTCAGCACCCAAGGCTTGACACACAAAAAAGTAGCTGAAACTTCCTAGCAGCCACTGTCTGAGGTGGTATACCACTGCAGCCAGGGATTGGCTGGGTGGCATTCCAAGCCATTTCCTATGTGTCTATCCAGGAAGTGGAGAGCAGATCAGCAGAGGAGCATCAACTGAGGTGAGTAATGCTTCTTTTTTATCAATAACTTTTCTATTTATCTCCCTGGAGAATCCATTTGATATGTTATTACTTGAAAATTTACCACACCACCAGAGGCGTACATAGAGAAGTAAGGGCCCCATAGCAAGGATTAAACCAGGCCCCCCACACAGGACAGAAGGGTTTCTGCCCAAACCCTTTTCAATGACCCTTGGGCCATTTTTTCCACTGTCTCATTTGCTAAAAGTTGTTCCTTTAGAGCAGTGATGCCCAACCTGCGGCTCCCCAGCTGTTGTAAAACTACAATTCTCACCATGCCCTGCTGTAGGCATATAGTTGTAGGCTGCCCGAGTATGCTGGGAGTTGTAGTTTTGCAACAGCTGGAGAGCCGCAGGATGGCCATCCCTGCTTTAGAGGGTAGAGTCCTGACCAAGTTTTCACCTCCAGTAGAAGAGGAGAAAATCCCAACTAAGACTGGCACCCTCTTGTCCTGGGCTCCATAGCAGTCGCATTGTCTACCAGTTACTCCCCTGCACACCACCACATTGACATTAGATGACAAAGGTGCTGTGGGTTAAAATCCAACACACAGCACACCACCATTACAGCTTCTCTTGGGGCAGACCTCCCAAGTGTACCTCTTTTGGACCCAGTCCCTCTGTCCCTCTTTGCTCCTTAAATGTCTCTCTTTTTGATCTGAGGAATAGATTTGCACAGTTACATTTATAATATCGATCCAGAAAGTGTTTGCCTGGTTCCTCTCTGTATATTAGACCCCATTTTGTTTATTAATTCATTATTTGATGCAATTTGAATTTTAAAAAAAATTCTATATTCAGATAATTTACGCACTATTGAAAGCTATTAAAGTGTATAAATATGCAGGAAAAATGGAGTTTCACACAATAAACCACAAGAGTCCCTCTTTGACTGTTCAAAAAGTTGGGAGGTATGTCTTGGGGTGACAAGCTGTAATTACAATGATACCCTTGGGGGTTTTATGCCACAGCACCTTTGAACTTTGTGTGATTCCCCCCGTCCCCAATCCACAAGTTGACTGTAATTTGGTGATACAGTTCTATTTTTTTATAGATCTTTTTGCATATTGTGATGTGGTGTTTGCTCACATTACTATTACAGATATCTTGTTTTTTTTTTTATATTTTTGTGTTATTAGCTAAACATTTGCACTCTATGGCAGCTATATATGTATATGGATTGGGGGGGGGGGTTCAGTCCCAATCCTACATTGGCCTTAGGGCTCATGAACATGATGGGCGCCAGTCTTCGAGCAATCTGCTCTCCCCAATGTCCAGGCAACATCTGTACAGCTTTCTTAAACAGATGCAGACCCATTCACCTTGAATGGGTCCGTTATCCATCCGCTACGCAAGAAAATAGAGCATGTTCTATTTTTTTTTTTATGGTGCGGAGGCATGGAGAGAAACCCCACAGAAGCGCACTGTAGTGCTTCCAGGGGTTCCGTGCCTCCGTTGCACACCGCCCCTTGCAGATTGCGGACCCATTCAAGCTGTTTGTGGGCCGCAATACCGGCCCGGCCGGAACACGTTCGTGTGCATGAGCCCTTTTCAGGAGTCCTGGGCTGTAGGAGTTACGCCTGCTTATATTACATTGTATGGCATCATTCACATTTCTTGTGTGTTTTCATTGTTTTTCTATTGTCAGCTTTTCTTGTCATGTTTCTTGTGATACCAATAAAAAAAAATGTTCTTTATATTGCTTATCTCAGGTGTGCTCCATTTACATAGTACTTTTTTCTTCTTCTTGTATACATTTTGAGTCAACGTCAACATGCCATCAGGCAGATGGCACAGTATGGAGCAGTATATACCATAGCAATAGGAAATGAAAGATGGAAATTGTACAGCAATAGAGAGAATACTGAAGATCTATCTGGACGCTCTGTGTCATATTGTTGATTTCACAAGAGTTGTTATTAAGGCTAATTTTTGGCATGAAATAGTTAATGATCTGGTGATTGGACCTGACTGCCTTTAATAATCCAACTCGTCACTGATAATTATATCAGCGAATTAGCTAGAATGAAAATGTGACTGGGCCTGAGAGCTGAGGGCTCTCACCGGAGGAACTGACCGGGCAGAACACCTCGTTAGGCTAATTAAGCCCACTGACTGTCAAACTAATCAAGACTTTTGTTACCATGGGGGCTAATTAGCCATGTAGTTTATTTTATTACAGATATATATATATAGTATCTGTGTTAAAGGTAATGATAATTATTGTATCTCTATAGAGAATGATTTTGTGACATTACAGTCTTTGGAGTGTTATCAGCTTAACAGATATGTCAAGAATATTTCATAACATTTTATTAGCAACAACAGATTTTTTGTGACGTTTTTCTGCACTTTTGTGTGTTTTTGGTATTAAAAACACCAACTCCAGCTGAAAGTATGGGAAATATGAAATGCAGGACACTCAAGTGTTTTTTTCTACTGACATTTTTATTAATTAAGTCAGTTTTTTTGGTGTTTTTTTTTTAAATAGACCTCTGCTACAAAAACAACAGAAAAACAGCGTGCGGTATGTAAAAGAAACGTGAGCAGATTTATGGCTTTTTTCAGTAGTAAAAAAAATGACTAAGCAAATTTAATTTCATTCATTTCGTTTCTAGGGGGCCTAAATTTGTTATAAGTAGTAAGAAATAAGCATATATTTACTTCTTTACGACATATTCAGCGCTTCTTACGGTTTTCATTGCTTGTTTGTGTTTTTAGACTGTATCAATATTTTGTACAAACTGTGGGGGTAATTTACTAAGCTGAAATATGCCTATTTTAGACGTATTTCAGGCACAGATTACTTCTCAACAGTTAGTTGTGCTGCAATCTGTGACTTCTCCCTGCTCACACCAGGTCTAAAAACGTGGGTGCGGCGTGGGCGGGGAAGGGGACAGGTCAGCAGGCCCGTCTCATTTACCATTTTCTTTGTCTGTTTCAGGTCTAGAAAATGGCCTAAATATAAGACAGCTTGGAAGCTGTCTTTCATTTAGAACTGGCAGAGGATCTGCCAAAGTTATGAAGAGGCCAGCGCCTCTTCATAACTTCGGTGGAACCACCGCCAGCTTAGGGGTTTATTATGACTGGTGCCTTAAACGCCGGTCTTAATGAATGTGCCCCTGTGTGAGGTGCAGTTCTTTTTGAGGTTTAGCAGTTGATATTCTAACATAGGAATTACATGCCTCTCAAGTGTCCTTCATTTGGAGGAATAGTCCCTCTTTTTGACCTAAGTCACTCTTTGCTCCATAAATGTCCCACTTTTTGACCTGGTACTAAGTGTGCACGAATAAACTTTGTAAAATGCTGCAGAAACAATCTTTTTCCTACTTGTATATTATATTACCTGTATAATAGCTTTTTTCTTTATTTGGTGCAATATGGACTTTAAAATATGTACAATCAGATTACTTTTTTTTGCTGATATTTAAATGGGTATTTCAGAGCAAGTAAAAAAATATCTGTCCCAGGGGCTGTACATGCTTTAAACAGTAATAGAACATATACGCACCATACCCATCCCCCATTGCTGTATATCTGACAGTGCCGTGTCCCTGCTGCACCCCACTTCCTGCGATTGTCTCAAAATGGCAGGAAGTGGATGTAACTTCTGGTCAGCCAATCATTGGCTGCCCCCATTAGCCAGTGATTGAATATTTCACACAATAAGCCAAAAGTGATCCTCTTTGACTATCCAAAAAGTTGGGTGGTATGGCATTATGCACAGACTAACTAATATATCACGAATATACAGTGATATCCTAGCACAGGAATTATGTCACAATACAAGGATAATACAGTGATATCATAGCATGGTAATTGTGGACATGGTGATGTCACAGAACAAAGATACTACTGTACACACTGATATCACAGCACAAAACGTATGCATACAATGATGTCACAGAACAAAGATACTACTGTACACACAGTGATATCACAGCACAAAACGTATGCATACAATGATGTCACAGAACAAAGATACTACTGTACACACAGTGATATCACAGCACAAAACGTATGCATACAATGATGTCACAGAACAAAGATAATACTACACACAGTGATATGACAGCTCAAAATCTATGCATACAATGATGTCACAGTACAAGGATAATGCACATAGTGATATCATAGCACAGTAATTAGGCACACAGTGATGTCACATTACAAGAATAATACATTCAGAGATATCATAACACAAGGTTTTTGCACATAGTGATATCACCATGCACGAATAATGCAAACAGGGATGTCATGGCAGAAGAATTGTGTACATGGTGATGGAACCACTGTGTCAGGGCTAATCCTAAGGGCATTATCCTCGCAGTCCCTTGGTTTTCACCCTTTAAATACTATACAGGGATCTGGACTTCCTGGACTCCCTCCTTGAGTAGTCCCTGTGTTTTTGACAGCTAATCCACGTGAGTCAAAGACATCAGCGTAGAGCACTGGGGAATCAGGCAAAACTCATAGACAGTAACAAGCCAAGATCAAGACAGGAATAGTACCTGCAGACCCATAAAACAGTCTGAAGGTCAGGGCAGGCAACAAAGGGCCGTGGAGAATCAGAGTTAGGAATCAGGTAGAGGTCCGAACACAGGTAGACGAACAGAACAGCACACCTTCACAGAGATTAGCAAGCTCTACTGATCAGACACCCTCCCTTAGGGGAAGGTGCCTTAAGTACCCTGAGGTGGCCAGCCAAAGGGGAAGGGGAAGCTGGAGAACGAATGCGTTTTATGGGAAGACTGGAGAGGCCTAGCTGGACATGAGAATCTGGTTGCTGGACCTGTGCGAGTGCGAGGAGTGCTAGGATATCAGTGGCAGCAGTAGGGAAAGCACTGCGTTGTCAGTGGCCACCTAGGGAAGAACGTCGGAGGTGGCACAGGCCACTGATATAACAATAATGCACATAATGATGTCACAGCACAGGCATTATGTGCACACATGGATAGTGTTCATATAGTAGTTATGACACAGTACTGAAGTCTAGTATATAGTGATGCTACAGTACAGGAACACTTTTCTCAAAAGTGACACGGCACAATAATAGAATTTGCTAATTTATAAAATGCATTCAGAAACCCTTCATTCATACCCAGTTTTTTTCAGCTTTAACTATTTGAAGGAATAGGAGTGACGTCTGCTCTTGCGAATAATCAGTAATGAGGTAGGTGACCCTTCCTGCTGAATAATGTGACAGGTGACCCTCCCTGCCCTTCAGCCCAGAGCTGCACCTCATATAGACAGCTGCTGTGCTCAGTACAGGCTGTATTATTTGTCTTGATCAGGCACTGAGGTAACAAACATGAGCTGGGGGGTGTTAGAGCAGAATCAGGAGGCCGAGTAATCATTGCCAATTTGGGAACAATGCTGCAGATAATTATAGAAGAGAGACACGCCGGCACCTTGCTGCTTTTATGGAAATGTGATGGGCTGCTAAACATCTTGCGCTTGAAAAGGGCTCAGTAATGTATGAAAAGTAATACATGTTCACCACCAGCTTGCTTTTAAATACCTCTCTTTTTAGGAAGAGTAGTTCCTGTGCCTGTGATTGGGAGCTTTGATTGTGTCCTTATGTCACTATGACATGCATGTCCTTGTTGCTCATTTTTCATGCAGTTCAAAAATCCATAGTTTGTGTTTTTATAGACACCATCAAGAAAGCACCAAAACTCTGAAGTAAAATGCTTCGAGTTGTGATGGGTTGAGGGAACTGAGAACCACCAAGACCATAAGAACAGTGGGAGGTATTACATTTAATATATGAGATAATGGTGTGAATGGTGGAGGTACTATTGCTGCTTATATAGTCAATGTCCTTTATGAGATCAGAATAACTTTGTATGGCATGTATCTACTAATTATGCAATGAAAGTCCAATAATTCCAACCACTGGGACCCCCACCGATCAGACAGAAAGATCAGTCAGAAACGTTCTTTACAATAACCAGAGGAATTCATTTCTTAAAATTCAATTCGGGTTAGATTTGGCCAATTATACCCTATCTAAAGTGACTCAATTGCACGGAAAACTCTCCATCCCTCCCTCTCATTTTCAAATCCATTCATTAATCTCTAGCCATAAGTAGGTTAACATCAAGCTTCAAACATCTTCTAGTATTGTCAAGCATCTTGTATAGCATCTGGTCTTACTTCCTACTTTGTCTCTGCTTGTGTAAGTGTCAAAGTCAACATGGTCCTGGCACAAAACTCAATAACATTGATCTTCATGCTAGACAATACTATTGTTCCCTAAAACAAGACTGTAGCTGAAGTTCTCTTGGTTCCACTCACATGCCACTTTTCACAGGTAGAGAATTGTGGAGAATTTCCACAATTCCAGTATTGTGTGGTTCTTCACTGAATCACACTTAATAAAGGCATTGGTTCAGTGCCTATTCCATAGTCCCACTAAAGCTGCTACCGTTGATGAACTTTGTTTGAAGACCTCTCAGTACCAATAGTGTGGTCAAGTCCCTACTTATCTGGTCATGTGAACAAGATATTGCACGGAATTCCTCCCTTGGGGGTCAATAAAAACACTTTGTTATACACCACTTTATTCTCTGAGTGGGGTCCAGTGGGAACCAGAGAAGCATTGCCACAGGAGCACCAGGGGAGATGTAAAGTTTTTAGTTTAATTTTTGGCCTTGCATATTTTGTTGCGGGTCTGCAAAGTTCCACAAGCAATTGGATTTTGTTGGTTATTTTGATTGAGTTCAATGAGGAAAATGTTCAACAGATTCACGACCATTCCAGAAACGCACTCACTGCAGGTAAATTTCTGTTTGGAACATTTCTGCAGAAGATTTTAGGGTTACCTTGGATTTTGCTGCAGATGTCTCATTTTTCTGAAGCATATTTTTAGCATCTAAACTGGTGAGGATTTCTAAATGGATGTTGGAAAGATACAACATACTGTATACAATATGTGCCACAGAATCTTGGGCAGAAAGCCAAGGCTGACCCTCGAATTTCTGCCATGCTTTTTCAGTCTGCATGCCATGGATCCAACCTCAACATGGGAAGTGTGAACATGAACTGACTCCTCTTGTCAGGCAGACTTTTTGCTTTTTTAGGACACATGAACGATATGACTGTTTTTTTTTTTTTTTAGAAACTCTTGTACAATTTAGAAGGCTTGGCGTAATCTATTGCTGTAAAGATCTAGCCGTAGTGACATAATAGTGAAGCTGCAATGTTAATGGAACCTTAAAGCTTGTACTAGATGGATGTATTATCAGATATTCCCTAATATGATTCTATCATGAAACCCATTCCCTTAACCAGGAGAATCAATCAGATAATAAACGTGTGGAGAATTCAGGGCTGCACGGGAGATCTGATGTGTCAGGGGTAATGTTTGAATCACATTTTCCCTCATGTCCATGAATGATCCTTTCAACTATAAAAGTATTATTGTTAGATAGCAGTCATGTATATATCATATACAGTACTTAGTTACGGGGCTAAAAAGAAAGCAATGCATCAGGTTCAACCTTTTATCCTGCACTTCCAAATAAATTACTTTTTCATGTGTCAAGTGCCTGGACACCGTGTGTGGTCGGAAAAGACATTCATGGATTTTAATGTCATGGCATACAGGTTTTTGCATGCTGTCTAACGTGACCCAATTATATTCATTTGTTAGGCTTGATTCACACTACGCTGGCGGTATACTGCTGGTGTATTTGACTGGAAAATATCCCGCCGTGTCACAGACTTTAATGGACCAAAGTATGACAAAAAGGAGATGAAATGTATCAGGATCCTGCAGCCCCAGTTGTATAGAAAGAGGTAATTTAAAGGGGTTATCCCATGATCAACATCATATAGACATCATATAGTACATGAGAAGCTCTTTCTAAAAAAAGCTAGAACCAGCCCTGTACCTCACAAGGGTCCAGAGATCTCCCATATATTATTTCAGTTGATTGGGTAGATTACTTCTCTATGTATGCCACTGGTGGTGTGGTATATTTTCAAGTAATAACATATCAAAGGGATTCTCCAGGGATATAAATAGAAGGGTTATTGATAAAAAATAAGCATTACTAACCTCAAAAGTATTCAGATTCCGGTACTGTTTTGAAAAATTCTAAATATTTCTTCTGGGAAAGGATTGTCCATTTTTTACAGTTCTTCTGTTAGAACACAGCCCCAAATATAAGCTGACATGTTTTCCTGCTGCTAAAAGGGATCCGCTGTAATCTGCGGGGGATCCAGAAGAAAATCTACAATTTCCCTGCAGCGCCACCAAAAGGAAGGTGGAGTATTACACAGTTTTAATTGAAATCAATGAGCTGTCCATTTAGTGGATGAACCTGGTGGGTCCTGTAGAGAGGGAAACAATCTTTGAAACCACTTTATACACCAGCCCATTGATGGAGGTCCTAAATAAGGGAAGGGGAGGGGGGTCCATCTATTAACTGAAAATGTCCTAATCGAGTACAGTATAACTAAAGAAGAACTCCCGCAAAAATTTTTATTCTCTGACATGTTAGAAAGGTGCATGATATAGTCTATAGTGAATGTCATCTTCTTATCAGAGAATGTAATTGTGAATAATAACCTCTCTTCTTATTGTAGCTGGGTCATGTGACCAACTCCCTGACCTCCAACTGACCCAGGACAGGAAGCCAGTCACTTCTCTATTCATTCCTATGAGACTGAAAGTGAGGCTCCCATAGGAATACATAGAGAATGAGACTTCCTGTCCACACATAAGTCTCTGTGTGAGTTGGTGGGTCTAATTCCTAGTCACATGACACAGATAAGAAACTTCAGAATGATATAAGTCAAAAATACAGACACTAGTAAGAAAATGACATTCACTACAGATTACATCATGTACATTTCTAGCAGGACATGGAATAAAAATTTTTGCAGGAGTTCTTCTTTAAAATAATTCCCCTTCTAATAGAAAAGCTTATTGCAATGCATACTGTAGACTTATTTGTAAAGGATGTTTATGGCACAGTTATGCAACATATCAAATGGTCTAAACACTATGCATTTCATTGTTAGCTGGTGCTTTAACACTATAAAATATAGTATATCACAATGACTACAACACTCACCAATCTCAGTGTTGTGCAGAAAACATTAAACACCAAAAGAAAACCAACTCTGCACATTGATTGTTGTGCTAAATTTATCATAATCTGATCCACTTCATCCTGTGCCCGGGGCTCTTGTCATCATAACTGAATATGAAACAGGACAGAAAAAAATGAAG
Source organism: Rhinella marina (assembly GCA_900303285.1). Lineage (NCBI taxonomy): Eukaryota > Metazoa > Chordata > Amphibia > Anura > Bufonidae > Rhinella > Rhinella marina. Next base: position 163,905 of record ONZH01019520.1, read on the forward strand.
CACAGAACTTTCTGAAATAAAAGAAGTGGGTTACATATGTAAATAACCGAAAGTAGGACTGGGACATCTGGGACTGTGCTGGTCATAAAAAAAAGACATCAGAACCATGCAAGGTGGGCATTTACATTAGGCACTTAGCAAAAAGTTCTCTGAAGAATTCTTAAACAGATTTGGTAGGTCCACCCTATATGAGCAGTATTTGTAAAAAAGGTGCCCGTCCACTTTCAGTAGCAGTCAGCATTCCTTCAGTCTGAGCTCTCCTTCAGTACTGGTCAGCTGAGCACTCCTTTGGTTTGAGCACTCCTTCAGTAGTGGTCATATACGCACTCCTTTGGTCTGAGCACTCCTTTAGTAGTGGTCAGCTGAGCACTCCTTTGGTCTTAGCTCTCCTTCAGTACTGGTCAGCTGAGCACTCCTTTGGTCTGAGCACTCCTTTATTGGTGGTCAGCTGAGCACTCCCTCGGTCCGAGCATTGCTTCAGTCTTGCATGTGTTCAGTAGAGAAAAAGGAGAAAACCACTACCAGACAGGTCAGCAGCATACCTCCAGGTTTCGGTGTTGAAATTCAATGAGGCCAGTCCTTTTCTTCCCCAACATCTGCTGGAGGGAGACATGGAGCCTGAACGGAGCAACAAGGAGAAAGTAAGTATATTAATTCTATTCACAGATCCCACTGGAGGGCATTTAAGAAAAAAAAAACTACGCTTAACAAACCCTTAAACACTTACTGACATGGCCATAACTATAGCCATAGCACTTGCTACGGGCCCCAGAGGTTGAGGGGGCCCAATCAAGTGCAAGAACATTGTACCTTTTTTTCTGTAGGCTTTTTGCTACAATATGGGTTATCTGATATGTGGTGCTATTTTATATCGCTTCAATTATTACTACTTGTACTGCTATTTTCATCTTCTTATACTAGGTGGTGGTGGACCTATCAGAAGCGGATTGGCCATAGACTCGACAGGGAAGTTTTCTGGTGGTCCGATGCCCAGTGGACCACCTGAGCTCTCCTTAAAACTGCCAGGTAAGTATCCGGCTCCGTACAACATTAAAATGTATGGGCGAGGGAAATTAGCTATCACCAAATTCTTGTGGGACTTCGGTGAATAACTCTGGGGTTTTATTTTTCAACTTAAAAACCAACCTCTTGGGGACATGTCACCACTGAGGCCAGTCATTGACTAGAGTGCGACCCTGTCCATACCAGACGTTTATATATGGAGACTGAAGTGGAATAGAATGAAGAAAGCCAGGTGCCCTCAGCACTGGAACCTTTTGTGTCACTCTATAAAATTAATATTCAGGCAACTACTGTATGTAGAAGTGTTATTTTGTGAATGTATGCCAGTGCTATATAGGCAGTTAATTGTATACTGCATGAACGTATGCCATGAAGGGGGGCTCCAACAGACAGAGCATCAACGAATGCAAGGCCGGCCCTGGAAAACCCTATGGTTGACTTATTTCTGCTATAGCATTGTCAGTTCATTAGTCTTACACTGGCACATTGTCTATATAATTTGGAATTGCTGAATACATAATAACGAGTTTCCAGCGCTGGATGAAGTGCCGTATAAGCATTCTTCTATTGTTCTGAAGAAAGTGAGGTGCGTCTCCCGTCACATCCTCTTTACGAATTAGAATATTATTGAGCGATAATACCCTTTCATACCCCTGAGGCTTGTAATTCCTAGTTAATTGATAGGCTCAAGATTATTAGTGCTGCCTAGGACACATGTATTTGTAAGCATTTATTCAGGTACAGAATATAAATTGCTTATAATACCTTGCACAAAATCTATGAACACTCCTGTAGTTTCTCTCATTTTGATATTGTTTGAGCCAAGTGAAAAAATAATCAGCTGCTGTTTAAAGGGGATGTTCACCATTGGCTTCCGACTCCATGGCTACCCCACCAGCTCTGAAGGTCCCAGGTCTTCCTGTGTCGAGATCCAGTTTGTTGCAGGGACGGTGAGTGCTACAGCCAATGACTGGATGCAGCAGTCACATATCAACAGTACAACACTCCACTAGGTCACATGCCACATGGGTGACATGTGACCGCCACAGCTAGCCTTTGGTCACATGACTAACTGGAAGCCTACATCAGGGATCAGGTAATTGTGATTACCCCTGCAGGTCTGCTCATGTTGGGGGAGCATGTGGAAAATATACTGAAAGGTGAACAGAACCTTTAAGGTGTCACCATTCATATAATAGATATACAAGTTATACAATACAACATGAAAACTACAGATGGAAATCCTCACACCGATGCTAGGGCTGGTCTGTTACAAAAGGGCACACCCTTTCTTCCCTCAGGGTACATCCTGATGATGGAGCTCCTGTCTGATGGTAGTTGAGGTGTCCTTGGTGTTATGAGTGTTGTATGGGTGCAAGGCAGGAGATGTAGGTGCTGGGGGCAGTTAATGGTGGTGTTATCAGTGCAGAATGGGAGTTGTACAGATGTAGACAGCACAACGAAATCAGTGGGATAGCGCACTATCCCAACAGTGTAACTCAACACCACCTTTAAGCTTTAGAAACTTTGGACAGTTGAATTAAAGGGGTATTCCCATCTCACAAATGTAGTTTGTATAGTTAGATATAGCCATAGCAATATTATTACTCATAGAATGTATTTATATAAAATGTACCGTTTAGAAGATTTACCTATTTGTATATCCATTGTCCCACACACATCAGTCAGGCCGTTGCCCCTGGTTACGGCCACCGTGGCCTTGTAGTAGTGGTGACCGGCTTGCTCCTGTTCAAACCCGCTCTGAGGTAACTGCTGTATTGTGAACGCACATTAAATGAGCATGCGGAGACACATCTTAGGGTACTTTCACATCTGCGTTTTGGACGCTACCAGTCCAAAACGCAATGTTCAGGACTCCTCCTCTCTATCTTTCCAAAATCTATTTCTGCAGAATCTAAGGCAGGCAATAAGGATATTGCAAAACTTGTCTGTAATTTCTAGCTGAGGGTACAGGATTAAAGGGGATATCCAACCCCTAAAATGTACCCTATACGCCCGTGCCCCTCACAGAGGTTGTACTTAACTGGCTCCCTAGTGTCACCCGCGATGCTAGGGAGGCTTGTTTCTGTCGTGGCCTTCTATTGGCTGCACTACCCGACACTGGATGTTTTCATCTGCGCAATGGGGAGATGCAGCGGCGGCCTTGCGGGTGTCAGAAGAGACGCTTGTGCCAGGGAGCCAGGTAAGTACAACCTGTGTGAGGGTGGGTACTCAGATGGGTGCAGTAGTTGTACTCACGGTTTCCTGAAGCTCCCTGGGCCTGCATACAATGACTGAAAGGGTGTACCTATACTTTCCTTTGGGGCACACTCTGGTTCTCCTGCATGATGGCGGTTGAGGTGCCCTTGCTGATGCTGTTCTACAGTGTGAAGCAGGGTCCTAGTTGTCATGACGCCAGCACCTTGCGGTGCAAATGTAATGTAGTATAATGATGAGACCGGTGTTGGTATAACAAATCCACAGGACTTTACTGAAGTCGGTCAACAGGTGATCCACACAAGCCCTATTCACATGAAATGCTGTCTTTACAGTCAATTCAAGTAGTTCCCACAGGTTGTATATGGAGACTAGCTTCTCTCTTTCTCTCTCTCTCTCAGTCAGACTGGTGAATCTCTCCTTTTCCTGGCCTAAAGGCATGCACTTTCTCTATCATCAGATATGTATATATATATATATATATATATATATATATATATATATGATATCCACAGTATCCTCAGAGGAATACCGTCTCTGAATAGGGGTTCTCCTGTCCTTTGGTTATGGTGGACAACTTGTAGCTTACAGTGCTTCCACCACATGCAGAGGAGGCTATAGCCAGATTAGCAGCGATTACAGTATCTTCTTTGCCAAAGTCCGCAATCCTTTTCTGTCACCTAAACAGTCTATAGATCTTTTACCGTCTGAGGGCTGGCACTTAAGTTGCTTGTGGGCTGTAGGGGAATGAAATCTCCCTACACGAGCTGCTCCTTGCTGCTCTGAGGTGTTCACTCCTCAGCTGTCAGCCATTAACTCCAGAATCTTCCTCCTAAAAAGGAAGGGTAGAACCAGCCCTGACTAGCCTCATGGAACCCCTCACTCCCTATACAACCTGATGGGATTTGTAGTACATGCACATAATACATGAAATACAATGATATTAACACTTTCAATGCTTTGCAGTGTATTTACACTGTATTTGTCGCTGTCTCTGAGTCATTTATTAATACCAGCATTTGAACTTTGTAGGGAAATGATCTCTCTTTTTTTTTAAACACATTTTAAGGAACCGTATGGCCTGGAACTAAAGTATCTTTTGCTAGATTTGGTAGATGACTGCTGAGATGCACTGTACAACTGGTGATATAGGGGTTAATGCCTAGGTCACCGGGTTTCACTTGCAGCGCGCGGAAAAATATTGGCGCGCTCGATCTGCAAGCTAAAACTAAACTGGCAAATTACAAATGATGTCGTCCTGAACTTTCCTTTTCCGCACTTTAATATCATTACGGTGTTTAGTACGTTTTTACAAAAGCCATATATATCTCGACGCAGCTGTGATATACAGCGCTCATAAAAAGTCTCATTTGACTCCGATGATTATAGTTCAGTACCATTTCTTCTCTAAATGTAATTTTATTTCTGTATTATTTTTAACCTTGGCAAGTCTCGGATTTAATTAGCATTTGTCAGATATATTTGCAAGGCAGTAAAAATCTGAGAGCAAGTCAGACTGACCTGGAATCAATGCAGTCAGAGTCGTGTACTGAGCAGACAGCTGGCGATTAGAGTCACTTGACCTGGATGGACAGACAGAAAACAAACACCGCCAAACCGGGCCAATATATATATATATATGTTTGTTTACATAGTTAGGACAATGCATACAGAGTATACGTGCCAGTGGATTAAGCTGCCCACAGCCTACATGTGTCTAGATGAGATGTTCTAGCATGGGGCATTATCACTGGGCTGAGATCAGAGCAGATGCAACATTCAGCCGCTTAGCTGGCAGCGAGACACCGTCATTTATCCCGAAACAGACAGCCAGGGGACCACCGATCAATTTGTAATTTTTCTCTCTGCTGCCAGTTGAGTGAACGCCGACATTAAATCCTTGGGAAGCCGAAGCAGCTCAGCTCAGCGCCTTAAATTATTCAATTAATGTGAGGAGGTCTCTTTTTTTGGTAATAAACGAGCTTTTGATGTGACGGGTTTGATTTCTGGAGAGAAGGACAGAGGGTCAGATGAGAAGGATAAATCATCAAACCGGATGCAGAATGCAGAGAGCTGGCAGGACAGTGGCAATGAAAGAGAGACGGAGAGCTCTCAGTCATGGCATATCTCCCCTGCAGGTTGTAATTATGGCCCCCAAAGTCAATAGAAGATTGCCAAATAAAGCCATCAACGTCTGGCAAATTTAGAAATGCAATATAGGTGCTCATTCAGACATCCCTATTACAGATTTTTATGTATTGACATTTTTTTTATTGAAAAAAACGTGGCAGTACATTTAAATGGTGTTGTTTACTTTTACGTTTTTTTTATGCGCATGGTGTTTTCTTTCAAGATCACAAATCTTTTAACAAAACTTGGAACCAATATGAATGAAAAATGGAAAACTTATAACCAACTATAGAACAAAAATGGATGTAATAAGAACTAAAATGGAACAAACTGTAAAAAAAAGTAAAAAAATAAAGAACCATATTGCTCATATGTATTAGGCCACCTCCATATCTACTGTTTTCTGCATTTTTTCCCTTGTAAAATATGCCATGAATTTCAACATGAATTTCAAGCATTTTTTTACAAGTGTTTTTGATGGATGTTTCGTTACATTAAGTTTTTTTTCAATTTCTTTGCCCTATAAAGAAGCTTATGGGAAAACCGGTACAAGAAAGCAATACTGATGGACCTGAAAATACAATGCGGAAAAAATGTGGACAATCAAAACGCATTGCAGACATTTTAATGTTAATTAATATTAATCAAAATATGTCAGAACATTGTGCAAAAAAAATGATGTGATGCATTTCAAGGGGTATGAATTAGCAGTAAGGGGCATGATTAAGATGCAACAATGTCAAAATTATGCAAAAATTCTGGTGGAAAGCAAACCAACAAATAGGTGGTATTAAGTTAGATTACAGATGAGCAAATCAATTCTACCGATTCAGAATTCATTACAAATTTCTTGTGATTCAATTTGGAAGAGAGACCCACACTACCTACCTAGTTAGTCAAGACATGCAAGTCAGTGCCACTTCTAAAAGGAAAAGAGTACTGAATGTCACAGTATTAAACCCCTCCATATAAATGGACAAGAGTACAAGGTGTCTCAAGAGAAAATTACCCTGGTAAGCTGAGTGACCTTGGGGTGTTCTAGGGAGTGCTCTTTCTCATTAGGGAGGCTACCATCATTAGGCATAAGATGAGCTTAGTACTTTATTTTTGGAAGGAAAGCTAATTTGAATATCTTTCCCAGACACCCAAAGGTTTGCAAATTGGCTTTCCAATCGAAAAGAAAAGAAAAGAACCATAAGCCTATCTGATCCCAACGGATGTAAGATATGAACATTTGCATATATGTTTTCCAGAAAAGTTGAGTGGTGTTGGCTGTACTTCAATACTCCTCATGCATACTAGGTAGTCTCCCTATTGAGAAAGAGCACTCCCAAGGCTAACAAGGGAATCTTTCACTTTGGTATGTTGAGTATGCCTGTCCTTTTGGACATTCATGTTTTTATCTGTTAGTTGAAAGAAAAAAGATGAGGCCTAGGAGACCGTAGAGTGATATATACCCAGTTTCAGGGCATTTGGAGCATATTTTGGGCTGGACTGTGGTATTTGTTTGGTGCCACCAGACTTTGTGCTAAATGTGGGTTCTGATGCTGCTGTTATTTAGTTTCATACTGTGGTGTCAGGTGCTGTTTATTTGGTGCTGCACTGTGCTATTTGTTGGGTGCTGTTCAGGAGGGTGTGGTATGTGGTACAGTTAGGGAAGTAATGTCTATACTTTACCCAGGCTCGGACTGGCCCACAGGGGAACAGGTGAATCCCCCGGTGGGCCCCTTAGGTAGGTAGGCCTCTAGTCCCCCACCTCCTGCACAAGTGACACATGGCACAGTAGACTGACCTATAAATAGGCTGCCTAAGATGCTATGCAGTACATTGCCTATGTCCATATAAAAGACTGGATAGTGTGGGCAGGTAGCATATGCATGTGGGCCCCTAGAGTGAGCTTTACAGTGGGCCCCCAAAGGGAATTTTACTGTTGGGCCCTAGACACACCAGTCCGACCCTGACTTTACCTATAATTAGGTACTTCTGTGTTTCACTTTTACTTTCCTTGTTGTGTTGATGATATGGTTTACATATTTAGGGGAGGCTCCGTACAGTATTAGAACAAAGTTCTACTGTTTCATCCGAAGTCGATTTGCTCATGCCTAATCGTAATCACTGACAAAACACTGATGTGTGAACGAGCCCTAAGGTCTTATCCAGACATCATTGATTCACAAACGTGTGTTTTCTGGGTTCTGCATACACAGCACACATACCTATTAATTTTGATATGTGTATTCACACATCTGTGTTTTAGCACGGTTGTGTTTTTAGCACGGAAGCATGTCCTATTTTGTCCGTGTTCACAGATCCCGCTCGCCCATTATATTCTATGGGTCCATGAAAAAACACAGATGGTGTCTGTGTTTTGTCCGTGCATTACAGATCATTGCAGTTCATGGGATATGTTGTGGGAATTAATATTCAGCTGAGCAGTCTCTGTGGAATATGAATAACTTACGGAGGGCAAAAACTGACACACGGACCAAACACAGATCCTTCATGTACATCTTCACGGATGAACCATAACCATCTTGTTACACTAATGTCATCACTGAAAAAGACACGTGAATAAGGCCTAACACACCACATTCCAGGGATGTCATGCTTGACAAAAACATACTGCCTGGTAGGAGTGGGGTTAAGCTTGTCACAAATGTTTAGCAGCTGGGAAAGGACCATGAAATGAAGATATGGGGAGAACAATACTGCGACACATTTCTAAATACATTAATCTGGGAAGGTGGGGGGTGATTAGCAGGGAGCGCAGGTTTTACACACCGTGTCTGATGTCTCTAGCAAAGAAGAAGCCTATGAGGCATAAGTAAGAGAAAGGAATCAGATCGGCCTCGAGCCACAGAGGAGGCTTCAGGGATCAAAGCTTCGCTGGAGGGTTACTGCTGATACGCAGCCCAGCTGACTCCTGAAAGACTCCATCGCGTGATCATATCAAGATTCCGTCAAAGTAAATAATTAAGGCACGTAGCCGGCTCTTGAAGAGGTATCAGGCGTCTGTAATCTCCGCTGTGGTAAAGAGGATTTTGTACAGCTCTTTTTCACTAGGCCCAGTTCTGCGGTTCTTCCTGTTATTAAAGCATGAAAAGCTTGTAGCACATACTAGCTACGGCTGTCGTCTGCTCCGTGGTGAGCGCACCGCAGATACAAGGCGATTAAATAACGTGACGTTCCAAATTGCTTTCTATGCAGGAAGGCCTGGATTTTGTATCCAATTACTATTTAAAATTGTCATGTAATAGGCAAACAGGACATTTCTCCATGCACTTTTTTAACCCCTCACTAACACAGAGAGATTGCATTTAGTGAACCAAGACAGCCTAAAGCTATTGTCATACATGTTTTTTTTCTGATGTTTCTGAGGGGGTTTTTTGGTACACTTTTTTATGGTGTTTTTTGCAGCGTTTTCTAAGGCAAAAACCCATCAGCTGCAGATTTTGTGTGGAAGTCTATAGGAATTATGACACAGGACAAACGTGTTTTTTGTAGTGTAGTTTTTTTTACCCTTAGTGTATTTTCAGAAGTAGGTTTCAGCATGGATTCAGATTGTTTTCAATAGAAGGCCGCACAGCAGTTCGTGTAGCGTTTTTGCAGCTCAGTTTTGAGCAGAACCCTTGCAAAGTAGCAGTGGGAGTGCAGCGGGCTGCCCCCAGGGGTAATCGGGTCCCAGTGTTTAGGAATGCCAAGTGGTATGTTGTTGCCCTAATAGTTTGTATCATGGTTAGGCTCCATAGCAACAAGGGAGTTGTAAGTATAAGTAGTAGTATAAGTATAAGTAGAGTCCAAACTTAGTGAAGTTTAATGGTTTTACTTGAATAAACTTGCGTTAAAGTCGTGTCATCCAAACTATGATCTTTCTCTTGACGCCAGGAGGCTGAGGGTAAACTTAAATACTTTTCTTTATCTCTCTGCTGTTGTGCTAATCTTTGGCTTCAGTCTGGTTCCTATCAGCTTCAGTTTGTGTTTCTTATGAGAGTGAGGTATCTTATGATCCATTTTGCTGAGTATGGTCCTTTGGCTCCATTTTGCCTCTCAGAGGTAGAAGTCTTTTTATGTATAAGGAGTGGGCTGCTCTCTGAGCTACTTTCCCAAAGCTACAGCAACAGTGAGGGGAAATACTGCCACACCACGCCGTGTTGCTCCACTTTCTAGCTCCAACGCTTAACTTCACTTCTCCACTCTCGACGCAACCATAGCTTTATCCAACGCCCCCTCGGTAGGAAGCAGGACTAGCCCATTGTAGCCCCGGGGGAGATGAATTAGTAAGTTCCATTCTATCTAAAGATCTATCTCTGCCAGGTTGCTGGACAACCAGGCACATTATATGTAATAATAGTTGCCTAACAATATTATTAAGGCACAGTATTAGAGGACCTGGAATTAAACAGACAAATGACATTCTTTGCTAGCTAGGTGTAAGAATGGTTGGGCCCCCTCTGGAGTACTACAGGAGCCTACTCGGGATTAAACTCCATTCAATAGAGCTAAGCCTAGAGCAGGTATACATGAAAACCAACTGCAGAAACTGCAGCACAGTGCATTGGTTTCTACTGTCAGATACGCACCGAATTTTGTTGCGGACAAAATCCTCTATGTGAACCTACCCTTAAGATTCTTATTTTGGTTTGATAGCTTCTTTTCAAATCATGGCATGCTCTGTTTTTCCTGCTCTTTACCTGATTCCCTAGCATTTTTTTCCATATTTTTTTTCTGTAGCCTAAAAAAACATGTGCATTGGTGTTTGTGCATTGCATTTAACATTTTTTACTAATGCTTTTTTTCCTCATACAGCTCTACAGTGAAGTGGCATCATAGAAGTGTACATACTTTCCTCTATAAAAGCACTAGAGATGCAAATGGGCTCATGCACATGGCTGTAGACATTTTTTCGGTCTACAAAACACAGATACTGGCTTTGTGCAAAAATGATTTTTGGTATGTGTTTTTTTTTCCTGTAAAAAAATAGAACAGAAGTCAAAAATGCCTCTTGTGCAGTGCGTTCTGAATCCTTTTCTTAGGTATCTTGGTGGTGTTTTTGGTAAAATAGTGTTTGAGCACAAGTGATCTTTAATGCAACGTACATTGACACTTGCATTTTTTTTTCAAGTGGGGCCAAAAAACAATGATGGTCTATGTGAAAAAAAAAATTGAAAATGAGGTAAAGAAAGACCATACCCAGAGCATTATTCAATTTCAAAAATACGACAATGACCCAAAAACCATTGCTACAAAACATACGTTCATGCAGCGTTTATTAATTCCCATAAATTTCCATGTAACATCTGGAGCTGCCATTTGTTGCCCCAAAATGCCAGTAATAAAACACACTAAAAAATGCGAAACACCTAGAAAAACTATATTAAAACACAGCTCTTAGGCACGTGGATGAGATTTGGTAAATTCACCTAATCGCATTATGAGAACATACTCTAATTTTTGTAATCATAACTTGATAATTGGCTTCCATACCATATTTTTAGCTTTGTAAATAGCTATAAACTGCATTAAAACACTTTACCAGTGGAATTGTGCCTCACTAATTCTTAATTCTTGTATTTTTGTCTAAAAAAATGTGGATTAATTCACTTATTTTTTATCATGTTTCTCGTTTGAAAAGATGTGGATTCATTTACTCCTTTTAATGAATCCATCATAAAAACAGAGAGACGTCCCACTGTAATCATTTATTTTCATACATTTCTCAAACAGAACTCATATTTTAAGCTGTTGCAATTCTTTCTAGTCACAAACTATATGTGTACGCAAATATTTAGTAATTAATATGAACAAATATGGTCAAAGCAAAACTTCACAATACAGATAATTCCACCTCATTGCTCAGGACAAATGGGCTCTGATTTAGTAATGTGTCTGTGCCAATAATATATCTAAGTGACACAATTTGGCACAACTATGACATCTCCATTTTTATGACTCCCTCGAAAAGGGATGAGGCTTACCAGGAAGAGGTGTGGTTCTGCTGAAAAGGGGCACACCCTGAGATGCTTCGTTTTGTGACAAAATTTCCACAGAATTCTTTCGTAAAATTCTCTCTCAAAATAAACCAACCAATAGTTGGTACGGTGATGGACAAAAGTTTGTCTAGCCAAGCACCAGATTAATAATTCAGCCTGAACCTTTTTAATAAATTGGTCTAGAACGCCTATGTAAGTTAATGCCATCTACAGGATAGCCCAATGATTTAGGGCTTGTTCACACAACCATATGTATTTTGCGGTCCGCAAAAACGGATCCGCAAAAAATACGGATGACGTCCGTGTGCATTCCATATTTTGCTGAACTGAACAGCTGGCTCCTAATAGAACAGTACTATCCTTGTCCACAATGCGGACAATAATAGGACATGTTCTATATTTTTGCGGAACAGAAATACGGACATACGGAAACGGAATGCACCCAGAGTACCTTCGTTTTTTTTTGCGGACCCATTGAAATGAATTTTTCCGCATACGGTCTGCAAAAAAACGGTATGGACAGGGAAAGAAAATACGTTTGTGTGAATAAGCCCTTAGGGTGTGGAATACACTTCGCATAGTGAAGTCCAAGTGTCATTCTGCTCGTGTAACTATTGAAACTACCCCTTCTGTCACCTGGGTGAAACTGTACGTCCAAGGTGCAGGAGAGATGTATGGAGAGGGCTCACAAGATGATCCCACTCCTTCTGCAGAAGGTGTCGGCTGTGTAATGCAGCTATTAACTAGCCAAAATCACCGGGATCGGAGATAACTTCGTTCCACATCATTTAGTCCCTCAGATGCTGGGATCAATAGTTCCTACTTCCATCTAATTGGTGAGATTGCAGGGTTCTGTTACTATAGCAGCCTGGGGTCTTGTGAAAGTTCCCAGGCCAACCATAGCAAAATGTTTAAGCCCTGCCTACATGGCTAGGTAGCCTGTCAGAAGATCATAGACTGCAGAAGTATTCTATTACAGTCTATGGTACAAATGATCAGAAGATCTTATATTTAAGTCCTGAGTCTTGGAAGGAGGGAAGAAAGCACAAAAACTTAACAACAAAATTGTCTAACTCCGGGGGGGATTAAAGGGGTTTTCTGGTTTGCATCAACATTCTTTACAATAATCATTTATGAAGGTAGCTGTAATTTTTAATGTATTTCTTTTATCTTAATTGCTCCTCTGTCCTGTTCTGGGTTGTGGTCACATTACCATGTCCATGCAGCTCTTTCTTATTTCCTGTGATCTTATGTCCATGGTGGGGCAGTGATAGGGGAGTGTCTATGAAACAGGCTGGATGAGAGGAGCTATAAACTAGATGGGTGATGTTAGGGGCAGTGATAGGGGAGTGTCTATGTAACTAGCTGGGTGGGAGAAGTTATAAACTAGATGGGTGTTGTTAGGGGCAGTGATAGGGGAGTGTCTATGTAACTAGCTGGGTGGGAGGAGCTATAAACTAGATGGGTGTTGTTAGGGGCGGTGCTGGAGCTGTGGAAGAAAAAGGAGAAGTGCATCATGAGTTTGGATGGATACAATAACAAGAAGTGCTCCATACAGGATGGTACAAACCAGAGGGATTGATTTACATGGTAAAGACTTGTAAAAACCATAGTAATGCCAGAAAATGTCCTTAAGGGTATGGCCCAACGGTGCAGCTGGCCTCATGCTGCCAAGCCACATCCACTTGCTACAGCCAATAGCCCTGCGCCTTTACTGCAAAACCAAGCATCAATGGGTTGCAACAGATGGACATGGCTTGTCCTCATACGGCTAACCACACCATCTGGTTGCACCCTAAAAGAATATTCCTATCTACACATTTATGGCATATCGATAAAATATGCCAGAAATGTCTGCCAGGTGCTGGTCCCATCTCTGAGATCTGCTGTTATCTCAAAAATAGGTCCTCGTGATAAATGGAGAGCCAGCTGCAGTTCATTGTTATGGGGATTCTGAAAATAGCCGAGTGCGCTTACATGGATATTTTCAGAAGTCCCATAGCATTGAATGGTTGTCAGAGGTTGAACCCACGGCAATAGGACATCTATGGCATATGCTAAAGATACGCCATAAATGTCTGGATGGGAACACCCCTTTAGGTTTATTTTCATATAGCAAGGAAACACTGTGGATTTTACTTTTCGGATTGTACAGGTGGAAAATCTGCAGCATATTACAGCACCAGCAAATCCATATGCTGTGAAAAAAAAATCTGTGCAGTATTCACATCAGCCCTCAACCTGTGGTGCTTATTTTTTACTCACATATTTTACATGCAAATTCCAAGTTGGAATTTAGATCTGGTGTGGACATGCTGTAAAGGTATTGTGGAGCGACTGGAAATGGCAAAACAAGAACATCAAGGGAATGTCAAAAAAGTTTTTATAGTACAGCCATTTTTTACTGATAGAGGCCTTTAAAACCAACCCCATTGCATTGAATGGGGTCTGTCTGTCCATGGATAAAGGAAATAGGACATGTACTATTTTTTGTTGCCCATTATTCACAGGCCGTTAAAAACTGGCTGTGTAACTTAGACACATAGATTGCAATGGTTTGGAAAATGGCCATGCGGCAGCCACTAAAAAAATGTCTGTCATACAGTCATTTTTCACTGTCATGTGAATGTACCCTAACAGTTATACTCCAGTATAGTGGCCCCTAACTGCAATTTTTTAAAGGGGTTTTCCTGGATTTTGATACTAATGACTTGTCCTACAGATAGGTTATCAGTATCAGATCTGTGTGGTTCAGACCCCTGGGACCCCCGCCAATTAGCTGTTTGAGATGGTACCGGTGCTCCTGTGAGCACTGCAGCCTTCTTACAGCTTACGAAGCACGGCACTGTACATTGTATAGCGGTTAAGTTTGGAATTGCGCTCAACCCCATAGAAGTGAATGCGGTTGTGCACCATACCAAGCACAGCCACTATATAATGTACAGTGATGTGCTTGGTAAGCTGCGAGAAGGCAGTGGCATTCACAGGAGCTCCATTGCCTTCTCGAACAGCTGATCAATGGGGGTCCCAGGTGTCTAAACCCCGCCAATCTGATAATGATAACCTATCCTGAGGATATGTGATCAGTAGTAAAATCTCAGAAAACCCCTTTAAAGACCATTATGCATGCAGTTAAAAAAAAAGAGCAATTTCTCTACTGGTAGGATCCAGCGTTCTTCTAATAAGAGTCTGCATGCCTCACAGTGAAGAGTGGCTGTGTGTTCAGAAATGACAATTATGTTCAATAGCAATTATTCTCTCCAGGCGCTGTACTTTTTAATAACGCATTGTGTGCAAGGCAATTAAATATGGTAAATGAAAGGTTAATTTTTATAGTTATAGCTAAATCATTGTCGCTTTCTACTTACCTGATATAAAGCCCAATCCACATGAATGTATTAAACGGGTATTTTCACCTGGACATTTAAGGCATATTGACAGGATATGCCTTAAATGTCCTGTAAGTGTGGGACCTACCTCTTGTATCCTCTTCTGTCTCATGAACGGGGCCTGAAGTCAGGGGTGCACCTAGCCATTCTGCTGTTTGAGAAAATTGAAATGGCATCCCCCATGCCAAATTCTCAATACAAACCCCCCACCCTACTGTTAAAGACATATGTGGATGTTGATTACATACACCGCTATGAAATTACAGGGTAATATAATGCACCACATACCTCTTACATCCAGTGATATCTCCTCTGATGCACTGTAGATGTTCTCTTTCCTCATCTTCTCCATTTAGACCACACCACCTTAACAACTTCTTACCGATACGTCTTGTCTGTAAAAAACTGTTTAATATATATAATGCTCCCCCACAATAGTCCCCTCAAAGTATAATGTCCCCCCTGTAGAGGTAGTATATACAGTATAATAGTCCCCACCATACTCCCCTCTTAGCATAATGCACCTATAGTGATAGTATATATAATACCCCCTCATAGCCCCCCCCATAGTATAACACCCCTGTGTTGTGGTAGTATACATACTGTCCCCCTCCTCCCACTCAAAATACTTACTACCCCGTAGTATAATGCCCCCCGTGTTGTGGTAGTATATTTAATGCTCTCCTCCACCTGCAGTGCCGCCAGTAGTGGCAACATAAACATATATATATATATATATATATATATATATATTGTAAGGGATCGTATATCGTATCCTCTCCGGGGGTCGAAATCACACAATCTCTTCAAAACACAGGGATTTTCAAGTCCACACCACTTTATTTTCACACTTTTTGCTCCAGCATGAAACCATCAAAATAACACCTGCCCGGCTAGGCTCTGACTACACATAGGGGCTCCAGTAATTATGTTTTGGGTGGAGCTAGAGGCGTGGCCTAGTATGAAAAAAACTGCCATGATGTGCACCGCACACATTGTCCCTCTTTGCAATTTTCAAAAGTTGGGAGGTATGCCTTTGGGGGGAGATGGTCCAACAGTCCTCCCGACTCTGACCGTGTGACCCTCTTCTCCTAGGGCCACTTGGCCCCCCAAACTTTCAGGCTACACAGAGCCTTGTGGCTCCTCAGCCCTCGTGGCTGAGGCCACACAGAGCCTCCGCAGGCTCCAACCTCTCAGGCCTCCTCAGCCTTTCTCTTCCTCAGGCTTCCTCAGCCTTGTGGCCCCCAGCCCTTCTGGCTGGGACCACACGGGCCCTCTCCAGGTCTGTTCCCTGGGACCCTCTCTCTCTCTAACACACAGTGCAGGTTAACTTATCCCTGCCTGATTAATCCAGCTGGCCTCACCTGGGGCCAGGGAAAACCAGTGACGGATTAGGGTGTGAGGACTGGAAGACTCCCACTTCCACCCTGTCTCCCAGTCCAAGAAATCTAGCCCATGCAACATTAAACAAAAACCAGCTCCAGCAACTATGCCTTCTGAAGCTATACCACTTCTGGATTTCAGTTCTCACCTGGCTAAACTGACAAACCAGGCGAGATACACACCCCACACCTCACATTACTACACATATCACCACAATGTATATATATAAAAAAACCTTTGTCTCGCTCCATGGTGCCATCTACGAGAGGCAGACCACAGGCCTCTTCCGGCCTGTGGCCTAAGATGATGCATCTTGGCGCAAGCAGTCACATTGATATATCCGTGACTTCCTGCACTGGGTCTCAAGCAGTATGATGATATGGTCACAAACCTGCCTGGACACCGGCCACCCCTCCATTTACCACTGTGGAACTTCTGAATATAGCTGACTGCGGGCTCACCTATTTTCAAAAGTACCATAGTGAATGTAAGGGTATCTGTGTTTTCGCGGCTTTGTCTCCATTCACTGCTAGAGGACCCAGAATGGCCAAGCAAGCTCACGACATGATGTTTATTCATTGAGTTGCCACATTCTTGACATGGAAGTGATTCCAAGAGGTGGGAGTCACACCAATCGAACATTTACAGCATATCCATAACGTCCGACTTCTATACAACCTTCAGTTCTTTGGGATCTTACTGTACCTCCCTATACTAATGATTTCAAATGGAAGCACATACCAGTGGATACAGTATTAGAGATTTATTCTCATTTTATAAAATACTTACGTGTTGGGATTCGACCTCTGCAACTCCCACTGATCCAGACAACAATGGAGCCACAACGTTGATTTAGAACTGCAACCTGAGAAACTTGGACTGAGAAAACATACTACGAGATGCAGTCTTAAACCTCACCTCAGCCTCTTCATTAGCAGGATTGGTGATGATCCCAGTGGTAGGGCCTTCACTGATCAGAAACTGGCAGTTTAAGATAGAAATAACCCTCTAAGGAGCTACAATCTATAATACAATGTCATATGACGCAACATATGGTGGTACACAGCTCCATAGTGCCATCACAAGGACTCTGTTTGCCTCTGTACAGTCTCTGTGCTCATCGCTCTGCCATTCATAATGGATATAAAGCAACACTTTTTTTGAAACCTTGGAAGATTATGCCACTCTTTTGCTCAAGAATTATTTATCGTACAGTCAGCAGGGATATCTACTAAAATTATTTTCTAGATCTCCAAGGAAGCCTTTTTGACCAATTTGACCATTTCAGCTGCAGATCTCCCACCAAGGAGATCTTTACTTCAAATTAGCATTTTAGTTCAGTGATCTAAGCATGGTGCCAGGGGTGTAGCTAAAGGCTCTTGAGCCCTGGTACAAGAGTTCAGCTTGGGCCTCCCATCCCTCAGAGCTTTGTGGTCAGGGACAGGGAAGCACATAGCCTTTGTGCTGCCTGAGGCAAAAATTGAAAAGCTCCCCCCCTTCTCATGCCAAATTCTTGACCAAACCCCTTCTCTCCAGCCAGAGGTGTAACTTTACCAGCATGCACTTGCTATAATACCAGTGTCTTCTTATGTGGCACAAGCGTCTTTGGGTCCTCTAAGGCTCCTTCTGCACCCCCTATAGCTATGCCCCGCCATGGTACCACAAAGCCCAGCTCCACCAGTGGTGTACAGCACCCAGTAGTGAAAGGTGTTCTGTCCATGAAGAGTATCTGGTGAAAGGAGCAAATATTGACCTTACCGCAGAGGTTTGAATAAATGTACTCTGTTATTCTGCTTATGTGTTCTAGGGCGAACAGAGTTAACCAATAGAGATCTTTAAAGGTTAAAAATCTCTCTAGATTGGCAAACCCATGTTTTAAACAAAGGTGTTAAATTTTTGTTTATTGGACCAGCCTTGCCCTCTGAATAATGGCTACATAAAAAATTATATGATTGAACTCCTTCAATCTGCACCTGCCATATATAATGGCCTCTTCACCAGTGTAGTCAGTGTGCGTCAAGCCCTGTATGGCTGGGTCAGGCATGAAATATGCATAGGGACTTCTTGTTTAATGCTCTTTTTCTACTCTGTGCCGCAGCCCAGCCAAGCCTGGAGCTAGCAAGAGACGGGCAACCAATAAATTATTCATCTTCAACTGCTCGGCTTCCTCTGCAGGTTGTGACAAGTTGGAAGCGCAGAGATCCATAATCCTCCAGCTTGTTTCTTATTCCAATGAGAGGGTCCCCGAGCCAAGAACTGGAGCCACATCTCCTGCTCAGTGGGGCTCCCCATTTGTGTCGGACATTTGCAAGTGCCAGTGATGCAGCTTTCATGCCAACCTGCTTGTTACTGGGTCCAATAAATATTTTACAGACTGTCTGTAGTACAGAATGACCCTGCAGCAGTTTCTGGGTGAACATGAATGTGAAATAATATTTTGGGAGAGCCATTAAAGTGATAAATCTCTGAAGTGTATGTTCTTGTTAACCGAGAGAAGATTGATAGAATTTATCAAAGTCTGACAGCAAGTAAAACTTTCTAAAGAAATAAAGGAAATATTACAGGATTTAGATATTAAAACTTATATTTTTTGCATGTCCATGTACCTATCTGACAACTGAATGGAATGGTCATCATCAGCAAATCACAAATTAGCCATTTTACAGATCTGCAACAAAATTTCCCATTTCAGATGGATTTCATAGCTTTTATTAAATAAGTAATGCACTTAATCTGTTATACAGTCATGGTTGAAGTTCATTCCGGAGTAATGATATCGGAAAGCTGAGTACAGCTTTGGGGATCACTGTTTTATTTCATACAGCAAGAGCATGGCTTTTTTAGAGTTCAGTTAAAGAGCATCTGTCAGCGGGATCAACTCTAATAAACCAGGCATACAGCCTGGTAGAGTTGATCATGCTGATACAAATGATACCCCTATTATGCTTATCCATGGCACGGGGCTGAGAAAATGCATTTTTATTTATATGCAAATGACAAAACTGGAGCAGAAAGGGCCCGGCCGGAGGCCCCAGAGCACCATTTTGTTACATCCCTTCAGATTCATTCCACCCCTCCTCCTGGATTGGCAGAGCATCTCATAGAGCCCTGTCTCTTGTGCCTGTTGCTCTCCAAGCACTAAGGCTACTTTCACACTAGCGTTATGGAATTCCGGTATTGAGCTCCGTCATAGGGGCTCAATACCAGAATAAAACGCTTCAGTTTTGTCTCCATTTATTGTCAATGGGGACAAAACTGAACTGAAGACAACTGAATGCTCCTGAAAGCATTCCGTTCCGTCTTCAGACCGGAGAGCAAACCGCAACATGCTGCGGTTTGCTCTCCGTAATAGTTATCCACATCTAAACGGATCCAGAATGACCCCCAATGCAAGTCAATGGGGACGGATCCGTTTGGTGTGGACACACTTGTAAACGGATCCGTCCTCCATTGACTTTCAATAGAGGTTATTCCGTATCCGTTTAAAAGATGCTAAAGATAATACAACCTGATACGGAATTACGGATCCACAAGGTAGTATTATTCAGTACGGATCCGGCGGGTCCCTTCACCCGCTGGATCCGTACTAAGGCTAGTGTGAAAGTAGCCTAAGACTTGTTATCTCTTGCTTGTGCTGTATCTTCCCATCTTGGCACTTGCTCAGTGTATCTTCTGCTGTGCTCCAAGCAGCAGATTCCAACTGAGAAGGAGATGCACTGAGACAAGAAGATACTGCACAAGCTCGACATAACAGGGAGAGCAGCAGACACAAGATGACAGATGTGAATCCAGGGTAAAGGGGAAGGCAATAAAGCTAAAGAGGTGTAGCAAACTGGTGCTCCAAGAGCTCTGGCCAACCCTCATTGCCCCTGTTAGGTCATTTGCATATAAATAAAATTTTTTCTCAGCAACAGAGCCATGCATATTCATAATAAAGGTGTCATTTGTATCAGCATGATCAGCTCTACCAGGCTGTACACCTGGTTTAAAAGGTTCGATCATGCTGACAGATGCTCTTTAACCAACAAAATTACTGTCTACATCACCCATGTGGAAAATTATCCATTTCTCAAAACCTCACTCATTGTATTGCATTTAGCATTAAAAAAAAGCAACTCTATACTTCCAAAGCTTTTGGATACCTATCTGCAGTGAGGACTATTATCTTCAAGGGAAACCCCCTTCCCCTAAATTGTCGGACCCACAAAAATTACTTCATGGGTATATTCAACATGCTATAAAACATTTAGAAAGCTTCAGAACTTTATAATAAGCTAAGTTCAACTTTAATAGGTTCATGATGGAGAGTTAATGAAGAACCAAATCTTTAAAGGGATCCTGTCATGTTCTGCATGCAAGTACAATCAGCAAGCAGCATGTCATAGAACAAGAAGAGCTAAGCAGATTAATCTATAGCTTGTGGGAAAAGATTCAAAACAAATGATATTTTTCATTTTAATTGTGGACTTAAAGGGGTTGTCTCATATCAGCAAATGGCATTTATCATGTAGACAGAGTTAATACAAGGCACTTACTAATGTATTGTGTTTCTGCAACTTGCCACACCACACCACTCGAGTTCTTAGGAATGTAGAGTGTTGGGGTGTTACCTTAATAGTTTATGTGTGTGTCACAGTGCTCCTACCTGGATACCGTCACTCCCTAAGGTTAGGCTCCGAAGCCTTAAATAGGAGAGTTGCAGGTGGTGAAGAATAAGTCAAGTCCAGATATTCAGTCTTTCTCTTGGCTCCAGCAAGCTTTAGGGTAAACTGGCTGTTGTGCTAGATTCTGGTTTTAGTCTGGTTACTGGACTCTCTAGTGGCTCTGGTACCTTTGGAGTGGGGTGCCTTTGGCTGCTGACCCCCTCATGATACTCTGTCTCTTAATCTGTAATGAGTCATGGTGCTCTATGAGCTTCTTTCCCCTCACTGCGCCATCTTTCATGTCGAATCTAAACTGACTGTAGTTTCGTTCAACCTTTCCCTTGGTAGGAAAGAGGACTAGCCCACTTCTGCCCAAAAGGGAGAGAATGGAATGGTAAGTTCCATTCTATCTGAAAGTCTCCCTCTGCCAGACACACTGCAGGCTTTGGCATAAACTGGCAGGCAAACTTGAGTACTCTGGACTTTAGGACTATTCTGGTTATCTCTGGAGCGGGGTGCCTTTGGATTTTGACCCCCATCATGACACTCAGTAGGTAAATCTGCAAGGAATCAAGGTGCTGTCTGAGCTGCTTCCTTCTGGAGGGACTCCTGCTGCAGGAGGGCGCCTCCCTTTGCTGCTACATCTTGGCACCTCCGCATCAGATGCTACCCTGCTTTAGACTGACTAGACACTTCCTGCTGCCCCTCCCTTGGTAGGAAATGAGACTAGTTCACTTCTGTCCAAAAGGGGGAGAATGGAATTGTAAGTTCCAATCTATCTAAAGATCTAAACATGCCATATATTGGTTGCCACCTTCTGGTAAACCAGGCACATTACAGCTACATAGCAATATTATGAAAGCACAGTGTAGGAGGACCTGGAATAAATACAGATGACACTGTTTGTTAGCCATTAGAGACAGCAGGGTGTGGGAATGGTAGTGTTCACCCTTGGGTATTTGTGCATTTTGCTGGCATGATTCATTTTACCAGCAGTGGTGGCTGTGTTTGCACACTATAGGAAAAGGCTCAGGCCTTTCTGCTGGATTGCAGGGGTGGTCACAACCATGGACAATCGCAATACATTAGTGTCTTGTATTAACTTTCTCTACACGATAAATACCATTTGCTGAAGTGAGACAACCCCTTTAAGGGTCCAGTTGGCTGTCTTATCAGTGATTGCTATATCTGAGGTCACTGACTAGGGCCACCCACTGGACTCATAAACTCAGAATGAGCAGGGATTAAAACTAAAATGTATACTGAATCTTTTATTCAATGCTATACATTAATCTGCTCTCCTCCTCTATAATCTGCTGCCAACAGATCTGCCTGCATGTTCAATGTGACAGTTTACTGTTCACTAGAGATGAGCGAGCATGCTCGTCCGAGCTTGGTGGTCGTTCGAGTATTAGGGTACTCGTAAGTGCTCGTTGCTCGGACGAGTATCTCGCCATGCTCGAAGAAATGGCAACTTCCGCATCGTGCTTTTTAGGCGCCTAAAAACACAGCCAATCACAAGCCAGGAGACTCTGCGGTACACCCAGCATCACGTGGGGCCCTTACATGTCGATAGAAGGGGTTGGCTGGCCTGATCAGGTGACCCTGGAATATACTACCGACTGGCCGCGGTGCTCGGCTCAGATGCTGTCTGGATGTCGTTAGGGATAGAGCTGCTGCGTTTCAGGGAGAGTGTTAGGGCCTGCATTTAGTTCTCTGTTAGGCAGGGATCACCCACAAAGAACCCAACAGCCCTTCTAAGGGCTAGAAGACATTTTTTTTTTTTTTTTTTGTCACTTGGCTGGCTGGCACTAGTAGTGCAGCTATCGCCATGTATAACCCCCATTTTTTTATGTTATATCTCAGTGATACAAATCCATTGCACACAGCAGTGTGGAACCATTCTGTGTGTCACAGTTCAGTACACTCACTATTTTCTGTCCAGGTGACACTTTCTGTATGTCACCGAATACAACCAAGTCATTTGCTGCCTGTCACGTGTATGGCTTCATCCCAAAAATCTCTGTGCGACATTTGTCTGGGTCACAGTCTAAATAGCTACCGTCAGTAGGGTGTCAGTTAGCTCTACGATAGTTTCTGCACGTCACGTTCCCAAAAAAACAAAAATCCAAAACAAAATATAGAAAAAAAATTAGTTTTTTTGTTGTTTTAGCTGAGTGATACAAATCCATTTCACACAGCTGCGTGTAACCATTCTGTGTGTCACAGTTTAGCACACTCACTCCAAACCGTATATTCTGTCCAGGTGACACTTTCTGTACATCACCGAATACAACCAAGTCATCTGCTACCTGTCACGTGTAAAGCTTGATCCTAAAAATCTCTGTGCGATATTTGTCTGGGTCGCAGTCTAAAAAGCCACCGTTAACAGGGTGTGAGTTAGGTCTCCGATAGTTCCTGCACGTCTTGTTCCCAAAAAAACTAAACTAAAAAAAAAAAATATAAAAAAAATATATAGAAAAAAAATTAGTTTTTTTGTTGTTTTAGCTGAGTGATACAAATCCATTTCACACAGCTGCGTGTAACCTTTCTGTGTGTCACAGTTCAGCACACTCTTTCCAATCCGTATTTTCTGTCCAGGTGACACTTTCTGTACGTCACCGAATACAACCAAGTCATTTGCTACCTGTCACGTGTAAAGCTTGATCCTAAAAATCTCTGTGCGACATTTGTCTGGGTCGCAGTCTAAATAGCCACCGTTAACAGGGTGTCAGTCAGCTGTACGATAGTTTCTGCACGTCACGTTCCCAAAAAAACAAAACTAAAAAAAAAATACTAAAACAAAAGATAGAAAAAAAATTAGTTTTTTTGTTGTTTCAGCGATACAAATCCATTTCACACAGCTGCGTGTAACCTTTCTGTGTGTCACAGTTCAGCACACTTTTTCCAATCCGTATTTTCTGTCCAGGTGACACTTTCTGTACGTCACAGAATACAACCAAGTCATTTGCTACCAATATCCTCTACAGCTTGATCCAGAAAACTCTCTGTGCGACATTTGTCTGGGTCGCAGTCTAAATAGCCACCGTTAACAGGGTGTCAGTCAGTTCTACGATAGTTCCTGCACGTCACGTTCCCAAAAAAAAAAATTAAAAAAAATATAAAAAACAAAATATAAAAAAAAATAAGTTGTTCAGTTGTTTTAGCTCAGTGATACAAATCCATTTTACTCAGCTGCGTGTAACCTTTCTGTGTGTCACAGTTCAGCACACTAGCTCCCATCCGTATATACTGTCCAGGTGACACTTTCTGTACGTCAGAGAATACAACCAAGTCATTTGTTACCAATAACATTTACAGCTTGATCCAGAAAACTCTCTGTGCGACATTTGTCTGGGTCGCAGTCTAAATAGCCACCGTTAACAGGGTGTTAGTCAGTTCTACGATAGTTTCTGCACGTCACGTTCCCAAAAAAACAAAATAAAAAAAAAATATAAAAAACAAAATATAAAAAAAAATTAGTTTTTTTGTTGTTTTAGCTCAGTGATACATATCCATTTTACTCAGCTGCGTGTAACCTTTCTGTGTGTCACAGTTCAGAACACTCGCTCCAATCCGTATAATCTGTCCAGGTGACTTTCTGTACGTCACTTAATTCTACCAGACTGAACAAGTTTGTGGGTTTCAGTACACCAGGCCCGTTTAATTTTTTTTTCTATATCATACACTTATATACAAAAAATGTTGAACCCCAGGGCTAAGGGTCGAGGACGAGGGCGTGGGCGTGGGCATTCAATTACTGCAGAGGGCAGAGGCCATGGTCCTGGGCAGGGTGAGACAGTACCTGCTGATGAGGGAGCTGTGGAACGCCGCAGAGCTACACTCCCTAGCTTCATGTCTCAACTTACAGGGACACGTGGTAGAGGACTGTTGAAACCACAACTGTGCGAACAGCTGATCTCGTGGATTGCGGACAATGCTTCAAGTAATTTGTCCACCAGTCAGTCTTCCACGCAGTCCACCCACATTACCCAAGGGAGCACTCCTATGGCTCCTCCACCTCAACCTCCTTCCCCCCAGTCTGCCCCCTCCCAGGAAAATTTGGAATGCGATCCAGCATACTCTCAGGAACTGTTTTCTGGACCCTTCCCAGAGTCACAAACTACTTCTCAGGTTGCTGCTGACCTCGTTCCCGATGCCCAAGTTTTCCAACTGTCGCAGTCTGTGGGTGATGATGATGATGATGACAATGTTGACTTAGTGGAAGAAGTTTGTAAAGAGGTGTCGGACAGTGGTGAAGTTGTTGTAAGGGGAGGAATTCCGAGGGGGGAGCAGACTGAGGAATCGGAGGATGACGAGGTGACTGACCCGAGCTGGGTTGATATGCCGAGTGAAGACAGTGATTCTGAGGCGGAGGCGAGTGCTGCACCACAACAGGTTGTAAGAGGCAGTGGTGTGGCCAGAGGGAGAAGCAGGGCCAGAGCTGGTGCATCAGCAGCAACTGTTTCACGTAGTGAAGCTCCCGTGGCGAGGCCTAGATGTTCGCAAGTCTGGAGGTTCTTTAAAGAAAGTGAGGATGACCGACGGACTGTGGTGTGCAACCTGTGCCACACCAGGATCAGCAGGGGTGCCACCACTACTAGCCTAACCACCACCAGCATGCGCAGGCATATGAGTGCTAAACACTCCACTCAATGGAACCAAGGCCGTTCACCACCTCCTGCGGGTCACACCACTGCTCCTTCCCCTGTGTCACTCGCTGCCTCTGCTAGTCAACCCCCTGCGTCACTCGCTGCCTCTGCTAGTCAACCCCCTGCCTAGGACCCCGGCACGAGCGCCTCCCGCCGGAAAACCACACCTTCGCCTCAACGATCCTCCACAGTGTCCACCAACGTGTCCCAGCGCAGCGTTCAGCTGTCTTTACAGCAGACGCTGGAGCGCAAGAGGAAATACAGTTCCACCCACCCACATGCCCAAGCCCTCAACGTCCACATTTCCAAATTGCTTAGCCTGGAGATGCTTCCCTATAGGCTGGTAGAGACCGAGGCCTTTCGAAATCTCATGGCGGTGGCTGCCCCTCGGTATTCCGTCCCCAGCCACCACTATTTTTCCCGATGTGCCGTCCCAGCCATACACCAGCACGTGTCACAGAACATCATCCGTGCCCTGACCAACACTGTTTCTGAGAAGGTCCACCTAACCACGGACACGTGGACAAGTGCTGCCGGGCAGGGACACTATATCTCACTGACGGCACATTGGGTTAACTTGGTGGAGGCTGGAACCTAGAATGACCCTGGGGCCACTCATGTACTGCCCACACCGAGGATTGCGGGGCCTACCTCGGTCACGGTCTCTCAGACGTACTATGCCTCCTCCTCCTCCGACCCCTCCTCCTCCTCCACCGAATTACCATCCGTGGGCACGGCGCCTTCAGTAGGTAGCTCTAGGCGCAACAGCAGTGCCGTGGGTAAGCGCCAGCAGGTGGTGCTCAAACTGCTGAGCTTAGGTGACAAAAGGCACACCGCCCAAGATCTGTTACAGGGCATCACGGCGCAGACCAATGTGTGGCTGGCACCGCTGAACCTCAAGCCAGGCATGGTTGTGTGTGACAACGGGCGTAACCTGGTGGCGGCTCTGCAACTCGGCAGACTGACACATGTGCCATGCCTGGCCCACGTGTTCAATCTAATAGTTCAGCGGTTCCTCAAGACATACCCCAATCTGTCTGATTTGCTCACCAAGGTGCGCCGCATCTGTGCGCATTTCCGCAAGTCCACCACAGATGCTGCCACTCTCAGGGCAGCGCAGCGCATTCCTACAACTGCCCGCTCACCGACTGTTGTGCGACGTGCCCACGAGATGGAATTCCACATTAAACATGTTATCCAGAGTTTACCAGCAGCGCAGAGCGATTGTAGACTGCCAGATGTCATCTTCCACCAGAACTGGTAGTCAGGTCTCTCAGATTCCTCAAGTCTACAATGAGGAGTGGACGTGGATGTCTGATATCTGCCAGGTGTTGAGCAACTTTGAGGAGTCAACACAGATGGTCAGCGGCGATGCCGCCATTATCAGCCTCACCATCCCGCTGCTTTGCCTGTTGAAAAACTCACTGCTCAGCATCAAGTCGGATGCTTTGCGCTTGTTACAAGAGACGGTGGAGGAAGATACGTCGTTTGATAGCCAGAGCACCCTCCGGTCTGTTTCTCAGCGCGTATCGGAGGAGGGGGATGAGGATGAGGAGGAAGAGGAGGAGAATGTCGGCGAGACAGTAGAGGGTACCAGTGCTCAGTCCTTAACTTTTGAGCGTGTATGGGCTGAAGAGGAGGACTTGTAGGAGGAGGAGGAGGAGGAGGAAATGAAGAGTCAGGCCAGTGAGGAGAGGGAATTCTTGTGTGTTGGGACTCACATGGCAGACTTCATGTTAGGCTGCCTATCCCGTGACCCTCGCGTTAGAAGAATTTTTTCAAACACCGATTACTGGGTGTTCACTCTCCTGGACCCACGGTAAAAGCAGAACCTTTCCACTCTCATCCCTGCAGAGGAAAGGAGTATGAGAGTGAATAGATATCAACAGGCCCTGGTGCACAAGCTGAAACAATTCTTCCCATCTGACGCCGCTAGCGGCAGAGGGCATGGTTCTGTGGGCCAAGTAGCGGGGGAGAGGAGGCGAGCAAGCAGCTTGTCCAGCACTGGCAGGGGAACGCTCTCCAAGGCCTTTGCCACTTTTATGTCACCCCAGCAAGACACTGTCACCTGTCCCCAGTCTAGGCAGAGTAGGGGGGAGCTGTACAGAAAGATGGTGAGGGAGTACCTAGCTGACCATACCAACGTCCGTATCGATCACTCTGCTCCATACAACTACTGGGTTTCAAAGCTGGACACGTGGCCTGAACTGGCGCTGTACGCCTTGGAGGTGCTGTCCTGCCCTGCCGCTAGCGTGCTGTCAGAGCGGGTATTCAGTGCAGCTGGTGGCGTCATCACCGATAAGCGTACACGCCTGTCAACTGACAGCGCTGACAGGCTGACGCGTATTAAAATGAACAAAGCTTGGATTTCACCGGAATTCAAATCTCCTCCGGGGGAAAGCAGATAAAGATTTAAATAACTTATGTATCCGATTCCTCTTCTCTACCCCTCCTCCTACTCCTCCTCCATATCGTCTTTGCCTAACGCTGAACCAAAAAACGCCATTTTTTAGAGGTCCAACTGGCACTCTTTTAGCACAATTTTTCAGGAGGGCCCCCTACAGGCCCTCTATTCAAACAATTTTTCCAGAGGTCCACCTACAGGCCCTCTCTTCAAACAATTTTTCAGGAGGGCCCCCTACAGGCCCTCTATTCAAACAATTTTTCCAGAGGTCCACCTACAGGCCCTCTCTCCAAAAGATTTTTCCGGAGGTCCACCTACAGGCCCTCTCTTCAAACAATTTTTCCAGAGGTCCACCTACAGGCCCTCTTTCCAAACAATTTTTCCGGAGTTCCACCTACAGGCCCTCTCTCCAAACAATTTTTCCAGAGGTCCACTTACAGGCCCTCTCTCCAATTCCAGTTTCCAGTTTTATTTGCGGAAACTGCATACATTTTTATTTTTGGGATAGGTGTGAAAAATAATATAACTTGCGAATCTATATTGCCCAACATTGGATACGGTAGCAAGTAGAAGACCAAACACATGCTGCCCACAGGGTTCCGCAAATTCCTTGTCCACGATGTCAAGGAGGTCGAGGTTCTGTGGATGAGCAACAAGTCCTTCTGTACTGAAATTCAGTACAGAAGTCTCCATCTAAGAACCTACAGACCATTGTGGAGAGAGCGGCACAGCTCGCCATCAAAGTGAGGAACCCCAACGCCAGACTGCGCAGAGAAGATAACAAATAAATATCTCTGTGGTTATTTTTGCTAAATAAAAGTTAAATAAACCCCCCAAAAATTCATCTGTTCCTGTGCCTGATCCACCCAAGTTGAATCTGTCCCATCATGAGAAAGTCCCCCCCAAGGAGTCCCCACTGTAACTTGCTTCCCATACAACTACCTCACCCCCCGACACCTGTGTCTCGCCATTGTCCACCACCTCCTCAGACAACACTGGTAAATCCCCACTGTCAGCACACGGAAACAGCAAAAGGTCTTGCGAATTGGGGCAGAGAATGTTCTGGGCTAGCACATCAGAGAAGGGGTGACTATGGGGTTCCAGGGAGTACGTGACCACATGCAATCTCCATCTAAAAAGTCATGCCACACTTGATCAATCTCATAATTTACGACTGTACCGGTTGATGCTAAATTTTTAAGTTGGGGTCCTGCGTCGTCATTCTAAATACATCCGGCTGTTATCACCACCACACACGCTAGCCCAGGGGGCACTCCTCTGGCTCTTCCAGCGAAACCTCCTTCCCCCCCACCTACAGGCCCTCTCTCCAAACAATTTACCTGGGTAGGGGGATGTATTAGATATTGTACTGATTTTTAATAGCCTCCTGTGATAGACAGGAATCGAACCCGGATCAACTGCTTGGGAAGTAGCTATGCTCACCACTATACCACCAGCAGCCACAGCAACTGATAAAAACAGATACTAAACTTGATTTCAGCTGCAGTGCCAGCATGAGCAGTGGTGTCACCTGCAGGCGGTGATGGACCTTCATTGCACCTAGTTGGGTACTTCCCTAACATGTGATGGGTATTTGCCTCGCCTTTCTTGGTCTGGGTGAGCACAATTGCCATGAGGGTAACCACCAGGCTGTTGCCTGAGAATTTGGGGTAATGGTGGGATTAGGCAGCCTCAGAGGCATCCATGCATGCTGCCTCTGCTGTTTCCTGTCCATTTCCGTGGTGTTTCCATCATTTTCTGAGGTTTCCAGGTTTTCACCCAGCCTTCCCTAGGCAGAGCCTTGGTCCCCTGCAAAAAATGCTCGAGTCTCCCATTGACTTCAATGGGGTTCGTTACTCGAAACGAGCAACCGAGCATCAGGAAAAGTTCGACTCGAATAACGAGCACCCGAGCATTTTAGTGCTCGCTCATCTCTACTGTTCACCCATCAAGGACGTAGCAATTTTCCATATTTGCATTTTTAATTTTACTCCCTGCCTTCCAGGAGCCATAACTTTTTTATCTTTCAGTTCACATAGCCATATAAGGATTTGTTTTTTGCAGGACAAGTTGTGTTTTCTAATGGTGCCATTTAATATTGCATACAATTAGAGATGAGCGAATCTATTCGTCGATTCGTTGATTCGTATCGAACCTTGGAAATTTTTAACTGCGAAGCGAATATTAGGTGATTCGCTTCGGCTTTGTACGCATTCGCTAGTTGTCCTATAAATTATATGCTATTGCTACGTATAAGTTACTCTATACGCTGGTGCGTACGAATTCAATTCATTAGCGAAATTTTACTGTTAGTTCGTTTATCGTGCGCAAAAGCCCGGGAAGAAAGCGGTCACCTGACCTAGTGGGCAGGGCTTGCTCTGATTGGCTCAGTTCAGGGCTAGTAATTAATCAGACAGGGAGAGAGAGACAGGGAGAGATAGGGAGAGACAGGGACAAAGACCAGCTGCAGGGCCACAGAGTGAATTGAAAAATGTCTGGAATGGATAAGCAAAAGGGGTCCAGTTCCAGCCAGACCTCGAGTTCTAAAAAAAAAGGAGAAGGTGGCACAGGGCAGAAGGGCCAAAGGACCTGTAGCCGGAGCATCTACTTGTAGTATTCGCAATACTTGACCAGTGTTCCGCCGGACTAACCTACCAAGGCGCAAAATTGTAGTGGATGAGGTAGTGGAATGGATGGCACGCTCATCTCAGTCTCAGCCCGATCATCTGCTGTCATCTGCTGATACAGTATCCATATGAAGCCAGGGGTCAGACTCAGAGCGTTCCTCCTGCTCCACCATTCCTCTCCAGCAAAGCCCTTCATTTTCGTACGCAATTTGTACGCTTATGCGTACGTGTTCAAAGAGGAACGTTCATTATTAGTGCGCGAATGTTCGCTAAAAGCCATATAATTACGTATATTTTGTACGCAAATTCAACAAATCTATTCGTCGAATATACGAATCTTAGGAAAAGTTCAGCGACTGTTCGGTGAATAAAATTTTGCATGATTCGCTCATCTCTACATGCGATGTAATGAGAAGCTGGAAATAAAATCCCAAGTGTTGTGAAAAAAAGAAAAAAGAAAGGAACTTTGTAATAATTTTATGAGATTTGCTTTTATAGCATTCCTTATATTGTAAAACTGACCTGTTAATTCTCTGGGTCACTGGGTCAGTATGTTCATTTTTTAAATAGATTTTGTTGTGTTTTAATTGTTCTTTACATCACCATTCTGACCCCCATAACGTTTTTGTACATATGAGATTCGTGGGCTCATTTTTTGTTGGGCAGTAGTTTTTATTAATACCATTTTGGATTGTGTATATATTGTGATTATCGTATTTTTCACCCTATAAAATGCACCTGCCCATAAGACGCACCTAGGTTTCAGAGGAGAAAAGTAAGAAAAAAAATTTATCAGACCTCAGAACAGACCTTCCAATGTTAATCAGACCTCAGATCTGATCCACAATGTTAATCAAACCTCAGATCAGACCACCAATGTTTCTCAGGCCTCATAGCAGACCCCTAATCAGACCCCTAGTGTTGATGATCCCAATCAGACCCTGAATGTGTCTCAGACCTCAGATCAGACCCCCAGTGTTGATGAGACCCCCAATCAGATCCCTAGTGATTCTCAGACTTCAGATCAGACCCCCAGTTTGTCTCAGACCTCAGTCAAACAGAATAAAACATCAATTCACCTCTGCTGCATCAGAAGATGATTCCACCTGGGAAATCCTCTTCCTGCTGTGTTATGGTGACCTGACGTCGCACAGCGCAAGGTTACAGAATAGGTCAAAGATGAAGACTAGAGAGTGGTAAGTACAGAACCAGCACAAGGAGCACTGTATTCATGGCTTCCTGATTCTAATGTACTAATGACCGCTTCCATAATAGAAGCACTCAGTAGTGTTAGTCCCATAAGATTCTAACCCCCCCACCACCACCACCACCCACACACACACACATTTGAAAGGGGGGTGCATCTTACAGGGCAAGAAATACTGTACTTTTTATTTATTATTTTGGAAGGTGAAGTAACAAAAAATCTGCCTGATCAGAAGTTGAGCATGTTCCGTCTTTTAAGCCCCAACTTATGCCGTACATGTACACAGCAACACCAGACTGATCCTGGTTCTCCTAGGAATAATGTTCTGTGTGTAGATAAGTCAATAGTGAAATAGTTAAACATAGTACTAATGAAAAAGTATCAATTACAATTATTGAAGGAACCATGAATTCATTACTATGCTTGAAAAATCATATAAAAGAAAAACAAAAGGAGCGCTTAATAGGGAGGACAGCCGGATTAAAATATATACAGCATGTTGGGATAATAAACGGTGACTCAACTGATGATCTTGTAATACAGGAAGAACACTTTTGAAAGCATAATTTAGTTTACTTCCTGAGATTGCAGCCTTGGATCCAAATCGGAAATCTTGTAAAAGGTACAAGACGTTAAAATAATGATAATGGAAAAACGGATCTGTCATTGGGCCAAAATAAAGATCAGTTTTTTATTCTGTTATCCCTATACTCAAATGTCTAGTAATCTTCCCTGAACTTCCCTGAATTCTTCCCTGGGATATTCACCAAGATATTGATCGAAAACACTTGTGTCTAAAGGATCAGTTACATTACTTTCTTACAGTAGTTATTTGGGTGCAGGAAACTGAATGATTGTTTGGAGGGACGGACTGGCCATAGACCATGCAGGGAAATTTCCCGGTGGGCCAATACCCACAGGGACCACCCAAGCCCTCCTCATGGCAGCAATGGCAGTATTACATATGTAACACCACATAGTGGTATTACCATTTCTTCACCCTGCTACTCTCTTTGATTGTTACCAATAATGTCATCTATGTATTTGTTCTAAGTCCTCCTGCATTATGCAA
The DNA here is from genome assembly GCA_900303285.1 of Rhinella marina. Lineage (NCBI taxonomy): Eukaryota > Metazoa > Chordata > Amphibia > Anura > Bufonidae > Rhinella > Rhinella marina. Next base: position 196,642 of record ONZH01019520.1, read on the forward strand.
TCCTAATGTTGTTATGAAACTGTTTTGTACATGTAATGTACCTGGCTCATCAGCAGGTGGCAGAAGATATATGGCATAGAGATCTTTAGATACAATTGAACTTATCATTCCATTCTCCCCCTTTTGGGCAGAAGTGGGATAGTTCCATTTTCTACCAAGGAACGGGCAGCAGGAAGTGTCTAGTCAGTCCAAGCCAGGGTAGCATTGGATGCAGACATGCCAAGATGTAGCAGCGAAGGGAGGCCTTCCTCCTACAGCAGGAGTCCCTTGAGAGGGAAGCAGCTCATAGAGCACATGACTCCTTGCAGATTTACCTACAGAGTGCCACGAGAGGGTAAACAGCCAAATGCACCCATATCCAGATATACTAGAATGGTCCTAAAGTCCAGCTGCCAGAATAGAGTTGGGTTTAGCACAGCAGACAGAGAGAAAGAAGAGTACTCAAGTTTGCCTGCCAGTGTATGCCAAAGCCTGCTGGAACCAAGAGAAAGTCTGAATATTGTCTGGATACAAGTTGACGCAAGTAAAGCTGTTGAATGTTATAAAAGTCTGGACTCGACTATTTCTCCATCTCCACCATTACTCTCCCCATTATTGCTTTAGAGCCTAACCCAAGAAAGCAATGGTATCCAGGTAGGAGCACGGTGACACACAAAGAAAACTACTGAGGCTGCACCACACCACTCAGCATTCCGATAAACCTGGGACCCAATTGGCCCGGGGGGAGGGGGAATTTGCTCATAAAGATCTGATGCTCTCAGGTGCTCTCCTGAATTAAAATGTTTTGCTGTCCTCAGGACAATGATACAGTTTCATATTGTGGCCTGGACGGTAGTATTTTGTGCTGTACTGTAGTATTTGGTTCTGCTGGGGCAGTATTTTGTTCTGCACTGTGATATTGCTGGCCCTACCTACTTCTGTTGTCCCTGACTACTTGTGTTGTTCCTCCTTCTGTCAGTTTGGACCTACTTACAACATGAACCACTTTTAGTTTTTTTTTTTCCAATGCTACTTTAAGTGCCCCTAGCTTGCTTGGCTCTCCTCACAACACTCTTACATGTCCTTTTCAGTTGGATGCAGGCTTAGTAAATATTACAATGCAAAATAAATTTAAAAAATATACCTCTTTTCTGATTGGATACATTGCTAGATTCCAAGTATCCCACATGCATGAATGATAGCCATTTTATTATGCACACTTATTCACTATTTATAAAGTACTTTATGCTTTTCTAGGACTGCCTGGGATGGAAACATTCCTAGAAATTCTAATCAATGTTCTTACATGATCGCATCATGCAATTGCTGTATATACCGTATTTACACATTAATACTAAACATCTCTTGTTATGCCATCTCCCAAACATTTTCTGTTGGAATGATAGTAATGTCCAGTGACTATGCATGCCAGAGATGTACCTGAAAATCATCATGTTCGTGGAATCAGGTTGAGGGGACTTGTGCATTGCACAGTTACCTTTACCTACTGTTAGGTAACCATCTGCAGAAGCCACCTTGACGTTGGTGGGCCTGACACATGGTTGATCAAATATGTGCACAAAGTGCTTCCATTTTTCATGTATAGTAGGTATTGTACCACTTTAGTCCAGAATAATCCCTAATCCCTAGTTCTATTGTTTTCATGTATAACAGTGTGCTGCCATATTTTGATTGCTGTTTGTATGTTAGGTTTATGGATGTGCACCTGTGCCCCCAATATAGCTTCATGGACAATGAGAAGGTCATTGCTGACAGAGACGGAATATGGCCAGATTGGAGAGATGCTACAAATGTCTATCACACTACATCAAATGTAATCACACTAGAGGACCTCACGTGTCAATGAATTAAGTGAATTATGTTGATACCCAAATTTGAACAACTTAAATATGTGCTGTAGTTTCCTTCACAGTATACAACTGTAAACTGAGGATCCTAGCAGTGGGAAACTCTTGGGTCAGCTAGTTTGTATTAAAGGGGCTATCAGAGAGTATAAAATTGCGCCCCATATGCCCAGGCCACCCACACTGAATATACTTATCTGGGTCCCCGCTCCCGGCGCTGCCGCTGTTTCTCCCTGTACACATCCAGTGTCAAGAGGAGCAGCCAATGGAAGGTGGTGACAAGCCTCCCTAGCATCGCGGGTGACACTAGCCAGGCTCTTCCCCGCCCCCATCTGCCATTAACTGCTCCCCCCTCCCCCCGACATTTTTATTCATGCACGGGGAGAAGCAGCTGTGGCAGTGCGGGGACAAGGAGCGGCGCGGGGAGTGGGGAAAGTATATTCAGTGTGGGGAATTCAGGCATATGGGGAATTTTATACTCACGGACAATCCCTTTAAGGAGTTTGTTCTAACAAAAAGAGATTGCCCACGTTGATAACCCCTTGAAGTAACTCTTCTGCATACCATACAAATTCAGTTACTGTCACTTTCTGTTCAGCTTGAAACAATCTGTCCATTCTCCTGACATTGTCTTCAAATGTACTCCTTTAGCAGGCTGATTCAATATATGAATTAACAAGCAGATGCATTCTGGAATGGTTTTCAAATGGAAATTAGTTAAACTTACTAATAAATTGTCGCATGGTCCCAGAAGTGGAGCTTCTTCTGCAAGCAGCGAAATCTTGACACAGTGGGAAGCTTCTTCCCACTTCATAGGTAGCAGTTAGTGTTGAGTGAAGTGAAGCATTCGAAGCAGAATTCGGTCCGAAGTTTAGGAAAACTTTGCTTTGCAACAAATCCGAATTTCCTTGCGCTTCATGATAGCGAATCAATTTTTCCTGAAATGGCAGCTGCATGTGTTACAAAGTGAAAGTAAGAGGCCCGGGAATGTAAAACCACCCATAATGCTGTGTAGCCAGCCAATCTGCAGATAGCCTGTGATGTCACAGCCCTATAAAACCCTCATCCCGCGCGGTCTCTGCCATTCTCCTGTGAGATGAGCATATGGAGAGACATTGCAAGCGCTCATGCAATAGGGACAGTGTTGCAGAAAATGATTAATAAAAGAAAATTGGAGAGGGAGAATGCAGGGAGAGTACAGGGAGACTTATTCTACGTCCATTTTATTTATTTGTTTCTACACTTATTTACCTGTATTCCTACATCATGTAATTAAATACCAATAGGATTGAAGCCTTTATTATTCTGGTGCCAATCAATACCATCTAGTCTGCACCCCTAAGGGTTGTCAGTAGTGTTGATTGAGCACCAAAGTGCTCGGTGCTCTCATAGAACACTTGGTGATGCTTGAGTGCTCTACAGAGCACCCGAACACAATGGAAGTCAATGGGAGAACCAGAGCATTAAACCAGGCACCCTCTGCTCTGAAGAGGGGAGGGTGTCTGGTTCACAGGAAAAGGTTAGAAATTGATAGCAACACCACTGAAATGGTTTGGGAACAGCATGGGGAGGATGTCTGGATGCATCTTTGACTCCCAGGTCGCTGCTGGGAATGATTTTCCCCACTTTAGGGGAAAAAATTCCTTCCCGACTCCAATCAGGCAATCAGAATAACTCCCTGGATCAAGCAGCAGACGTAGCGCAGGGAATGTCGCTTTGATTAGCGGCAGAAAAAAATACACTGAATGTCACAGGTATTTAGGATGCGCAAACGTTATACAGCAGACGCAGTGTAGGTAATGTTGCCTTGATTAGCGGCAGACAAATATAAACTGGATGTCACACGTATTTAGGATGCACAAACATTATATAGCACATGCAGCACAGGTGGTGTTATTGTCAGACAATTTTGCGCAAATTTTGCCAAAAATATAATAGATGTTGCAGCCAGATAAAACAATAGTCCTTAAAAGGACTTTTGGATCTTTTGAAAAGAAAAACGAAACCTGCCTAGCCAAATCCTATACCTACACTATCTGTCCCTCCTTGCGCAAATGTTATACAGCAGACGCAGTTCAGGTAATGTCGCCTTGATTAGCGGCAGAAAAAAATACACTGGATGTCATAGATGTTTTGGATGCACAAACGTTATACAGCACATGCTGCGCAGGTAATGTCGCCTTGATTAGCGGCAGAACAAAAAAATACACTAGATGTCACAGGTATTTAGGATGCACAAACGTTATACAGCACGCGCAGCACAGGTGGTGTTATGGTCAGGCAATTTTGCGCAAATTTTGCCCCACAAATAATAGATGTTGCAGCCAGATAAAACAATAGTCCTTAAAAGGACTTTTGGGTCTTTTGAAAATAAAAACTGCCTAACCAAATCCTATCCCTTATGGCGCAAGAGGGGCTAATGAGGTGGAGATATAAAGGAGGATACAGAGCCTAACTGGAAAAATACCCTGAGGAAGAACACCGTGTTGTTTGAAACGCGTAGGTTAGTAAGTTTGGCTCAATTACCTATCCGTAGCACAGGTGACGTCACCGCACGCTCTGAGTGAGCGTGAGCTACAGACAAGCAAGCGGAGCTGAGCCACCGGCCGGGGCTCGCTCCAGAAATTGAGAAAGTCCCTAGGAAGAACCGGGACCGTATCCTGAACCACCGAACACCCTGAAGACCTTGTGCATGCCACTAGAAAGGTAGGAACACATGTGTAACTAATCCAGTACGCTATGAATACAGCGTTTTGAGTGTACGGAACATTGAGACATATGTGCTAACTACCGCTCCAGAGGTGAACTGAGTGGTATACTAAATCTTACAGAGGAAAGTTATTGAATTAAAAGTACCATCTAGGTGAATAAGGGATATCAATATACCAGTTGCGCGGTGCCATTATATAGATATATACGTATTTGCAAATCCTATCCCTACACTATCTGTCCCTCCTTGCAGCAGTTCTCCCTGACTAAGACTGAGCCGAACCACGTGTCAATGGGTGCTTTATAGCACCCGATGACGCGTTACGGCCAGCCAATCAATGTAATGCTAGTAGTCAACATGGCTATGGCATTACAGTGAATGCCAGTAACTCCCAGCACGCTGATTGACTTGTCAGGCCTCAATGATGACCATCTTTTTCTGCCTTTACTTATTCCAAAGCATCCTTCCAAGTCTCCATGTCCTAGAAAAGTCAGCAAGATGCAGAGAGAGGAGGAGATGGATGTTCCTTACATATTTTCCTCAATATTAGATTATGTGGAAAAGCAGGAAAAGCAGATATCAGAAGAAGGGCTTCCACCTGTACAGCAGGAGAGTGCTGGGGTTGGAGAAGTGGGTATGCCACAGCTGATTAATATTCTGTGTTTACTGTCAAATAACCTGAAGGAGATTGCCAGCAAGAACAGCCGCACTCTACCGCCGAACACCTTACCACACGGCCATTAACAATAATGAAAGTAGCTCGGGCTAGAT
>ONZH01019521.1:0-12035 GCA_900303285.1 Rhinella marina
ATGGCTTAGTCCTCAGGACTGTATGGGTCTGTATAATAATCTGCTCTTTTGTATTGAAAGCTACAAGTGGAGAGATTGTATGACTCAGACTCCAGATTCCATCTCAGCATTTCCAGGAGATACAGTCACTATCACATGTACATCCAGTTGCAGCACTTATTATATTTAGTGTTGAAGGAATCAAAGTGGATTTTGATACGAATTTCAGGGAAAATTTGATTTGCCATGAAGCTGAATTTCCTCATGCTGCATGGTAATGAATCGATTTTCCCCGAATGGCAGTAAAAAAAAAAAAAACAATCATACTTACCTCATCCATTTGATCATGACGAGACGTTCATAGCCATCTTGATTGAAGATCTCAGACAAAATCCCGTGTGTAGTGACATATGATTTCACCAATCTGGCAATGTGATGGCGTCATCACTGGAAGCGTGGGATTTCAGGCTAGATCTTCAATAAAGATGGCTGTGGCCAGCTCGTCACGATCAAATGGATGAGGTAAGCATGATTACATTTTTGTAGTTCATTTTACACTGTATTATACAGTAACTGTCAGATGCCACAATCAGCTATGAGCGCGGCATCTGAGGGTACAAGGATGGGGCGGCACAAGCGCCGCTCCCCATCCCATCATTGCACCACTGCTTAAAAAGAAATGCTCTTCATTACGAAGTAATTTATCACGAAAACACATCTTTTTGTAAAATTTCACAAAGCAGCTGTATCGAATTTTACAATACTAATAGTATTGTACTATTATACTATTGTATACTAATAGTAATATCTCCGAATATGAAGTAAACTGGTATCAGATAAAAGAGGGAAAACCAAAACTTCTCCCCTATTATGTCATCACTCACCTGTCCGGGTTCAGCGGTGCAAGGTCAGCAATGATTTGTGTCTTAGGCTAGTTTCACATCTTCGCTTTGGTTTCCGCGTTTGAGATCCGGCAGAGGTCTCAAAACCGGACCAAAACAGTTCAGTTTTATTTAACACATCAGAATTCATCCGTTCCATTAGGATGTGGTGTGACTCAATCAATTTTAACTTATTCAGGGCGTCTTTTTTTTTCAATATCAGGACTTGCTGCTGGTAATTTGGTTTCAAATTCATTGTCTTCTGATTATAGCAGTACTCACTGGTAACTTCAGATCATCATAGATATTTTCTGTAGGTGAATTTGCTGCACTTCTCTATATGTTTTTGCCTCTCTAATCAACTTTTAATCAAAGTATATTTTTTCATCAGAACAATGTCGTAAACGACCCATTTTCCCCAGTATTTCAGAAGGAAATGCACTATAGCCAAGATGTACAACATTTGACATCCTACTTTCAATAAAGGCACAAAATTGACACCTGTTATTACACACAATGAATGACTTCACTATTTCAGCTTTGCAGTGCTATTATTTTGAGCATGCCCCTTTTTTAATTAATGATTCCATTACTCACAATAAGCGGCAAGCATGTCCTAATATTTGGGTCTGCTTTCTATTACTCTACTATACTTACAAGTACATTTATTGCTATGTAGAAATATCACTTCTACCAAAAACAGTGATTTATCAGGTTAGTGATGTTGGGCTGCTGTTTTTGAACACTACTGTATGTGGTTATTCTACTGTTTTGTTTCCTGCTTTACATAAACAAATTCTGAGGTTATTTTCCTGTAGATTAAGTGACATAGACAGTTACTCCACCACCTGTGACAGTCTAGACATCAGACAGAGTAGAACAATGTATTTTCTTCTCTATCTATCCTCCGTATGCTTTCTTTACATTCAAGGTACACAAAACGTTGTATAATTTTCCATTTGTTTTAACCATTGCATATATTTTTTTTATTGAATTGATTATACAAACCTTCTTTGTTGTTTACTTCATTGCCATGTTCTCAGGTGGCCATGGACAGATCACCCTGACCCAGACCCCAGATGTCATCTATGTACCTCTAGACGGTGAAGTGATCATTTCATGTGAATCGAGTACCAGCCTCTTTTATAGTGGAATTAGTAAACATGAGCTGAATTGGTATCAGCTCAAACTGGGTCAACGACCTAAACTAATAATTTCCTATGCAACTGAACGATTGTCTGATATCCCGGATCGATTCAGTGGCTCAGTGTCTGGAAGAAATTTCACTCTTACCATCAAGAAAGTCCAACAACAAGATGCAGCCAATTACTTCTGTATGCAGTATCATAAGTATCCCACTCGCACAGTGATACAGAGCTGTACAATAACCTCCTTCCTCTTACTTACACATGGGAGGCTCTGTCACAAAGTTCATCAAAAATTGTGGGCTTAATAGGTGGACTTTTTTCTCCGCTAAGAAAATGTTCTAAAACGGAAACCAAATGTGTCACTTATTTGCTGAATCTGGGACTGTTATCTCCATTCTTCTGCACCTATAATGGAGCGGAAGAATGAAAACTAAAAGCGCAAATATGAACTTAGTCTTACACTGCTATATGATATTGGTGTACTGTGCACTTTCTAATTATATAAAATTATATATATTACAATGTTTAAAAGAAAGACTGGAAGTGAAGTGATGGAGTGAAGATGCAACCTCAAACATGGATGGTAACGGGTAGCTATTCAGGCTAGAACATGTGTATATATCTGCAAGGAGATCAGGGTGTATATAGGATAGTGAATTATTATTTACACACGTAAAAACAGAAAAGAAAAACATAAATAGAAGATCTATATACATACGTATCTGATCCCAATTTCCGTGTATAAAAGAGAACATAATTCATAAAAATAAAACATGAGTCTTATAAGCAGTTGTTCATGTCAATAAAACATGATTATACATTTTTGTGTCAGTCTGTTGCTTGCTGTCTACAGAAACAAGGGGCGTAACTACCAGGGGCGTAACTAACGTAGCGGCAGACCATGCGACTGCTATGAGGCCCAGGGCAAGATGGGGCCCAATCTTAGTTGGGATTATCTCCTTCACTGGAGGTGAAAACTTGGTCAGGACTCTACCCTCTAAAGCAGGGGTGGTGAACCTCCAGCCTGCTTTTCATGTGGCCTTTGGCCCCCTTCCAGTACATATTGCAAAATACTATGACTGCTTCCATTATGTAAGTGGTCATCAGTATATGGGAGACACAGGAAGGTGAGAACAGCGCATTGCTAACTGTACTCACCTTCCCTGGTCTTCTTCCGGCCCCACGCTGTTCCCTGACACAAATAGTGTCAGGACGTAGTGCACGTAGACGCGAACTATAACCTGACAGGTCACAGTACAGCGCAGCAGGAAGAAGACCAGGGAGGGCACGTGAATCTGCTAAGTGGCAGCGCCATTCGGAGCTGGAGAGATAAGTTCATATTTTTTTACTTTTTCTCGATACTAGGAAGAACTACTGAGCCGCTTACTATCTTTTTTCATTAGATAACATGGTGTGCGCGGCGTTCGGCGTGTTCAATGTTCTCCTCAGCAGCACACTGGAGAATGAAGAAGGGAGTCCATCCCTCCCCACTGTGACACGGCCACCACTGCTACCAATGAAAAGATGAAAGATGAAAGGGGAAGATGCTCTGAAACTGGCACTGCATCACCAATGAAAATAATTAACTCCTAAATGCAAATGTATGGAGCGGACTGCTGCAGTGAGCCCACTCCACATGAGGTGAGTGCTATCTGTACCATACCGCTGGCACCAGTCTGCAATGACGTGGAATGGAAATCCCGCCGAACCCCATCATTTAACCCCTTAAGGTTGCGGCACCCACCGCATTTGGTGAAGGCTGCCCGCTCCATACATTTGCATTTAAAGGTTAGTTTCATTGGTGGTGCAGTGGCTGGCAGCTACAGGCCCACCCTCAAGTATTTTCATTGATGGTGCAGAGGCCGGCAGCTACAGGCCCACCCTCAAGTATTTTCATTGGTGGTGCAGTGGCTGGCAGCTACAGGCCCACCCTCAAGTATTTTCATTGATGGTGCAGTGGCCATCGGCTATAGGCCCCCCTCCAGTATTTACATTGGTGGTGCAGTGGTAGCTACAGGCCAACCCTTAAGTAATTTCATTGGTGGTGCAATGGCTACAGCCCTACCCCCCCCAACCTCACCTCAGTATTTTTATTGGTGACAGTGGCAGCATCCAATAGGAGCCCCAGCAGTCAAATTGCAGGGCTCCGATCAGTTACCATGGCAGCCAGGCTGCTACTTCGCTCATCTCTAGTTACAAAGTGAGGCCTGTGAGTGCTCCATGCTGCATTTGCACAAAGCACAGCAGCAGCTGGGACAATGTGAAGTCCTATTCAGCCTAATAGATCTGTATTATGCTCCATTCACACGTCCTGTTTTTCTTTCCTGATTTGATCCTGATTTTTTCAGGACCCATTGAAATGAATGGATCCAGATCAGGATCAGTATCAAATCAGGAAAGAAAAACAGGACGTGTGAATGGAGCCTTGGGTGAAAAGGACAATAGATAAAAAGATCACGGGCGGGGTGGGGCTAATAGTTATTAAATAAAAAGTAAACAAAAATAAAAAAATAATACAAAAAAAATACCAATGACCCAATGTTACATATAAAAATATATAAACAATAAAAAATGAATATTAGGTATTGTCGTTTCCAAAAAAGTAAAAAAAAATCTCCTATGAAGTGAAAGCTATAACTGGGAAACATTTTAAAAGATGCATTTCACCATTTTTTTTGTTACCTTGTTCCCCCCAAGGAAATAGGACAGGACTGTTCCGGATTATGTGCTGGATGTTCCGAAAAATGTGGATTGCACACAGACTTTTTGGTGTATCAAGTATCGTAATACTTTTTTTATGGTATTGAAATTGAATTAAAATTTTTAGATTGTGACAACCCTAATTTGAAGTCTATAGAGAAATAATATGCATCCCTCTCCATGTGCCAGGAGCTGAACTCTACAACAAACCAAACCAATTTTACGATGCTAGTTTGGAGAAGAATCCTTTATAAATTTGATATAATGTGCTCTGGTTTATGGCATTTTGCTGGAGGTTTTTCATCCTGCAGAATACTCTGAGATCGTCATGGTTTGTATTCTGGAATTTCTCCCACCGGCTTCTTGACAGGATTCATGTGCAAAGTGACAAAAAACCACTAAAAATACATAAAACACATTACATGAAAAAAAATGTTGGTGTTTTATAATCTGGTTTTATATAATTTTACACATGAATAAATAAGATTATGTGAAGGAGAAGAAACAGGTTCTCGGTTCTCTGCTCTTCATCTACAGCTGCTCCTGGAACCTGCTGATGAAAGGTCTGAGAGCGGAAACCAGAATTTGTATATTTGTGTCTTATTTCCCTCCACCGTCTCTGGGGTCTCCTGTCACCTCCCCTGTCCCTCTCTCTATATATTTCATTCTACACATTTCTCATCTTATACTTTGTATCTGACACTCCAGAAACATCAAGATGGTTTCTGGCAGTTATCTCCTGGCCGTCATCTTCATTTCTATTCAGGGTGAGAGATTCAGATCCTTCCATGATTGTGTGTAGAGAAATCTATCCAGTGGGATCCATCATCAGATCAGGATTTCTAGGAATAGATCCAGACATTTATCACTAATGAATCTGTCTCTTCTAATCCTCAGGATCCTGTGGAGAGACTGTGATGACTCAGACTCCAGATTATATCTCTGTGTCCCCAGGAGACACAGTCACCATCTCATGTAAAGCGAGTACTGCTATAGATGATGACTTAGCCTGGTACCAACAGAAACCAGGAAAAAGGCCAAAGCTTCTTATCTATGAAGCAAGCAGCAGATATACAGGAGTCCCAGACCGGTTCACTGGATCTGGATATGACTATGATTTCACTCTTACAATCAGAGTGACAGAAGACGATGCAGGAGATTATTACTGTCAGCAGGATGATAACTTTCCTCTCACACAGTGATACAGAGCCGTACAAAAACCTTACTCGTTCCACATGACATAGTACTCTGTTTAGTTCTTACTCCTCTGAGAATATGAGGGGTAATCACTAGGTACAGTATACTCACATCTGCAGGTTTATAGTTCTGAGATGCAAATTTTGAATAAAAATAGAGAACAATCATAAAGATGAAATATCCTGATGCCCTTTAACCTATTAGTAACATTCACATGACTGTATGGATTTTGTGGTCTGCAAAAAGCATATATACAAAAAATGGATACCGTCCATGTGGCGTCCTCATTTATTGGGGATCTATTGACTTCAGTGGGTCTATGTTCTGGCTAAGAATAGGACATGCGCTATATTTTGTGAAATGGACATTCAGATTTGGAAATGACATGGAAGACCTCCTGTAAACAATGAGGACAACAAATAGAGGGTGTCCGTATTTTGAGGATCTGCATTTTACCACAACATCCATACGGTCACATAAATGCACTCTCACCAGGTTTTGCAGCTACAACTCACCAGCACAAGGCTCTGGCTTATAATATTAGCCTCTCTGAGCTTCTCAAAATGTAGGAAGAATGCTTATATAGAACCCTCATAACTTCAGACAATGTGAGGAATGTAGTGCCATTACACCCCCACCCTGGCTGAACCACCATGATACACCTCACCATGGCATCTGAGGCCACACTTTCACTGCTCCATATTGTAAAAGGCACAGCCAACATGGCTATGACAGGAAGAAAACCACCAAGGCATTTACAGTACAAAACTCTCTTATACATCAACTTTATAAAATTAAATAAAGTTATATGAACTAAACTATAATATGCTCAGCAGTACAAGTCACATGTATGTTATATGACAGATCCAACCATTGGAAGGTGCTCCACTTCTTCCATATAGAGAAATCTCTACTCAGGATATTGTGGAGAGATTGTGAGGACTACAGGACAGAGGCAAGGATGGGAATTTTTTGGTCTGCCAACCACATACTTGTATATATATAGGTAAGTATGAACCCCACCATGGGTCCAACCACTGTGAAGGAGTCTGTAAGAAAGCTCAAAGTTGGATAACCCCCTTCAAGCCAGGAGCTGCACAGGAGAAGTTCCAGCCACCTGTCAGAATGGCACATGCCGCTTCCTATGCAATATCACCCCCCCACTGTATGTGAGTACTAGAAAGAGGGGGGCATCCTCCTCTGTATCTACAGTAAGTGCCAAGTGAGAAGGGCTGGATCCCTAAAAAGGAGTCAAGGAGTCAACACCCCGGTCTACGCTTCAGCCCTGGGAACACTGGAGCAGCAGGATGAGTAATGTCTCAGGCGATTGTAACAACTGCAAATAATGGCGATCCTGAAACTAAACCATGTGAGGCCAGGAGAGCCTGAATATCGCACTTGCATCAGGGAGCCCCTTCAGAACTAGGGAACGTGTTCAGACTGTATATAATTTAACCCTTTCGCATCAAGGGGTGTTTGTACATTTTGCTTTGATTTTATTCATGCAGTTTTGTCCTGGAGGTTGCAGTGACCATGCATGTGTGTGTTTTTCTACCTGCCTGTCTGTAGTTTGCTCCAATATATCATATCTATCATGTAGATTTGCATGTTAGGAGGGATATGATTTGGTTCGTCATTGGAGCTGTCCGGTGCTGAATCTCCATGGACGGGGCGAGGATGGGACGTTTTCGGGCAACCAACCACATAGATACATGTAAAGACTGTCTAATATCACTTGTCTACTACAGACACAGTCTTTACAGATGGAGCAGAGCTTGTCACTGTGCTCTCTATTAGAGAGTCCAGTATATACTATCTTCTAGCATTGCTTGGTCTTCAAGACCTTTTCTTGACCTCCACTATTCCTGTTAATTGACATTTCTTAACTACATTTTGAACTGAGGAAATGGTAACTTGAAAATGCTTTGCTGTCTTCTTTTATCATTCTCCTTTCATTTTCAGAGTGTTCTAGAGCTGCTTAGAAGAACTCATGGCTGCTGTTTTTGGGGGTCTAAGTATTTGTAAAACTTTAAACTGTGCTTGTGAACAAACCTTAATCCTAACATGCTGTTTAAGGTCTGAGACCTCGGTCAAAGTTATCTCAAATCTTCTTCAGTTCCTTTACTTTTGCAAGGTACTCTTTTCTTTTTTTTTTTCACTTTAAAATTGTACAAAACCAACATAATACACTGATATTGCTTAAAATGTTGAAAAGTTTGTTTTATCATGAAATGTTTGCCTTTTTCGAGATCAATTAATCTTCAACTTGCTTCACTGTTCACAGTAACAGTAATTTTGACCAAAGGTGCCCATTGTTTTGCATGCCACTGTATATTTCTTATCCTCTCCATATTATGAAGTTGTCATTCTGACCTTACATGAGAATTAGGACAATACCATGTATATAGAGAGCCCCCTGGAACCTACCTTAGAGGATTGAAGATTTTAGTACGTGAGATATGAGTGGTTGTCAGTGGATTATTTACTTCTCTACATTTACATACAGATGTAGCATTGGTTAACATGACTTAAGGGGAGATAACACTTTTAGTTATCCCATCAAAAGGGGGGTTCCCTGTATTGATTAACACTGTAGACTTAGTTATCACGTTTGGTTAACGGGTTTAGCAAGTCATTATTAACAGTGCTACATTATGCTTACATGTCCAAACTCAACATACTTGTTTATAGGAGGTCAGGAGAGATTGATGTCTGATGTGTATGAACGGCTTTATATAACTTAAAGAGGACCTTTCACCACTCCTGACATGCCTGTTTTAATAGCTCCATGCATTCCCCATGTAATAACAATTCTGGAACATCTATTCTTATGTCTCTATGTTGTGCCATTCCTTTATTATTTCTACTAGAAGTTATGAATGAATTGCTATTTGTCTTCAGTAAGGGAACAGGGGAGGTGACCAGTTGGGGGTGTGTACCTGCACAGTCTGAAAATGGCAGAACTGATTAGCTAGAGTCAGTCTGTGCAGGGACACGCCCCCAACTGGTCACCTCCCCTCTGTTCCTTTACTGAAGGCAAATAGCAATTCATTCATAACTTCTAGTGCAAATAATAAAGGAATGGCACAACATAGAGCAATAGGAATAGATGCTCCAGAACTGGGATTGCATAGACCTATTAAAATAGGCATGTCAGGGGTGGTGAAAGGTTTTCTTTAAAGGGATTCTGTCACCAGGTTTTGGCCTATATAGATAGTCACACTTCACTGCGCTCATTCTAAATATGCTATTCTTATTGATCCTAGAGTTCTATTTTTATAAAAAAAAAGCGCTTTGATTAATATTCAAATCACTCACATAAGGAGCCCAAGGGGATGTCCTTTGCGCCGTTGGAGCCCGGCCACGCCGCAAATCTTGGAGCCCAGCACTGCATACCTACTTATTATTTACTACAAATCATCCCGGTGACCTCCTCCGGCTGCAGCGTAATCCCGTGCATGCGCAGTACTTACCCGAGTACTTACTGGCATCGGCTTCATGGATTCGAAGTGCGCAGAGAGCTGGCGCATGCGTGGTTGGATCCATGAGGCCGATGCCAGTAGACCACACGGGCGCAGACTCGGGTAAGTACTGCGCATGCGCTGGATTACGCTGCAGCCGGAGGAGGTCACCGGGATGATTTGAAGTGAATAATAAGTAGGTGGGCTGTGCTGGGCTCCAAGATTTGCGGCGTGGCCGGGCTCCAACGGCGCAAAGGACATCCCCTTGGGCTCCTTATGTGAGTGATTTGAATATTAATCAAAACGCTTTTTTTTTTATAAAAATAGAACTCCTAGGATCAATAAGAATAGCATATTTAGAATGAGCGCAGTGAGACCTAAACACAAGTGTGACTATCTATATAGGCCAAAACCTGGTGACAGAATCCCTTCAATGTCCAGTCAGTGGAGCTGTCCAGTGCTGAATCCTTATAGATAGGACCATCTACAATGGTTGTGCAGCCAATCATATACATATAAACAGAGATGAGAAAAGTTTTAAAAAAAAATACCTGCCAATTTACCATATTTCTACAAGAAATTTGATTTGGTACAAATTAATTAATCAAAAAACGCTATTTGTTCCAAAAATCAAGGATATCAATTTTTTAATGGAAAAATTTGAAAACCATAATGAATCATAAATATTGTTTCTAAGTATTAAATATACTGAGTGATAACACCTCATAACCAGCATTTACTGTGAGCTGTAAAATGATAATTACCACCAAAATAATCTAGTCACGTTCCCACAGCCTCCAAAAAGTAAGAATGGGTATATCTGTTTTATTTTCACGGACACAGGAAAAAAGTCATCTATTTTCACAGACTCTACAGAAATTTCTGGATGATTGGCATCCTTGCCATGTACATACCTGTGCAGTGCACCAAGATACATAGCTAATGCCTTCTGTTAGCTGTAGATTCACAGCCCTTTCCTCTCTGCGCCTCCCCGATGCTCTTGACTGAAGGTCTCGGCGGCCTGAAGCGTTTACTTGAGTGTTCAAAGTAGACAAAGTGGTATGAATACTTCAGCTAGGGATAATGGAATGGTACTCAAGTTCAATTTTGCTGCTTTTCAAAACTGGGACCATGAGTAAGGAGGGATGGCCGGGGGCATCCGTATCGTGTCACTAAAGAGACAAAAAAAAGATGTTTTCATTATTCAAGAAGGAAAGTCAGAGGTTCGCAGACTAATTTTTTTTTGCTAAAAGAATGTATTAGCTACGAAGAATTTGGGTAGAGTTTGGGGGGCGATTTGTGTAGTTCATTCCAATAACCAATGAGAGTCATCCACGCTAATTAGTTATTTGACCCCAGGTGGTCCGCCCAAGTGGTGTTCAGTATTAACAGGTCTGTGATGCCCTTAGAGGTGTGGGGCTGCACGCACGCCACACTGAAGTGATACGGTATATGAAAAATGCAATGGAGGAATAGTATGTGTGTACAATTATGGATGGATGGATGTGTACAGAAAATGATGTTGTGTGTATACAGTATGTGTGTGCATATATGGGAATGGAATATTGGGAAGTGTGTAAAATGAGAACAAATAGGACAATGGGTGCAAACAACATAGGTGTAATAGTATATACAGCACATATATAACAAACCCTTAATGCAGGTGCAATGCAACGAAGCATTAGAAGGCCGCAAGACAGGACTGGATATTACCTATAGGGGAGAAAGTGCTTACCTGTAATGGTATATTTGGAAGATGTGTTGCTGGAGAGAGGGAGGGAAGGGGCGCATAGCTGGAGTATTTATGTAGAAAGCCCGCCATGTGGTGGATGCAAGCGACACCACCATGCATAGCGTGATGACGTCACACGCGGGGCACACATGCGCAGTGTCTGTAAAGTTCTGGCCGTACTACTGGCACGGGAGGCACAGTGTATATGTGATGCGGTCCTATACTGCACTCTAGTGGTGAAAGAAGGGAAATGTGTGAAAAAATATATACTAGAAAAAATAACACATTTCAAAATGTTTGTTCTGTGTGTGCACTGGACCTTCTCATGTGTATTGATTGGGTTAAAGAACCCTTCTAGTCGCACCACAGCCTTAATGTGGTGTGCTATTCCAATGTATATACACAATGATATATATATATATATATATATATATATATATATATATACTGTATGTGTCCACCCTTAAAGGAATTATCTGAGATGACCTGTCCTTAGGATCGGTCATCAGTATCTGATCCGTAGGGGTCCGACGCCTGGGACCCCCACTGATCAACTGTTTGAGAAGGCAGCGGTGCTCACAGCACTGCAGCAGTCTTCTCTCAGCTTTCCCTAGGCAGTGATGACACGTTTATTGGTCACATGACATGAGGTGCATTTCATTCCAAGTGAAGCCACCAGCCAGCCAATATACATGTACAGTGCTCTGCGAGAAGGCCGCAGAGCTCACAGGAGGCACTGGTGCCTTCTCAAACAGCTGATCAGCCAGGGTATTGGTCATCGAACCCCTACTAATCAGATACTGATGATCTATCCAGAAGAGAGGTCATCAGTATATAAGTCTTGGAAAACCCTTTTACTTTTACTTAAATTTGATTAAGGACAAATTCTCAAGAAACAAATTCAATGCAACAATGAAAACCCTGACAGGCTGCAATT
>ONZH01019522.1:0-111559 GCA_900303285.1 Rhinella marina
ACAGCTCCCCCCTACTCTGCCTAGACTGGGGACAGGTGACAGTGTCTTGCTGGGGTGACATAAAACTGGCAAAGGCCTTGGAGAGCGTTCCCCTGCCAGTGCTGGACAAGCTGCCTGCTCGCCTCCTCTCCCCCGCTACTTGGCCCACAGAACCATTGCCCTCTGCGCTAGCGGCGTCAGATGGGAAGAATTGTTTCAGCTTGTGCACCAGGGCCTGTTGATACCTATTCACTCTCATACTCCTTTCCTCTGCAGGGATGAGAGTGGAAAGGTTCTGCTTGTACCGTGGGTCCAGGAGAGTGAACACCCAGTAATCGGTGTTGGAAAAAATTCTTCTAACGCGAGGGTCACGGGATAGGCAGCCTAACATGAAGTCTGCCATGTGCGCCAGAGTCCCAACACGCAAGAATTCCCTCTCCTCACTGACCTGACTCTCCATTTCCTCCTCCTCCTCCTCCAAGTCCTCCTCTTCAGCCCATACACGCACAAGAGTTAAGGACTGAGCACTGGTACCCTCTACTGTCTCGCCGACATTCTCATCCTCTTCCTCCTCATCCTCATCCCCCTCCTCCGATACGCGCTGAGAAACAGACCGGAGGGTGCTCTGGCTATCAAGCGACGTATCTTCCTCCACCGTCTCTTGTGACAAGCGCAAAGCATCTGACTTGATGCTGAGCAGTGATTTTTTCAACAGGCAAAGCAGCGGGATGGTGAGGCTGATAATGGCGGCATCGCCGCTAACCATCTGTGTTGACTCCTCAAAGTTGCTCAACACCTGGCAGATATCAGACATCCACGTCCATTCCTCATTGTAGACTTGAGGAATCTGAGAGACCTGACTACCAGTTCTGGTGGAAGATGACATCTGGCAGTCTACAATCGCTCTGCGCTGCTGGTAAACTCTGGATAACATGTTGAATGTGGAATTCCATCTCGTGGGCACGTCGCACAACAGTCGGTGAGCGGGCAGTTGTAGGCGGTGCTGCCCTGAGAGTGGCAGCATCTGTGCTCGACTTGCGGAAATGCGCACAGATGCGGCGCACCTTGGTGAGCAAATCAGACAGATTGGGGTATGTCTTGAGGAACCGCTGAACTATTAGATTGAACACGTGGGCCAGGCATGGCACATGTGTCAGTCTGCCGAGTTGCAGAGCCGCCACCAGGTTACGCCCGTTGTCACACACAACCATGCCTGGCTTGAGGTTCAGCGGTGCCAGCCACACATCGGTCTGCGCCGTGATGCCCTGTAAAAGCTCTTGGGCGGTGTGCCTTTTGTCACCTAAGCTCAGCAGTTTCAGCACCGCCTGCTGGCGCTTACCCACGGCACTGCTGCTGCGCCTAGAGCTACCGACTGAAGGCGCCGTGCCCACGGATGGTAATTCGGTGGAGGAGGAGGAGGGTCGGAGGAGGAGGAGGCATAGTACGTCTGAGAGACCGTGACCGAGGTAGGCCCCGCAATCCTTGGTGTGGGCAGTACATGAGCGGCCCCAGGGTCAGTCTCGGTCCCAGCCTCCACCAAGTTAACCCAATGTGCCGTCAGTGAGATATAGTGTCCCTGCCCGGCAGCACTTGTCCACGTGTCCGTGGTTAGGTGGACCTTCTCAGAAACAGCGTTGGTCAGGGCACGGATGATGTTCTGTGACACGTGCTGGTGTAGGGCTGGGACGGCACATCGGGAAAAATAGTGGCGGCTGGGGACGGAATACCGAGGGGCAGCCACCGCCATGAGATTGCGAAAGGCCTCGGTCTCTACCAGCCTATAGGGCAGCATCTCCAGGCTCAGCAATTTGGAGATGTGGACGTTGAGGGCTTGGGCATGTGGGTGGGTGGAACTGTATTTCCTCTTGCGCTCCAGCGTCTGCTGTAAAGACAGCTGAACGCTGCGCTGGGACACATTGGTGGACACTGTGGAGGATCGTGGAGGCGAAGGTGTGGTTTTCCGGCGGGAGGCGCTCGTGCCGGGGTCCTGGGCAGGGGGTTGACTAGCAGAGGCAGCGAGTGACGCGGGGGGTTGACCAGCAGAGGCAGCGAGTGACACAGGGGAAGGAGCAGTGGTGTGACCCGCAGGAGGTGGTGAACGGCCTTGGTTCCATTGAGTGGGGTGTTTAGCACTCATATGCCTGCGCATGCTGGTGGTGGTTAGGCTAGTAGTGGTGGCACCCCTGCTGATCCTGGTGTGGCACAGGTTGCACACCACAGTCCGTCGGTCATCCTCACTTTCTTTAAAGAACCTCCAGACTTGCGAACATCTAGGCCTCGCCACGGGAGCTTCACTACGTGAAACAGTTGCTGATGATGCACCAGCTCTGGCCCTGCTTCTCCCTCTGGCCACACCACTGCCTCTTCCAACCTGTTCTGGTGCAGCACTCGCCTCCGCCTCAGAAGCACTGTCTTCACTCGGCATATCAACCCAGCTTGGGTCAGTCACCTCGTCATCCTCCGATTCCTCAGTCTGCTCCCTCCTCGGAATTCCTCCCCTAACAACAACTTCACCACTGTCTGACAACCGTGTCTCCTCATCGTCTGACACCTCTTTACAAACTTCTTCCACTAACTCAACATTGTCATCATCATCACCCACAGACTGCGACAGTTGGAAAACTTGGGCATCGGGAACGAGGTCAGCAGCAACCTGAGAAGTGGTTTGTGACTCTGGGAAGGGTCCAGAAAACAGTTCCTGAGAGTATGCCGGATCACATTCCAAATTTTCCTGGGAGGGGGCAGACTGGGGGGAAGGAGGTTGAGGTGGAGGAGCCATAGGAGTGCTCCCTTGGGTAACGTGGGTGGACTGCGTGGAAGACTGACTGGTGGACAAATTACTTGAAGCATTGTCCGCAATCCACGAGATCAGCTGTTCGCACTGTTGTGGTTTCAACAGTCCTCTACCACGTGTCCCTGTAAGTTGAGACATGAAGCTAGGGAGTGTAGCTCTGCGGCGTTCCCCTGCTCACTCATCAGCGGGTACTGTCTCATCCTGCCCAGGACCACGGCCTCTGCCCCCTGCTGTAATTGAATGCCCACGCCCACGCCCTCGCCTCGACCCTTAGCCCTGGGGTTCAACATTTTTTGTATATAGGTGTATGATAAAAAAAAAATAAAAATTAAGTCCGGTAGAATTAAGTGACGTACAGAAAGTGTCACTTGGACAGATTATACGGATTGGAGAGAGTGTGCTGAACTGTGACACACAGAAAGGTTACACGCAGCTGAGTAAAATGGATTTGTATCACTTTGTTTTTTTGGGAACTTAACGTGCAGGAACTATGGTAAGACTGACTGACACCCTGTTAACGGTGGCTATTTAGTCTGCGACCCAGGCAAATGTCGCACAGAGAGTTTTCTGGATCAAGCGGTAGATGATATTGGTAGCAAATGACTTGGTTGTATTGTGTGACGTACAGAAAGTGTCACCTGGACAGTATATACGGATGGGAGCGAATGTGCTGAACTGTGACACACAGAAAGGTTACACAAAGCTGAGTAAAATGGATTTGTATCACTGAGCTAAAACAACTGAAAAAATAATTTTTTTTTATATTTGTTTTTTATATTTTTTTTACAATTTAGTTTTTTTGGGAACGTAACGTGCAGGAACTATGGTAGGACTGACTGACACCCTGTTAACGGTGGCTATTTAGTCTGCGACCCAGACAAATGTCGCACAGAGAGTTTTCTGGATCAAGCGGTAGATGATATTGGTAGCAAATGACTTGGTTGTATTGTGTGACGTACAGAAAGTGTCACCTGGACAGTATATACGGATGGGAGCGAATGTGCTGAACTGTGACACACAGAAAGGTTACACAAAGCTGAGTAAAATGGATTTGTATCACTAAGCTAAAACAACTGAAAAAATATATTTTTTTTATATTTGTTTTTTTATATTTTTTTTACAATTTTGTTTTTTTGGGAACGTAACGTGCAGGAACTATGGTAGGACTGACTGACACCCTGTTAACGGTGGCTATTTAGTCTGCGACCCAGACAAATGTTGCACAGAGAGTTTTCTGGATCAAGCGGTAGATGATATTGGTAGCAAATGACTTGGTTGTATTGTGTGACGTACAGAAAGCGTCACCTGGACAGTATATACGGATGGGAGCGAATGTGCTGAACTGCGACACACAGAAAGGTTACACAAAGCTGAGTAAAATGGATTTGTATCACTGCGCTAAAACAACTGAAAAAATAATTTTTTTTTTATATTTTGTTTTTTTGGGAACGTGACGTGCAGGAAATATGGTAGAACTGACTGACACCCTGTTAACGGTGGCTATTTAGTCTGCGACCCAGACAAATGTCGCACAGAGAGTTTTCTGGATCAAGCTGTAGATGATATTGGTAGCAAATGACTTGGTTGTATTCTGTGATGTACAGAAAGTGTCACCTGGACAGTATATATGGATTGGAGTGAGTCAGTGCTGAACTGTGACACACAGAATGGTTCCACAGTGCTGTGTGCAATGGATTTGTATCACTGAGATAGAACAATAAAAAAAAAACAGGGTTAGATATGGCGATAGCTGTACTACTAGTGCCAGCCAGCCAAGTGACAAAAAAAAAAAAAAATGTCTTCTAGCCTTTAGAAGGGCTGTTGGGTTCTTTGTGGGTGATCCCTGCCTAACAGACAACTAAATGCAGGCCCTAACACTGTCCCTGAAAGGCAGCAGCTCTATCCCTAACGACATCCAGACGGCATCTGAGCCGAGCACCGCGGCCAGTCGGTAGTATATTCCAGGGTCACCTGATCAGGCCAGCCAACCCCTGCTATCGACATGTAAGGGCCCCACGTGATGCTGGGTGGTACGCAGAGTCTCCTGGCTTGTGATTGGCTGTGTTTTTAGGCGCCAAAAAAAGCACGATGCGGAAGTTGCCATTTCCTCGAGCATGGCGAGATACTTGTCCAAGCAGCGAGCACTTACGAGTACCCTAATACTCGAACGAGCACCAAGCTTGGACGAGTATGCTCGCTCATCTCTAGTTATTACAGTATTACATGCCCTGCGTGAAAAATTAAAAAAACTCACCTACTCATTATGCCAAACATATATGTAAAGGTGGTGCATACAAGGTAAAGCAGTATTTGCACACAAATGATTAAAATGTATGTTATCCTACATTATCCCCATTTTGCCACATTCCTTTGGTCTGTATCATTCGTGAACATATTTGTTTCATGTATTATATGTTAGATTGGCACTTTATATGTATATGTACTAGCCTAGATCTTCCAGCCTGTAAATAGGTTGTAGGATAACATACATTTATTATGTTTACAAATACTACTTTATCTTGTATGTGTAATATCTAAATATACTGGCCGTAGGACCCGGCTTCGCCTGGGTATATTTAATCTATTTCATTTAATGTTTGTGTGTGTGTCGTTAAAAGATATCGAGAGTGACCTCTACAGCGCCCATCCCTTAACAGAAACATCCACAGCGCCCTCCCCTTTAACTGTGACCTCCACAGCAGCTAGGGTGGCCACTGTCTTCACCGCAGAAAGCCGGACCTCACCGGCCATTCCCCCAAACGTGAAGCAGCGCCCCAGTCCCCATGAAGCCACACCACCAAACATGAGGCCACGCCCCTGGCTCCGTGAAGACACGGAGGAGAAGCTGTCTGAGCATGAGCTACTGAAAGGGTGGACATCCCTGCGTCCGTCTAGTCACTGCGCCGGACGGGGAACAGGGGGCCAGAAAACTGTACTGTCCAGCCTAAAGCCGGACATCTGGCCACCCTAACATCAGCCTACCCCTAGGGTGGCCAGAGGTCCGGTTTTAGGCTGGACAGTCTGGATTTTAGACTCCCTGTCCACCGTCCGGCGTAGGGTCTGGACAGACACAGGGATGTCCACCCTTTCAGTAGCTCACGCTCAGACAGCTTCTCCTCTGTGGCTTCATGGAACCAGGGGGCGTGGCCTCATGTTTAGGGGTGTGGCTTCATGGGGACCGGTGGCACGGCTTCACGTTAGGGGGAGGGTCTGGCTATCAGACTACCTGTCCTCCGTCAAGTGCAGGGCCTGGATGGACACAGGTTTGCCCTTTTGAACAGCTCACTCTCAGACAGCAGCACTGTGCAGTCTGAGCATCAGCTGAAGGGAGAAATTCACCCTCCCTCCCCTGCAGCTGACAGAAGTTGATTTTTACCTTCATTTTTTCAATCCCGGTCAGATGCGGAGTGGAAAGGGTGTGGCCTGACTGAGTCAGGGGCGTGACTTAGTGCGATCTTGGGGGTGGGGCTTTAAAGTCCTTCTTTTGAGGGTGGCCTGAATTACAGGTCGATGCCATAGTAATTTAGGAGGAAACACAGTGGGTAGCAGTGGAAGAAAACTTCTTTTATTACTACTGAATGGTAAATATGTGAAATTTACATTATATTAGGCAATGATTGATGATGAATTAGTCTAAAACATAAGTTATATTTATAGTAACCGGAATACTCCTTTAACAGTGTCATGCACAGCACCCTGCCCCTTTAAAGCACACCTACAGCAGTGAAGGAAAAAGGCTGGGTTATTATGGAAACCTGGTGTGTGTGGAGACTAATGGCCTGTGACCTTCTATTGGCTGATAAGGGTCATGTGACCAGGCTTCTATTGGCTAATGCATTTTTTGGGAATATCTCAGGAACGGTACGTCCTGGAGAGCTGAGACCATTCTAAAACCTTCCCGGACACCTGATGTACCTGTGTGCAAAATTTCGTGATTGTAGCTGTGACAGTGCGGATTCCTTTAGCGAACATACATGCACACATATATACACTCAGCTACTGTATATATATTATATATGTTATATATATATATATTTATACACACCTGTAATATATATATATACACTCACCGGCCACTTTATTAGGTACACCTGTCCAACTGCTCGTTAACACTTAATTTCTAATCAGCCAATCACATGGCGGCAACTCAGTGCATTTAGGCATGTAGACATGGTCAAGACAATCTCCTGCAGTTCAAACCGAGCATCAGTATGGGGAAGAAAGGTGATTTGAGTGCCTTTGAACGTGGCATGGTTGTTGGTGCCAGAAGGGCTGGTCTGAGTATTTCAGAAACTGCTGATCTGCTGGGATTTTCACGCACAACCATCTCTAGGGTTTACAGAGAATGGTCCGAAAAAGAAAAAACATCCAGTGAGCGGCAGTTCTGTGGGCGGAAATGCCTTGTTGATGCCAGAGGTCAGAGGAGAATGGGCAGGACTGGTTCGAGCTGATAGAAAGGCAACAGTGACTCAAATTGCCACCCGTTACAACCAAGGTAGGCAGAAGAGCATCTCTGAACGCACAGTACGTCGAACTTTGAGGCAGATGGGCTACAGCAGCAGAAGACCACACCGGGTGCCACTCCTTTCAGCTAAGAACAGGAAACTGAGGCTACAATTTGTACAAGCTCATCGAAATTGACAGTAGAAGATTGGAAAAACGTTGCCTGGTCTGATGAGTCTCGATTTCTGCTGCCGACATTCGGATGGTAGGGTCAGAATTTGGCCGTCAACAACATGAAAGCATGGATCCATCCTGCCTTGTATCAACGGTTCAAGCTGGTGGTGGTGGTGTCATGGTGTGGGGAATATTTTCTTGGCACTCTTGGGCCCCTTGGTACCAATTGAGCATCGTTGCAATGCCACAGCCTACCTGAGTATTGTTGCTGACCATGTCCATCCCTTTATGACCACAATGTACCCAACATCTGATGGCTACTTTCAGCAGGATAATGCGCCATGTCATAAAGCTGGAATCATCTCAGACTGGTTTCTTGAACATGACAATGAGTTCACTGTACTCAAATGGCCTCCACAGTCACCAGATCTCAATCCAATAGAGCATCTTTGGGATGTGGTGGAACGGGAGATTCGCATCATGGATGTGCAGCCGACAAATCTGCGGCAACTGTGTGATGCCATCATGTCAATATGGACCAAAATCTCTGAGGAATGCTTCCAGCACCTTGTTGAATCTATGCCACGAAGAATTGAGGCAGTTCTGAAGGCAAAAGGGGGTCCAACCCGTTACTAGCATGGTGTACCTAATAAAGTGGCCGGTGAGTGTATATATATATATATATATATACCTGTAATCTGTGTGTGTGTGTGTATATATATATATATATATATACTGTATATATACAGTATATACCTGTAATCTGAATATATATATATATATATATATATATATATATATATATATGATAATAAGAAGGTGAATTTTGGTATGGCATTTTTTTGTTAATTTTTGGGTATAGGTAAAAGAAAAGAAAGCAAGCAAAACTTTCCTTACCGATGAGATGTTGATCAGATATGAGGTTGGCCCAGTTATAATGGCTGGTTGGCTCCAGCTGATATTAATACTGTTGGATGATGTGGCAATGACAGTCACATTTTGTGGAGGTCCCTCTGCAGCTGCAGAACATTAAAAAAATTGTAAATGAAAAAACTTTAGTGACATAATGATTCTTAAATGAATAGAAAAATTATTGCGGTACAGTTACAAAGCAAAGCAATCCCAGCATGGCTCTGGGATATCTACATTTAAAATAGTAAGCACTTTCATTATATTCAAAGTATGGTATTGTTATACTGTAATGTTCTATTTTTTTTTTTTATTTCTATTGTACTTTTTTATGCAAAACTGTTCTGAGAATTAGCTACTTTAAAGATAGTCTGATGGAAGTGCCTTAAGAAGAGAATCGTGACCAAACCTCACCTCGGGAATGCAATTATAGGTTGGTTATTAACATACATCTTCTGATAAACACAACTTGTAAATGAATTTATACAAATAATTCCATACTTTTTAACAGTTTGGATTCGAAATTCAAAAATGTTAATATGTTAGCAATAGAAAAGTTGTTAGAGTTGACAGCACAAAATAGCAGAGTAATTGTCACATGTATTTTACACTTAAGTCAGTGTTCATATCAGCATTTTTTATTTCCATTGTTCTGCTCCATTATAGGAGTTGAATAATCAAATTAATGGAAGCGATAGATACATCAAATAATAAACACAAACAACACTCAAAGGACTCCATTGATTATAACAAAGTCCATAGCCTATTTTGTCCCATATTTGTGACAGAATCTGTGACAGAGGCACCTAACAGAGTTTCAAATGCACATGTCAACTTGGCCTAAGACATCTATAATTGATAAATTATATCCACTCCCTCGTGTTACAAACTCCCTCAACATTAGGCCTCTTTCACACGACAGTATTTTTTGCGGGCTCCGATCTGCAGTTTTTGCTGATAAAATGCGGACCCATTTATTTCTATGGGTCCGCTAAAAAATACTGACAGCACACTGTGTGCTATCCGCATCCGAATGTCCGTTCCATAGCCCGCAAAAAAAAATAGAACATGTCCTATTCTTGTCCGTTAGGCATTGTTACAATGGATCTGCAAAAAAAAAAACGGATGCCATACGGACGTCATCCGTTTTTTTTGGCGGATCCGCAATTTGTGGACAGCAAAACTCAACGTTCGTGTGAAAGTAGCCTTAATCTGAGACTTTATCTCTGGCCTAATTGCCCAATATATCTTCAGTCATATTCTCTGATCCTCACGAGACATCCTTGTTTGCCCTCATATTGTCTGCTCCTCACACAATTATCTACAAGATTTCTCATATGCACCCTCCAAACTCTGGAACTCACTACCCCGGCATATCAGGCTGTCCCCACCATTCAAAGTTTCAAAAGCAACCTGAAAATTCATCTCTTCAGGATAGCCTACCACCTACAGTAACCCTGTTGCCACTACACAACCATATGAGTAGCTTCTACCCTAACCTACTGCTTTCTCCCCTCTCCCTGTAGATTGGTTGTAAGCCCTTCTGGGCAGGGTCCTCTCTCTTCTGTAGAAAGTCTATGTATTTGTTTTAGATTTTGTATGTATACAATATATACACACAAAATGGCCTCAACAGTGGAATTGTACTATTGTATATGTCACCCCTTTAAATGAATATGTAATTCTTGTGTAGGCTGAGTCTTTGTTTCTTAGTAGCTCTCTGCTCTAATAGAAGGTGTCAGAAGGAAAGTAGTATGATTTCAGAACCCAATATTTTTAGCAGTTAACCATGGACACCCATCGGTTTGCTTATGAGCTGTTTTTTTTTTTTAATAAAGATAATTTTTCTAAATTTTAGGTGCAATAAAGCATTTAAATGGTTGTCAAGGTGTATACACTTCTTAATTATGTATGTAAGGCAATGGCATAACAATGTTGGTTTTCCTATTTTCCTCTAGTGGGACATCATGTTGCTTTTTGATAATATGATGATGAAATATAGACTGACAATACAGCAGTGTGAACATAAATGCACCCTTAGGGTTCATGCACACGACCATTGTTTAAGTTTACGCCTCGAAGGTGGACCCATTCACTTCAATGGGATGCAAAAGATGTGGACAGAATACCGTGTGCTGTCGGCACCTGCAAAAACAATATTATTACAGACAAGGATAGGACAGATTTATTATGGTCCAGATGTTCCATTCCGCAAAATGGGGAACACATATGGCCAGTATCCATGTTTTGCAGATCTGCAATTTGCAGACCTCAAAAATGGCTACCATAGGGTCATTATTCTGTGTTTTTGAGGACATTCTCAACAATAAGGTAATAGGAAGAAACAATAATTGCAAGCTCTTTGGGTTATATTCTCATAACTTGCAGATTTATTATTTCCTCTCTTTGTGTGTGTTAGAACTGTTGGAGAAAATTTGGCTTAAGTTTATAAATCATTGCAATTTACTGACTATGGATAAAGCATCGCTCCTATCATAATCCAATCACTTCCGCTCATAAGTACTTTTGTCCTGGTTTCCACAATAATGCATTTACTGTAACTAACAAGCATCATTTCCTGATTACCATGCTTCTATCCTTGCACAGGAATGTGAATCTTATAGAGGTCAGGGTCATCTTTGCAATTCATCTGTGTCCTGATACTGAGGTAGTTGTAAAAATGTTCTGAGTGCAAAATCTGGAGAACCAATCACTTGTTTTTAAAGCATAAAAACCCAGTAAACCCACCAGCCCTGTAGGTTAAATGAGCGATCATATTAATCATTACAGCTTCTATACTGATATTATATCAAAAAATAAAGAAGCAGGCGTAAAGGTAAAGTAGTTTAATATTGTCGCACCTCCTTTTTGTTCACTAGAAGGTGACAGGGGCATCCACACGACAGGAGGTGTGGGCTAAAGGTCAAGATAAATGTGTGACCAGAGGACAAGATGAAAGGGGAGGACAACATACAGCATACAGGTTTATTATCCAAATCACTAGGGATCTTTTTCAGATCTGGAGCACCCTTTTGAAACTATACCATAGAAAGTTTATATCAATTGCATACCATAAAAGTATATTTTTAAAACATTATCTTGCTATTCATCTCTTCGTTTACTAATGTTGATACTGACTATCATAGTTCAGATGGATTTGGTATCAGGATTTTTTTCCTCTGGTTATGACATCATTATAACATGGTGGTGGTCATATTGCGTCACTTCACTCTCCTAACAAAAAGGAAATGTCTGAAGTAGTAGACCACTCCTTAAAATAATCCAAAGGTAGAAGATATGTGGGTGACCTAGAACGCTACACTTTAGCTCTCCTTAAAGTCTTTGCAATTACCTTGTCTCTTTTTACCATAAACATAATTAATCACTTATACACAGGTTGGACCTTTAGTGATCATGAAAACAGGGGCCCTAACTACTCCGTCAATGGAGCGATATTGCACATGTGTGACCACCTCTCCATTCACTTCTATGGGATTGCCAAGTACAGTACTCAGTTATCTCCCTCAATTCCATAGAAGTGATTAGAGTGGTGGTCATACATGTGCAATACCACTCCATTCACAGGGTAATCGTGCCTCTGTTCTCTTTATCCTATTCTGTGTATAGGTGATAAATGCTGATAAATGGTCTTTATGAGAACTAATCTACTTTTGGATGTACTTATAGATACCTAGTTTTATGTTTTGCGTGACAGATTGTCCGCAGAAACTGAGGAACAGATGCCAGAATAGCATGTGGACAAATATGCTATGAATTTGCCTCCATGATTTGCTTGCGGCAAATTCCTTAGCGTGGATGAGATTTATCCATAGTGTGGATTTTGAATCTTTGAATTTTGGTTTCTGAGATATGCCTTAAATTAAATAGTTCTCTGGGATAATTGTATACAGTTCTGTATATGTTGTTTATGATGTTATGCAATGTCTTATATGCTGATACTAATTCTGTAACATTTATCATTTGCAAGCTGTAAGGCTTCATTTGGTCAGGGCTTAGTAAAACAGCTGATGTGGCCAATGTAATCCATTCTTGGTGTAGTGTTGTCATTTAGATAGTCGGGCCAAGGTTTGGCCAAAAGTATGTGAAATGGAACTAATTGAGAATACATTTGAAATGTAATTCTCCAATGTATTGTAATAGCAAATATGTGTAGTTTAATGTACAACATTTTCCAGGCCTGGGAAAAAAGGTCCAAATTTTGAGCATGTATCCCTTCATTAATTTCCATGATGCAGAGTGACCATATAGGTACAGAAGAACGGCTAGGCAGATACAATTTGAAGCACATTTACATCACTTTTTGTAAATCATACATTATCTACAAAGTTTTAAAATAAAGAATAAATGGTCACAGTTTTGTAGGTTTTCCTGTCTCTAGTGTGCAAATGCATATGTGTTACCCTGGGTGCTCAATGACAACATGGATTAGCTGGGAAGTATATGTTTTTTTACGTAAAGTATTTGCATTGGAATGACTTCTATATTCAGGACACTGAAAATTGAGAGCTGTGCTTAATAGGTTCAGTAGCAGGGATCTCTAATTTCAGTTCACAGACACATTGGTGGGATTTGGATGTCACTGTGATTAGAGATGACTGAATCGAGTCCACGTGAATTTCCCATAAGATTTTAATTTCCAGTTTAATCTGATGGCCAATGATCTAAGGAATTTTGGGAAACTCATTAATCTCTGTGATGTATAATGGCAGTATGCAGTACAGTTTAATAGAATGAGTGCCATATGTACCTGTATATTTTACTGATAAGGCCGTGTACATGAGTAGTAACTGAGTAGGGGCCCTGAACAGTGGATCCCTCTGCATCATTCATATGTTTTAATAGGACATATAAAAAGAGGTAACTGAGGTAGAACAACTCTTTTAATAAAATGTAATAGTAATGACAAAATCAACTTATGCTGAGTTGATTAGAATCTGTTATTTAGTTCTATCTTTTTTAGGTAAGCTGGGTAACCAATGTGGCTACCATCATTCGTCTAGTTTCACACTAGCACTAAAATCATCTGGCAGACGAACAGCCTGCCGGAGTTCAGGGCATCCAGAAAACTGTAGGAGCCCCACCAGGCCCCTTTGACTATAATGGGACCTGGCAGGGATCCGGCCTATTTCTAGCATTAGTGCCAAGATTCGGCTGGAGAAATACTGCTGCAAGTCAATGGGCTCTGGCGCGGAAAGGTAGTATCCAGCTATGCCAGATACGATGAACTCCTGCAAGCTGTTCCTCTGCCGAAACAGCATGCCAGAAGGTTTTAGCGCTAGTGTGAAACTAGCCTTACACTTTTTACTGGGTTCTCCTGTCATCACCTTGCATTCACAGTTCTGTACTCTCTAGTTATACATTTTCAATTGCTAACTCCTATGGGAGCTAACTAAGACTGTGGCCATTTTCTGGTGCTTTTTTTTGGAAACCAGCTTCATTTTGAGTGGAACAATTTATGCACTGCATATTACAAGTAATATCATGCACACCATAGTATTTAGGATCTTATTTATAAGGTTTAATAATTTAGAATGCCATATTTTGCAGACTTAAATTGTGAATTTCTTTTATGGTTAGTGATTAGCTTGAATGTTAGTATATATCTGTAAGGAATTTTTCACTTACGACCAGATAAGGTCTGCACAATAATCCATGGTGATGAAGCACCGTATCCAGCATTTGTGCTGGCACTAACTTTAAATCTATACCATCTGAACTTTTTCAAGCCATATATTGTCTTCTCCACAGTATTCTCTTGGTAGGAGTAGAGGTCCTGGCTCTTTTCAATACATTCACCATGGTTAACGTTACACTCAGTAGAAAGAAGTTGTACATTGATTTTGTAGCTCTTTAAATAGCCATTGGTATACTCTGGTCTATTCCATTGCAATGTGACACTTGCAGAGCCAATGTCTAAAATAGTAACAGATCGTGGAACACTGGGAACTAAAAAGAAAGAGGTTGGTAATAAAATATTTGCAGTAGAAATGTACACAATACGGTATATATACAACTTTACTGTATGACTGGATCATGTGTATAGCACTATATTCTATGCTCATAGGCATCTACTGCATCTCATGAAGAGGTTAAAATTGATGTTTCAGTAAAAATTTTCTGTCTGTGAAAATGGTACAAAAGTTTTGAAATTATGCTCAGAAATAACCAAGAAATTGACTGTACATAAAGGAATACAGGATGTAATATAGGATGTTGCAATGAAGAGCAGCAGTAACATACAAAGGTAAGACTTTCCTGCCATTATGTTACAAGCATACATAGTATAGCATAATATTGTACAAGTAATTGAAAAAAGATACATAATGTTTTAAAAGAAATCTGCAGCTTACCAATACAGAGTGAGCCACTTGACTTTTTTATAATAGTAAAATATGGCTGCTTTCTATCAGAAACATCACAACTATTGTACATAGGCTAGTTGAAGTGGTTCGAGCTGCAATACAACACACAGCCCGTGTAGAATAAAGGTACTGTTTCTGGAAGGAAGTACTTATGTTTTTTTTAATAACATGTAAGCCTTTAAACAATCAGTAAATGCCAAGTCAGACCCATCATCAGTCACCAGCCTTTTGGGGTACAAATTGTTAAATATGTTTTATTATTTAGATTCAAGTATGTACCATTTTGGTCACATCCTTACAAAAAAAAACTGTAGGCCAAATGTGAAAGAGAATAACATCATGGCAGTGCAGTTCTGATGCAGTTTTCAAACACAATCGGTATTGTATCCAAAAAGCACAGTGCTGTACATTATATAGCGGCTGTGCCTGGTATTGCAGCTTAGCCTCATTCACTGGAATGTGATGTCACTGGCCTTGGTTAGGCTGTGAGAAGGCTGCAATGTGTCACAGGTGTTGGACCCCCACCGATCAGATACTGATGACCTATTTAGAGTATAGGTTGTCAGTTAAAAATTGTTGAAAACCCCTTTAATAAAAAAAGTAAAGAAAACTAGAGATTAAAAATAAGTTCTAGGAGACCTCAGATTGTAACACACCAATTGTCAATCCAATTGGAGAACTTTTGAATCTGGTACAATTGATTAGGACCTTAATTTATTGACCGATTCAGCTATATTGAATCCTTATTGAATTTTAAGTGATTTACTCATCTCTACTCATGAATACATCAGATTTAGATTTATAAAATGGCCTTTGTCCTGTTAAAGAGGTTGTCTCATGACAGATAATGAATGGAGGCATATCGCTGGGATATGCACCCATTGTCCCAGTGGTGGG
Organism: Rhinella marina; assembly: GCA_900303285.1. Classification (NCBI taxonomy): domain Eukaryota; kingdom Metazoa; phylum Chordata; class Amphibia; order Anura; family Bufonidae; genus Rhinella; species Rhinella marina. Next base: position 15,580 of record ONZH01019522.1, read on the forward strand.
ACCCGCACCTATTTCGAGAACGGAGCCCCGAAAGTGAAGGAGGGCACAGTGCGCATGCGCAGCTGCCCTCCTTTAACTTTGTATGAGGCTGCCAAAAATAGCCAAGCACTGGCTCAGCTATTTCCATCGAGCCCATTGAAGTGAATGGGAGCAGGGGCCACGCATGCGCGGTGCGTTACCATTCACTCCTATGGGGAGCTGGCTTGGCGGTGGCTGGACCAGAGTCCTCCAGCCACCACCTTGTGGGGCTCTATTCTCGATATAGGTGCGAGTCTCAGCGGTGGCACCCGTACCTATAAGACAATGGGGGAATATCCTAGCGATATGCCCCCATTGTCTATGATGAGACAACCCCTTTAATGCTTTGGTTCTGGACGTATAATATTCTGCCATAAACATGATCTGTGAAATACGGTATATGTGTATAGACAGCTGATATATAGAAGAATGCAATACTATTGGCATTTATGCTTTCTGGTAAGGCACTACATGTAATACCTTCATGACGGGAAAAAAAAAATTTTTTTGCCTCTTTGCATTTTGACATTCCTTTAGTATGGAGCCTACATGTAATGCCACAAAGACTCTTTCAGATACAGATATGGAGAAATTCCCACCTAGAATAAGTAAAATTTAAAGACATAGCGGGAGACTTATCAAACTAGTGTAAAGTGGAACTGGCTTAGTTGCCCATAGCAACCAATCAGATTCCACCTTTCATTACTTACTGCTCCTTTGGAAAATGAAAGGTGGAATCTGATTAGTTGATATAGGCGACTTCTTTCTTACACCGGTTTGATAAATCTTCCCCGTTTGGCAACTCTGTTTAAGAACCATTATGGTTTTTTACAAACCAGAGCCATAATTTCACTGTGTAGGATCCCCAAAAAACTTTTTTTTTTATAGTAAAAGCTGCATTAAACCTTTCATGAGATGGCCTAATTTTATTTTTTCATTTTCATTTTTCCTTCCCAGCTTTCCAAGAATGATTTTTAAAATTTTCTGTTCACATGGCCATATGAGAACTTATTTTTTTAGGGACAGGTATTTTTTTAATGGAACTGTTTATTTTAGTATAGGTTGTATTGGAAAATGGGAAAAAATTCTTTGTGGGGTGAAATTCCCAAAAAATGGCTATTCCATCAAGGAATTGAGTTTTGTTTTTGTGACATTCACTGTGCACTAAAAATGGCATGAAGACCTTATTCTGTGGGTCAGTAGGATTATGGCAATAACAAATTTATATAGTTTATAGTTTTTAAAACATTTGAAAAACAATTGTCTTTTGCATCTCTATATTCTGAAAACCAAATCTTTTTTAAACTTATGTTGCTGTCTACAGAGCTGTGTGAGGGCTTGTTTTTGGGGCACAGCTGTAGTTTTTACTGGTATTTTATTGGGGTACATATGGCTTTTTGGTCACCTTTATTGATGGGGCAAGGGGGCCAAAAGAGGAAATCAGCCATTTTTATTTTTTTCCCACCCATTACGACGTTCACCATGCAGAAAAATATCTTTAATATATTAATAGTATGAACATTTTCAGATGCAGGTATACCAATGTTTATTTTTTATTATTTCCATAGGAAATATAGAATATTTTCTGCCAGCTAAAATGTTTTCTGCCAGCTAATACCAGATAGTGACATATATCTTTTTTTCTAATTTGTTTATATTTTCTGATTTTTCAGATTTTTATTCTATTTTCTGAACATGATTATGGGGGTGGCCATCTTGGCTGAGCTGTTCTTAACAGCATTTGGACATCTTTAAGAAAATTGCTTTATGGCAGTTTCATAACCCATCGACAGAATGGACAGGAAGGGACACTATTGACTTCTATGGGAGAGTTTTCTAGGCATATTCTGTGACCAGCGCAGAAGTCACAAGGAAAGAATAGATACGGTAAGATTTGACAATCACTTACTGTGAATGGTGGATCCTGACTTATCTATACAAAAAGGTGATATCATTATAGGCAGGATTAGAATAATATATAACTGCAGTAAATGGATCTCTACAGACCCTTGTCCTGTAATTGCTGGTCCCATAATAGAATACTATTGTGGTCTATGAGCAGGGGCGGTCTTGGGCACCACGCATCCTATTCATTTGCGTGGGGCCCCCGACGTCTAAGGGGGCCCCCACGCTCCGCTGTTGTGCCCAAGACTGCCCGCCCTCCTAATACATCCCACCCAGCCACATAAGAGTAAAATAAAAAAGCTTTCTTACCTGTCCTGCGGCTGCCCTCCGGTCCGGCGCTCCACTCTGTTCCCTGGCCGGCGTGCACTATGACCTGACGCTGCGCAGCGTCAGGTCATAGTGCGCGCCAGCCAGGGAAGAGAGTGGAGCGCCGAACCGGAGGGCAGCCGCAGGACAGGTAAGAAAGCTTTTTTATTTTACTCTTATGTGGCTGGGTGGGATGATCTGAGGTCTGATGGCGGCACAATAAGCTGATCTGAGGTCTGATGGGGGCACATTACCCTGATCTGAGGTCTCATGGGGGCACATTACGCTGATCTGAGGTCTCATGGGGGCACAGTGGGATGATCTGAGGTCTGATGGGGGCACAATACGCTGATCTGAGCTCTGATGGGGGTACATTAAGCTGATCTGAGGTCTGATGGGGGCACATTTTGCTGATCTGAGGTCTGATGGGGGCACAATACGCTGATCTGGGGTCTGATGGCGGAACAATACGCTGATCTGAGGTTTGATGGGGGCCCCATGAGCAGCTCTGAGGTCTGATGGGGCACAATATGCTGCTCTGAGGTCTGATGGGGGCACAATACGCTGCTCTGAGGTCTGATGGGGGCACATTACGCTGGTCTGAGGTCTCATGGGGGCACATTCTGCTGATCTGAGGTCTCATGGGGGCACATTCTGCTGATCTGAGGGCACATTACGCTGATCTGAGGTCTCATGGGGGCACATTACCCTGATCTGAGGTCTCATGGGGGCACATTACGCTGATCTGAGGTCTCATGGGGGCGCATTACGCTGATCTGAGGTCTCATGGGGGCACATTACGCTGATCTGAGGTCTCATGGGGGCACATTACGCTGATCTGAAATCTTATGGGGGCACATTACGCTGATCTGAGGTCTCATGGGGGCACATTACGCTGATCTGAGGTCTCATGGGGGCACATTACGCTGATCTGAGGTCTCATGGGGGCACAGTGGGATGATCTGAGGTCTGATGGGGGCACAATACGCTGATCTGAGGTCTGATGGGGGCACATTCTGATGATCTGAGGTCTGATGGGGCAAGTTCTGATGATCTGAGGTCTGATGGGGGCACAATGTGTTGATCTGAGGATTATTATCCCTGTACGGTGACATCACTGTGTTTATTATCCCTGTACGGTGACATCACTGTGTTTATTATCTCTGTACGGTGACATCTCTGTGTTTATTATCCCTGTACAGTGACATCGCTGTGTGTATTATCCCTGTACTGTGACATCACTGTGTTTATTATCTCTGTACTGTGACATCATTGTGTTTATTATCCCTGTACGGTGACATCACTGTGTTTATTATCCCTGTATGGTGACATCACTGTGTTTATTATCCCTGTACAGTGACATCGCTGTGTGTATTATCCCTGTACTGTGACATCACTGTGTTTATTATCTCTGTACTGTGACATCACTGTGTTTATTATCTCTGTACGGTGACATCTCTGTGTTTATTATCCCTGTACAGTGACATCGCTGTGTGTATTATCCCTGTACTGTGACATCACTGTGTTTATTATCTCTGTACTGTGACATCATTGTGTTTGTTATCCCTGTATGGTGACATCACTGTGTTTATTAACCCTTGTACAGTGACTTCGCTGTGTGTATTATCCCAGTGCAGGAAGAGGTAAGTGCTCTGTGTTTGTGTGTTTGTTTTCTATTTTTCAGGGTCGTGAATGCAGAGGACTACGTCGGATTCGGTGGACTACGTCGGACCAGCTTTTTTTTTTTTTTTTTTTAATAAAATGGTCAAACAGGGGTCTGGGGAGTGTTTATTTCAATAAAATGTTTTATACTTGTGTGTGTGTATTTTTTTTACAATACTACAGTTTTAGTAATTATGGCTATCTACAGACGGCCCTGATTACTAATACTGGCTTAGTGCTTGCCGGTATGGCAGGCCAGCACTAACCCCAACATCTATTACCTCGGCACCCACCGCCACCAGGGGTGCCGGGAAGAGCCGGGTACCCGCAGGACCGGACCTTCTAAATTGAGGGTCTGGCTCTGGGGCGGCTGCAGGCTGGTACCATTAGGCTGGGAAGGGCCAATAACCGTGTCCCTTCCCACCCTGGTAGTGCCAGGCTGCCGCTGCTGGTTGTATCTGGCTGGCGAAGGAAAAAAGGGGGGGGACCCCACGCCATTTTTTTTATTATTTAATTATTTTTGTAAAAAAAATGGAGTGGGGTCCCCCCCTTTTTCCTTTGCCAGCCAGATACAACCAGCAGCGGCAGCCTGGCACTACCAGGGTGGGAAGGGACACCGTTATTGGCCCTTCCCAGCCTAATGGTACCAGCCTGCAGCCGCCCCAGAGCCAGACCCTCAATTTGAAGGTCCGGTCCTGCGGGTACCGGCTCTTCCCGGCACCCCTGGTGGCGGTGGTGGCCGAGGTAATAGATGTTGGGGTTAGTGCTGGCCTGCCATACCGGCAAGTACTAAGCCCAGTATTAGTAATCAGGGCCGTCTGTAGATAGCCGTAATTACTAAAACTGTAGTATTGTAAAAAAAATACACACACACACACACAAGTATAAACATTTTATTGAAATAAACACTCCCCCAGACCCCTGTTTGACCATTTTATTAAAAAAAAAAAAAAGCTGGTCCGACGTAGTCCTCTGCATTCACGACCCTGAAAAATAGAAAACAAACACACAAACACAGACCACTTACCTCTTCCTGCAGTGGGATAATACACACAGCGATGTCACTGTACAGGGATAATAAACACAGTGATGTCACCGTACAGAGATAATAAACACAGTGATGTCACCGTACAGGGATATAAACACAGTGATGTCAACTGTACAGAGATAATAAACACAGTGATGTCACTGTACAGGGATAATAACACAGTGATGTCACCGTACAGGGATAATAAACACAATGATGTCACCGTACAGGGATAATAAACACAGTGATGTCACCGTACAGGGATAATAATCCTCAGATCAACACATTGTGCCCCCATCAGACCTCAGATCAGCGTCTTGTACCCCCATCAGACCTCAGATCAGCGTCTTGTGCCCCCATCAGACCTCAGATCAACACAATGTGCCCCCATCAGACCTCAGATCAACACAATGTGCCCCCATGTGCCCCCATCAGACCTCAGATCAACACAATGTGCCCCCCTCAGACCTCAGGTCAACGTCTTGTGCCCCCCTCAGACCAGGGTTGTGCCCCCCTCAGACCAGCGTCTTGTGGCTCCCCTCAGACCTCAGATCAGCCCACCCAGCCACTTAAAAAAAAGCATACTTACCTGTTCTGGCTGCCGCTGTCCTCAGGCTCCCTGCTCCACTGCCTTGCCTGCCGGCGCACACTATGACCAGACGTCAGGTCATAGTGCGCACCGGCAGGGAAGACAGTGATAAAGAAGGGACAGAGAAAAATAAAACAGGAGACACAGAGGCAAACAGAAGAATCATATATGACAAGTGTGTGTGTGAATAACAGATAGGAGAGTGATATATGATAAGTGTGGAAAAAACATATTCTTTCATTGTTTAACAGTGAGTTAATTGTTAATCGTTTGACAGTATTTTATTGTTAAAAAAGTCTTTGATGTGTGTGTGTGTGTGGGGGGGGTGTCATTGGGGAGGGGGCGTGTCATCAGAGGGCATGTCATCAGATTGCGTGTCATCAAAGGGCATGTCATCAGAGGGCGTGTCATCAGGGGCGTGACGCGTCATTGGGGGGGGCCCCCGGACATAACTTCGCTTAGGGCCCCAGAAATGCCAAGACCGCCCCTGTCTATGAGATTCTGACAGCTTGTATGAGAAGAAGTATCTCATGCGCTGGTTTAGAGACACATTGACTATGACAGTACTGGGAACCTTCACAAGGCCCTGGGCCTGTGATGTCTAACCTTTAGCACTACAGCTGTGGTAAAACTACAACTCCCATGATGTACACTTGCTTGGCTGTTCTCTGAACTCCATACAAATGAATGGAGCATGCTGGGAGTTGTAATTTCACCACAGCTGGAGAGCTGAGATGCTGCAATTGCTATTAACTGTGTCATCTGATGGGTTAAGTAACTGGGATCAGTCTTATCTCTGATCCCAGTCACTGTGGCCAGGAGCTGGCTTTATTACATAACCAGCACCTGCCTCATATGGAGTGGACTAAGTGTGTAAGCCCACTCTATACACTTTACACAACACCACATAGCACATTTAAGTTGTGGTGCCTGTAAGAGTTTAGGGATTAAATGCCACTCCTAATCTATCCCCTGCTCATAACAGATGCACCACAATTATTATTAGGCATTTAATAATTGTGGCACCTCTGTGGATATCTGTGCACCAAAGTGGGAATCTTAACAAGGGAGGTGGTATAGATTTCTGCTATCATCTATGCCAGTTGCCTGTCCCACTTACTGTCTTAGCATACTTCTGTGGCTGAATTCTATGTTGATAAAATTGACAGCCATTCCAGGATTGTTACTGCTATAGTACCCTTGTGACAGTTGATGGATTGTGTAACACTGACTAATCCATACCAACACTCCAACAATGTGAGGAGGCATCCTTACTACATCTTTATAGTTCTAACATTTCTTTAACCAGCAGAAATTTTTGCCGCTAATAATTCCTAATGTGCATTTCCAAACAAACACTCTAATTCTCCATGAAGCAAGTAAAAGTTGAAACATAGTTATGTGAATTTTTACACGCATACATCATGAGTATTAGATCACCAGCTTGTGGTTTTGGCAGTTAATTGCACAATATTTTCCATTTATCTAAACTTTATCTTACACTTCTACATAACAGCTGTATTCTTGCTTTTAAAGCAGAGTGACACTGACATTGTAGAGGAGAAAGTAGCCTCTTTTGCTCATTAGTTACAATAGAATTATGCACATTACCAGTAATACTAGGAATGTAACTGCCAAAAATAATAATTGGAAAAAATAAGTAATTTTACACCGGACGCCAAGTACAAAAACAAATTAGTCATTGGATCTGACAGTAATAAAGTCCTTTGTCTGTATTTTCTATACATTAAAAAGTCAACTAAGTCTGGTAGAAAGGGTAGATTTTGTTGTACATTTCAGGGAAATTATTAAATAAGAGATGTTTCAGAAATAATAATAAATAAATAAATAAATAAATAAATAAATAAAATCATGTCAGTACTCTTGAAGTTCCAAAGCTACAAACTTCTTATACCCCTCCAATACCATACTGAACAGTGAAAAGCTCTATCACAATAATCACAACAAAAGATAAGTAAAATTATTTGGACTTTGTGCAGAATGAGGTGTTGGAGACAGGAACATAACTTTTGTGGGCCCCAGTACAAAATCTGTAACAGTCCCCTTCTTACCCAAAGTTACATTTATAGTGTCACGTTCTGGAGGCCAGGGCAGACCTCCAGAATGTCTTATGAACAGGACATAGGTAATACATTATTACACATGTAATAAAACAAGAGGACAGAAAAGAAGGTTAAGCAATAGTGGTAACACTTCCACAGAACCAAGTGCACTGTCAGACCAGAAGGAAAACCCAGAGGGCGGAGAGCCAGTGAGCCCCGTTCTTCGCAGAGCCCCTGGTGGTGGGGATGAACTGGGCTGAGGACTCACTGGTCGCACCTCCAGGAAGGTCCCGGTACCCTATGGAGGAGCTATGACATATTCTCATCAATATTAGATGATGTGGAAAGGGAGGAAAAGCAGATGGCGGAAGAAGGACTCCTACCTGTAGAGCAGGAGAGTGCTGGGGGTTGGAGATGTGGGTATGCCAGCGCTGATTAATATTCTGTGCTTAGATGATAGCAGAATTAACCTGCAGAAGATTGCCGACCAGAACAGCAAATAATATGCATACTGTGCCCCCACCTAACTAGCCAAACCCCATAGAATAACAGCCCCTGGTTAAAAGTGCATAGAAGGGGCTCTTTAACAATAAAGATCAACTATTGGCCATGTTTCTTCACCGCAGCGTGGCCCACAACACGGCTGCTATGTCTGCAATACCGTAAGGCAGAGTGGCCTGGGTATACCTGATTCATAGTGATTTATGACAAATTGATTAGGAACAAATCAAATTTCTTAGCAAACTTCGGTGAAGTTGCCGAATTGAATTTTTCAAAATTTCGCTCGTCTCTAGTAATGACCAAAGTGAAGCAAAATAATTATTGCACACAGTGATGTCATAACATGACAATAATGCATGCAATGATATAACATGGGAATAATGAACGCAGTGATATAACAGAACAGTTTAAAGTAAGCAGTGATGGACACAACATGATAGTACAATGATAATGAACAAACTGTTGTCACAGACCAGGGATCATAAAAACTGGTATTCCCTTACATGGAGACATTTTAGCCTCCCATAGGATTTTGTCAACATTCCAGTTGTACATATCTATGTTTTCTACCTCATTATGCCTCCAATTTCATATGGAAGCACACAGTTTTTTATTTCATAATACATTGAGGGGCACATACTAATACAATAGTGTCATAAAAAAGTCATACACCATATCTATGCAATAATTTACAACTTCTGAAGCTTTGACACTTTTTGAAAGTTCCACTTTCAAAAAGTGTCGAGAAGCTTCAGCTTAGTGGGAGGGGTAGGTGGGAGGGGTAGGGCTTGGTGGGGTTCACTGGTTTTACTGTACTGTTACGCTAGAAACTGGCGTGTTATAGCTAAAGTAGATGTAGACCCTAAGTTTTTGGCACACAGACTGCCAGAAACGTGTCTAATTTATTAAGAGGTATAAATTAGGTGCATCTGACTCTGGGTGCACAGGGATCAAGACCTGGTGCACAGGGATCAAGACTGGAATATGGGAACGCCAGTCTTGATAAAGGCCCATGTATGTTCTAACAATGTTCTTTTTTGTAACTATTCTTAATGAGCGGGGATTTTTTACTTGCATTTGTAATTGTTGGATGTCTGGAGGACTCAATATTTCAATGATAGTTGTGAAGTCCACAAAGAATTTCATCAAGTTCCATGTAAGTTAAGTAGAGCAGGAGAAAACCAATACTAGTACTTTGTTATTAGCAGAAAATTAGCTGATATGTAGATACCAAAAAGCCAGACATCAAAGCTCACGATAAGTTTTTCTGAGGCCACTTTCACCTGACAAGCAGTGACCTTCCATGATACCCTCTCTTAGTTTTGATAAACTGTATGCTGAAACAGGCAGTTTTAAGACGAATACACTATTGAGTTACAGATACAAACAGGATTACTACTGCTTTAGCATGGAGAATTGGATTTCCATTCTTTGAGAATGACCAAAAAACCCCTCATCAGACCTTCCAGGCACAGCTGGTATTAATTTGGAGACGTTGCTCCATGTATCCTATACTTACTGCACAGCTTGTTTTCATTTACTATAGAGGAATCCACAAAGATGAAGTGATCACTGTCAGCGTCAGGAGCACATATCCCCCAAATATTTCATAAATGTTTTATATTTATCTCCTCTATACTAAACCCAAAGTCAAGTTAATCATTGATACAGCATAAACATCTTTCTTTGCAAATGCCAAATATGCAGCACACATGTAACACATTTCATATAAGGGGTTGAAACTTCTAGGGTGCATGATAATATATATGTAAGTAAGGGCTGTATTAGACCAGAAGATCAGGCAGATCATCGCTAAAAAGCAGAGGCCAACTGAGAACTTAAAGTGGCCCTAAAAAAAAACTTAAAATAGCTCAGATACCACTGTGCAGCACAAAATACTACCTCAGCATAGCCAGATACCACAGTGCAGCACAAAATACTGCCTAAATTAATTAATGCTGAGAGCATCAGATCTTTTTGTACCTGGCTTTTGGCCAAGAGAAGAGTTTAGGTAGCCTTTTGGGCATTGGCTCACCGGGAAATTTCCCTGTACGGTCTATGGCCAGTCCACCCCTGCTCACAAGCATTCGTATGATTGCTCATTAGTAGTGATCTGTCTGTGCAATAAGCTGTGTTGCCCTTTTCAGGTTCTGGTAAGCATAATAGTATGTGTTAACTTTCAAATGTCTGCACAATAGAAGCTTATACTTTAGGTTCCAGTGATAGAGATGAGTGATATGAATTCTAAACAAATGAAATTCATTATGAAAAATCCATTCCACACAAATCCATCAAAATGGTGTCTGCTATTTTACAGTACAGTGTCTTTTTTAAACAGACTGTTTATTACCACCGACTCCCATAGCCATACATGTCACTGTCACTTTGACATTACTATTGTTGCCCTGGTGTTAAAGAGCTTGAAAGGGGTTGGATACAATCCTAAGACACCTAAGACTCATATGTGACTTTTCAGGGCAATTGGGGCACTTTTGATTCTGGTCAAATTTATTCTTCTAGCTGATCTAACCAAACTAGACCAAAATGAATTTTGGGAGATCTGCTTATCTCTTTCCGGGGGTTATATCATATGGATTCCAACAGACGAAACCTTTGTAGGCCACAGAATGGAACTGAAACAGTGATACCCCATAGCATACTTAATGTGACACCATTTTTATTGGTAAACTGGGGGGATTTAAGCCTCATTCCTTGGCACACCCCAGACTAGGATTGGACACCCCCAATTTGCAAAGATTGGTTCTTAACATTCCGTACAATCTGGACATATTCACGACCATTGACAACTAGGCTATAGTAGTCAGGTTGCTATATTACAGTTGCATAGAACTCAGAGCTTGTGCAAAGTCAGAATACAGTACACTTGTGTGCATGAGGTCTACACCTGTATTGTTTTGGTACTTTTCTTTTTTTGTGTGATGTATAAAAGTACCCATGCACCTTCAATAAGTGTCGGCCAAACACTTGTTCGGCTAACAGCTACCTCTCCCAGCTCCCCCATGCACAGACACTAGGCTGAACATGTATGTGTCTTCACTGTTGAGAGAAATCATTGGCAGTAGCTCATCTCTTAGAGAAAAAAGGGTTATGCCTGAAAATTCAAATTAACCAATCGTTTACTCCCCCAATATCATCTGTTGTGGGTGAGTTGGAGCCCTCCATGTACATTAAACTGCTGGCTCTCGTGTTGAAACGGTGGGTTTGGCGGACACTAATATAATGTGCATGGGGTCCTTAAGGCCTCGTCCACATTTCCGTGTCAGTGACACATCCGTGAAAAAAAGCGTACGCGTTTCATCCGTGAAGCTGTCCGTGAAGGATCCGTGGTTGGTCCGTGTGTCCGTTTTTACCATGCGTGTGGCATCCGTATTTCACTGACGTTGCTCAGCTGAAAATTGATTTCCAAAGAATCTCCTATTAGTCATCAGTGAAAAACGGAAATGTGGACGAGGCCTAAGTCTGACCTAGAACAGAACTAGGGTGTGAACCTTACAACACAATTTATGTGTGTGACTCATGTAGTGTTAAGAACAAATGCTAGAAGATAATGTACATTGTTATTTATCTAAACTCCCTGTATGAATGAGCTGTAAGTTTCAAAATAAAATGTTAAAAAGTTGTGCGTGAACTCCATGGATATGGTATCAGGTTAAAATGAAGAGTTCAGCCAATCACTAAAAACGCCATTTTAAAGCTGCTTTAATTAGAGCTCAATTTCTGTCTGGCAGCTGGTTGAAAATTGCAGCTTGCTTTGACCATTGCTTCCCAGTTCACTCAATAAGCTCAAGCATAAGGCAGCTATAATGTAAAGGTCACGCAACAATACCTCTAATGTTATTATGTTACTTCTCCTCTGTCAGACCAGGATAGCAGCACATGGTTGACAATTACTTTAAACTCATCAATGATAGGACGGTGCTAGTTTCAGTTATCAGATAACCATAACATGTGGCAAGGATATTGAATACTGCGGCCATCACAACACTGGATTACAGGATTATATATTGTCTCTTTCTCTTGAGTAATAGCAGAGACAAGCATTCCGCTGTCACCAAGTATACATTTTATACCCCATTGTCTAAACACTTAGGGGCTTCAAAAAGTTGGCTACTCCATTGTTGCTACACTGCATGAAGAATACAATAGCAGCCCTCTCCTACCGGTCCACCTATCATCCTCCACACTACTCCTTTATTTCCACAAATGGTAAAATGTAGGTTTAGTTACATGACAAAATACATGTATTTAAATGTAAGGCTTTGGTCATACCATGTCTGTGTAGTACATTTAGCACACACCAGTGTATGTAGCAAAAAAAACTTAAAGTGGTTTTCCAGTTCGCATCAACATTCTCTAAAATAATTATTTATGAAGGTGGTTATTATATTGTGGTAATTATTTAACAATTTTGATATATTTCTTTTACCTTTATTGAGCCTATCTTCTGTTCTGGGTTCAGGTCACATGACCATGTCCATGCAGCTCTGTCTTATTTCCTGTGATGTTATGTCCAGGAGCAAGAGCTTTAATCTGGCACTGTACATGTATGGCATTCTGGTCCAACACCAAGCGCCATACATGTATGGTGCTTGGTCATTAATCTTTCCTGATAATTGATCAATGTAAATGTGCTGGTAATCAGCAGCCAATCAACATCAAAACAGTCATTACAAATGCAACACACATTGGCACTTGGGTTTTTATCAGCAGGACTAAAAGACCAATGGATGTATATGAGACAATAATGCTAGAAAATAAAGGAAAATGTCACAACCAGAGCTGTGATTTATAAAAACAAACAAACAAAAAAATGCCACTGACCCAAAAACACACCTGAAATATCAAAAACCAACACTGCAGAAAAAGAATGCATGTTTGTGCTTCTGTAGTTAGCCGCAAAAACATCAGTAAATATACAGTGGTGTTGAAACCATTGTAACTTGAGTAATCGGTTCCAAAGCAACAAAATGTCATCCAAGATAACATAAGATTAAGATTTAAGAAAAATAAGCAGATAACTAAGACAGGCAATATAAGTCCTTACATATAACAGTCAGGAATAGCTGCTAACTAGCAACTAATCCAGCTATTTTACCAGAGAAGTGGCCTTGATTGGTTTGGGTCTGAGACATTGTATGTCGAGTCTAGTTTCAACTTACGATGGGTCAGAAAAGACCATTGTATGTTGAAAATATTGTATCCTGAGGCCATTGTATCTTGAGGGATCACTGTACATAAAAAGCAACATCTGAAAAAAAGACTGGAGTTTATTATGGACTGGCCTTTTACATGGGTCTAGCCAAAGCCATCAACTCTCCACTGCACTTTGAAGGGTTAACTTGCACTGTGATTTATGCCATTGTTTACTCTTACTGGTTTATATTGATAATTTATCCTGTGTTATTGCACTGTATTTGCATTGTAATATATCTTGTGTCATTGCACTGTATTTGCACTGCATGCGTAAATTGTTAATGCACAGCCAGTTAATGCTCAGAGACTTACAGCTTGTTCACTGAGAAGTTAGTAATTTTCTGCAGTTACCATAAGGGACTATGCAGAGCTACATTTTGGAGGGAAAATTCAGATGTTGTGAACTTTTGACCATCTAGTTTAGCTCTGTGAGACAATTGTTTACATCTGGAAACTGTGTAGTCATTCCCATTGTCTTGTATAGCAGCACAACATAAGTCTATGGCAAACTTAAACTGCAACATTGTTTCTGCTAGACTGTGCTTCTCCAGCTTCACTCCCACTAGAAGGTTCTAGATCAGCTGAAAACTGTATAGCAGTAGAGAAATTAGACCCCTTAAAGTTTTGCAGATAGAGACCAGTGTAAAGTAGGATAGCAACTGTCAGACAGCATGAGTGACCAGAAGCTAGAGGGGAAGCTATCTCAGGCCTTTCCTCAGCATGGAGCCTTTTTCTGCCAGGGAGGAGACTTGAGAAGCCAGCTCAGTTCCTTGTCTGTATTATTTTGCACTTTGCAAGATACTCCAATAAAAAAACACATTGGTTTACTGCAAACCCCGACTCTCTGAATTTATTTCCCATTGGGGTGTACCACACCCTATCATCCCCACCAAAGAACAGCAACACTTGGTGACACCAGACAGTGTCTAGGGGATCCTGCATAGTTTGGGGGCCATCTCATACCTAGTCACTGCATTATAAAGTTGCAGAATGAAAATACTCTATATACAATCATAGACAATCATCATAATCAAAGAAAAAAAGGGGAATTTCAGTCAGCACATCCCAGTGCGCAGGTGCACATTGCTATGGCTAAATACACAAGGAAAGGAAAATACATACAGTGCAATGGCTCACTGCTAACCAGATAAAGCACAAAATGTCATAGAAATATGAAGTATTCTGGAGCTAATGCTATGCTTGTTTAGTAATTTCCTTGTGCATTTAGCCATAGCAACGTGCACCTGCGCACTGGGATGTGCTGACTGAAATTCCCCTTTTTTTCTTTGTAAGTTTGTACTGGAGGTGTGGCTACTCCATTTGGTCATGCACTCCTGACTAGCCCAGTCTACCCCATTGGCTGATTTTAATTAGTGTAACTATAAAGCCAAGTGGACTCGGCATGCATGCTTGGTACCTGCATCCCTGTATTAGTGGAGGCCTTTGAAGCACCATAAATGGCAAAAGGGACCCAGCATGCATGTGGAACCAAACACCCCCTGATTATACGGAAGCCAAGGTTGGCACATAACAGGTAGGAAATAGTGTTAGGTTCCCGTTCTACAGAGATCACCTTGACGATTTGGTGGACAGGCCCAGATAATTTTGTACAAAATATATTTGCCAAGAATCTCTAATTTACTAAACAAGCATAGCATTAGCTTCAGAATACCTCATATCTCTATGGCATGTTGTGCTTTATCTGGTTGGCAGTGTGCCGTTGTATTGTATGTATTTTCCAATCATCATAATCAGAATTGTGGCATGAAAATCCCCAAAAAGTATTTATGCAAGGGATTCCATTTTCTAAGACTGACTTAAATTTGTACATTTGAACCAGAATAAAAAAAAATAATGATTAAAAAAAGGAAACAAAAAGGAAACAAAAAAAGGAAAAAAAATGACACGTAACCTTAGTGTGGAATGTTAAGACCAGACACTGTGTAGGGAGACAGTGAAGCTAATTTGATTTCACCTTACGTCAAAAATAAATGTACTGTTAATGACTCAGTGCTGGATCTGTAACCATGACTAATGCCACAGGACCATTAATAAGAGGCTGACAACAGCTACAGAACTATTTCCAACTTCAAATGAGAATTGCTGATTTACACACTCATCAGAAAATGATTCAACCTTTCTGTTCACCAAAAACTATTTTACTGTTTTATTAGTTTTAAGTTTGCAGCGCTCTGTTCTAGTGTTACCACATGCCCTCAGCTTTTAGTGCACGTTCACACAAACAGACAGTCACACAGGATGCATGTGCACAAAAAATATGAATGCGGTTTAACCACCATATTACCTAGAACTGTTCTGGATTTAAAACCACAATTTTCACATGTGGTTTTGCATGCAGTGTAAATGTGAGACAACTGTATAAAAGATGAAGCATGCTAGTTGCATATGCTGTTTGATATACAGCATGGTGGCCAACATTCACTAACGGAGACACCCCACTTTTGGCATATGTTTTCAGATACATTTATTAAACATTTGTGGTGAACAGAAAAGACTTTTCTAACCTGCTCAACACTTTTCCAAAGTGTTTAGACAAGGGGTGTGTTCTAGGGGAAAGGGAGCATGGAGTAAAATGAAATATGGCCAAATTTTGGTGCAAACCAAACTAAACCAACAAATAGGTGGTTTAAAACTAGACATGTGTCTAAAAATGCACCATATTTATCATATAACATGGGTCATTGTGATAAATTTTGTGCAGTTCACTCGTCTAAATGTTAGATAGCATTAGTAAATGTTGCCCAATGTCTGTCAATGCGTTATGTCTAGTACTGCAGCCCAATTTACTTGAACAGCATTGTCCACCTTCAGGGGCTGTTTGGCCAGTCCCCCCACATTGCCCGACCTGCAGAGGAAAGCATGTTACCCATTTCCCACTGCTGGGTTCTTGCTCCTTTGGTCTCCTCTTGCGCTCTGGTCCCCGCTGGTAAACTTCCTGTTTGAACTTTGCATTTTTAAAGTGTCCCCACCCTGAAATGAATATATGCTTTATACAGCTTTAAATAATACATGCAAAATGGTTAAAAGTGCACATACCTTCTTCAAACTTAGTAGTAGCATTACATACTTGCTCTACTCCTTCTCCTGCAGAATTTGCAGCTTTGACAGTGAAGTAATAAGTGGTATTGGAGAGGAGATCTCTAAAGGTGTACACAGTGTCAGTAGGCAAAACTGTGGTGGTGACACTCTGAAATGTTAGGATGTAATGTGTTATTATTCCATTTGATCTTAATGGTGGATCCCACTGGACAAGTATAGACTGCCAACTGGTTGCTACACAGTGAATATTCTGGACGGAATCTGGACCTTTAAATAGATACAAAACATATGAACTTAATTGGAAATATCTCAAACAAAAAATGATAATGATAAATATCATGCACAATCGTAAAAATACAATCCCATTAATTAATACACAGTAATATTATCTACTTATCTATTGTTCCCCAACTAGCTATTGTCCAGCTCTTCCCTACACATTTGGTGGACCTGAGTCACGGAACAAAGGCACTGCATTGATACCTTTATCTATTTTGTAGACCACAAAGAGATGTAAAATGAAGCTCCCGGGGACTCCCCAACACCATTAGCCACTTAACAGTCTATTGTCTTCTTACTGTATGTGGCAGAGGGGCCATAAGGAACCCTCAGGCCTTAGGCCTGAGACCACAATATCCAGACCCAAGGAAATGCTTTAGAAAAATTCAGTTCTTCATGTTTTTGGGTCATTAAACAATGTGCAATGGCAGATGACCTACCTCACTGAATAATAAATATATATGCTAAATGTATAGTCTAGTGAAATATTTGACCATTGTGTTAGAGCCATAGACCCCCTTCATTCCTACGTTCACATGTAGCAGAAGGTTTTCCTATGAATTTCATCCTTT
Source organism: Rhinella marina (assembly GCA_900303285.1). Lineage (NCBI taxonomy): Eukaryota > Metazoa > Chordata > Amphibia > Anura > Bufonidae > Rhinella > Rhinella marina. The sequence continues at coordinate 32,776 of ONZH01019522.1, forward strand.
GCATTCACTAGGAGATGTTAAAAGTAAAACCTACCAGTTTTGCTATATTGTCTTGTGGCAATACCCAGGGAAATGCATGCTTTACATTCTTTAGGTACAGCATGTTTTCTCTACAACTGAGCTTAACTGATTGAAAGGCCATGTTTACTACAGATATTAGGGGGGATTCCAAACTATAGCACCATAGTAGAAATAATTTACGTGGACATTAGGGTATGCTGTAGCTTGCCCCTACTTTGTAGATTTTTTAATGATTTATGATGTGGATTACACAATTCTCATTAAAAGGGTGGTTGTCACTTCTCAACTTTTAGGGCACGTCTGCCACAAATGTGTGATATGCGAGGGTCCCATGTCTGGGTACTGCTCCAGTCTCCAGAAAAGAGCCCCCAAAGTGAAGTAGAGCACACCACGCATGCAAGTCCCATTGTAGTGAACGGAGGGCAACAGCGCATGCATGGCTGCTCTCCCTTCATTTCTGGGGAGCCGTTTCTGGAGATAGGAACATATCGCAGTGGTGGGACTCTCACCTATCTGACATTTGTGGAATATCCTAGTGCAATTCCATAAATGTTGATATGGTACAACCCCTTTGATAAGTGGAAATTCAGCTGTAAATCCACATGTAATGGTCGAAAATTTCTGCTACATATGAACAAAACCAAAAGTTCAAGACTGAGGCTTGTTCACATCTGTTCTAAGTATTACAGATTACTTTTTAGCCTCCACTAAGTTCTATAATTTCACCCATAATATTCATGCTGTTAAGAGTTTTAGATGTGTTCATGGTCCCATTTACTAAAACTGAGTATATATTATGGAACAAATCATGCTATATTTTTAGACAGGAAGTCACTATCACAATGCATGCATTTTCAATTCACAGAAAATCTTTTGTGAATCATGGAAGGAACAACTAGGTAATACTTTAATTTTATACCATATAATTATTTTACATACCTGATTCTTCAGTGGTGAAACTAACAGTGTTGCTGAACTCATTTCCATTACCGACCTTTGTGAATGCAGATATACTAGCTAAATATGTCTTGAAAGGTTCCAAGTTAGTAAGCATTCCTTCAGTTTGATCACCAGATATATTCTGCAAGCAGAAACAGTATTCAGATGTAGGCTTTATTAATGTGTCCCGGCTCTCACGACTCATGGAAGATGTCAGAGGATAAAAGAATTGGTGATGTTGGAAATTTTTATTACAACTATCCATATTTTCTGCTTTACAAAACACACTTTTTCCCCAAAAAGTGAGGGAAAAATGGCAGTGTGTCTTAGAAAAGGAAAATAGCATTATTACATGGCCTGTACCGCAGGGTGTGCTGTGCTGCATTGGCATAGAGGCCTGCAATGTACCAGTGACATGTAGTAGACCGAAGCGCTGTACATGGAGGCTAGCAACTGCTGCTGCACTGGCGTCGGTCAGAGCAGCCATTACATATAAAGTCTATTCAGTTCAGCCCCTAGCAGTGGTGCTGCTTTGTTACACTAATCACTAAACTGTAAGCAGAACTCCCTATAAGGATCCATTCACACATTCGCATAATGGGTCCGCATCCGTTACGCAACTTTGCGGAATGGGTGCGGACCCATTCAATTTCAATGAGGCCGCAAAAGATGCGGACAGCACACGGTGTGCTGTCCGCATCCGCACTTCCGGTCTGTGGCCCCGCAAAAAAATAGAACATGTCCTATTCTTGTCCGCAGCCACGGACAAGAAAAGGCATTTCTATAGTGCCAGCACAGGACCGGTGTTCGTGTTTTGCGGATCCGCCATTTGTGGATCTGAAGAACACGTGCGGACGTGTGAATGGACCATAAAAGTAGCAGGCAGGCCAGCAGTGCATGTCAGTCATGCTCGATTAATGAAGTGGGCGGAGCAGGAGCGTCACTGATGTGTGCTGCTGGCCTGCCCGCTGCTTTCATAGTGAGTATGCAGTACAATATGCAGCATTAAAGTCTCACAGTGAATATGCTAAAATCTGTGAATGCAGTTACCCTTTCCTAATACCGACCATACATCTCTTTTAAGTGTATTTTTCTGTAATTTTGGATTACTTATAATATTGTGAAAGGAGAGGGATGATAAACATCTTAGTAACATACTTCATTAGGGAAAGATGTTTCTTTCTTCTAAAAAACAGGGAGTATAGAGTCTTCTTATCAAAGCTGTAACTGAGCATTGCTAAGGAAGAGTCTGTCTTCAGTAAGACGATCATGTGGAACATACAGAGGCAGACTTCTCAGCCTGCCACTTAGCTCACTGTCCCAGGCCTATATTGTTGTATATCGCTCCCTATATTGTATGTGCCCTCTCTGAATGTGTCCCTGGAAGATCTTTTTTTCTGTGCTTCTCTGTTAGCTAATTAGTGCAAGAGAGGGTGAGGAACCAAACTGCTGGGGTCAACACTGACAGTAAGCGTACTTTGTACCTGCAGACTGAATGTAAGTGTTAAGCATTAGCAGTCCTATTCTTCTTTCTCATCCCTCTGTTCAATAACTAATAGGGAGGAAAAAGGAGAACTAGACTGTCAGTGCTTAGCAGTAAGCAGGGGTGCACGACCATTGAGGTCAGGTGGGGCAATCGACTCAGACAGCACCAGGTAGGGGCAAAAGAGGGGCAGCAGAAGGGCCATGGGCAATGAGCACTTTCATTGTGAAAAAGGGTTAGGTTAAGAAATTGGCATGGGGAGGGGGGGGGGCGCTATTTCAGTTTTCGCCTCATGCAGCAGAAAGGTTAGGTGCACCCTGGCAGTAAGTGTACAATGTCCCTGAATACTAAAGGTGCATTTAGATGCTGTGAAGAACAGCCGATTGTAGGGAAGGAATCGTTCCTTCCCAGTAATCGGCTGCTCGTTAAAGGGGTTATCCAGGGAATGATATGATGACCTATCCTCAGGAAAGGTCATCATTATCACATCGTTGGGGGTCCGAGTCCCAGCATCCTGACAAATCAGCTGTTCCAAGGATCCACCGCACTTACTGGAGTTCTGGTGAGCACTGCACACTCCAGGCAGTTTACCAAGCACAGCGGCATACATATATAGTGGTTGTGCTTGGTATTGCAGCTCAGCCCCTTTCACTACAATGGGGCTGAGCTATAACAAGGCCATGTGACCATGCTGACTGCAGCAGCTCCCTTCTTCTATCTTTTCGCTGCACTCAGCAACTAAAGGCCCCTTTAAACTGGCAGAGCATTGGCAAGATAATTGCTAACAAGCATTTGTATAAATGATTGTTAGCGATGATCTGCCGGTGTAAATGTGCTGCCGATAACCCGATGAACTAGTGAAATCCTTGTTCATGGGGTGATATGTTAGTTTATGCAGACACCCCGAAATGATTGTTTGCAGGCAGCAGATTGTGCCGTCTAAAACCACTCTGTTGCCGGCAAACAATGATTCAGTATAGGGATGAACTATGGCATTAGCGTGGAGGAGATTGTTGTGGTCAGCACTGGCAGCAAGTCAAAGAAGCACGGACACAAAGAGGAACTATAGGGAGCCTAGGGCTGGAGTAGTGAGATAAGAGGCAGGCTAAGAAGCATGTTTCTATATGTTCTATAGGACAGGCAGGCATGCTCAACCTGCAGCCCTCCAGCTATTGCCAAACTACAACTCCCATCATTCCCTGACAGCCTACAGCTATCAGCCTACAGAAGGACATGGTGGGAGTTGTAGTTTTACAACAGCTGGAGGGACGCAGATTGAGCTTCCCTGATTTAGGACATTGCTAAGAAAAAAATTTATACTTCATTTTGTAGTAAAAAGAAACACATTTGCCTAATAAAGTATATTACAAAAATGCTTAACATCCTGGTCCCGATACAATATCAAAAATAGATCGAAATAACAGCTACACGTAAATATGTAAGTAATATTTGCTCTTACCTGGTAAAATATAGAATGAGTGTTGTTTTCTACTATTCTAAAGCTATATGTGCGGACAATGCCATTGGGTTTGGGACTTGGACTCCAATGTAACCAAGCTGAATTAGAACTTGCATTGATAAATGTCAAGTTCTGAGGAGGAGCTGTTGGCTCTGCAATAAAAATGATTGAGCTGCATTATCTCCACTATAACCCATTCTGCACAACACACAAGCAGTACTGGAAAAAATATTTTAAATAGATTCAAATAATCTCTAACAGACTACTGATACAGTTAGGCACAGTTATTAAGACCAGCAAACCAAAGTGTAGCCTAGAAAGGTGATGTGTGCCATATTTCTCAATATATTGTTTGGGAATATAGGGAATGCCACAGAACAATACCAAGAAGTGGCAGAATGATTTTAGAAATGGGTGGCTAGAAGGCAAACCATGAATCATGGAAGAATAATGGGGCAGTTGAACTAACAAATGTCTTCCTGTAATGAGCACAGATCAATGATATGAGAAGTTGCTCATTTACTATCATTTTCAGTTGCCAATTATTGAGAGGAGTATGAACAAGTTATTGTTCTTGAGGGCATCATTCAAACCCTCCTCGCATGAAGTTACAATTATTTTAATGAGTGCATAAAACATATGATCAGTTGCACACTAGCATTTTCTTGTTTGATGTTTGATAGCAAGGCATGGTTACACTAGGCATTGACCAGGAATTAACGTGTATATAAATATTTTCTTAGGGGATCAATGACCCTTATAACAGGGCCTTTAGTCTTTAAAAAAATGCCTAACAACTGAGAAAGTGACAGCATTTTAATGTCTATTTTACAGCTGCAATTTCCAGACCCCCCTTAGTCCTACTGAATTGAACTTAAAGGGGTGGTCCCACAAAAAATATTCTACAGTTTTCAAACCAGCATCTGGATCTGAATACTTTTGTAATTGCATGTAATTAAAAATTAATCATAGCCACTGATTTAGTCAATAAAATGTATCTATACAGCACCACCTGCTGTTAGTTTTTTTCTTATTTCTTTGACCGGCTCATTAAGAAGGCCGCACATGCTCAGTTTCATCCTTCAACTGCCTCCTGAGCTGTGATAGGGAGAGCATGGACACACACCCTTAGCTGCAGCAGAAAAGACACTCCCCTTAAGCTGTCAGCTCAATATAAATCTAGCAGAGTAATGAATGGGGAGATCTCTGGATCCATGATAGGTAATGTACTATACGATTTCTAATTTTTATTCATGGGATAACCCCTTTAAGGCCCAGTCACATTAGTTTATTGTTGCTTGAACCTGCCAAGAACAGCAGCTTCAGCTCACAATCTAATGTGTATGGGGAGCTCCCGACTCTCTCTTGATAGATAATATTGGGGGTGAGAAGGATTGGGCAAACTGAATATTTTCACATGATTGTTTCGTTATCCCAGGAGATAAGTCACAGCTAGAATTGTCTGGCAAGAGTTCTCTTCCTATTGACAGTACATTTATGCTCAGCCAAATTGAACATATATGCGTATGGGTGAGTCAGGAGAGATAGATGTCGGCCAAACAGTTATTTGGCCAACAGCTACAGTATGCTGCCGTAAAAATTGTGTAAAATGCCTTACAGTTGACTGAAACCTGCCATAGGAGATACTACGAAGTTGATCAAGATTTCAAGATCCATGTTATGGACTGGGAATGGGTACACAATGAAAATGTAAATTCACATACCAATGCACAGACTGTATAAAACAATGACTACAATACTACAACGAGACTGCTCAGCTCTACTGAATACAGCGGTCTCTCAGGATACAATAGTAATTGCTTCCAGGACGACCATTGTATGTAGAAACCATTGTAAGTTGAGTAATTGGTTCCAAAGCCCCAAAATGTCATCCAAGATAAGAGAAAATGAAGATTTATGAAAAATAAGCAGAAAACTAAGACAGATAAGACAAGTCCTTACATATAACAGTCAGAAATGGCTGCCAACTAGGGACTAATACAGATATTTTACCAGAGAAGTGGCCTGGATTGGTTGGATCTCAGTCTGAGGCATTGTGTGTTGAGTCTGGTTTCAACTTATGATGGGTCAGAAAAGACCATTGTATGTTGAAAATATTGTATCCTGAGGCCATTGTATCTTAAGAGATCACTGTATCTATGTGTAATGTGTCTATATATAATTAGATTAGCATTTTAAGATGGATCAGTGAAATAGTTATTCTTCCACTCAGGAAGTACAGGATAAAATAAGGAAATGCCACCACTGTAGAGATTTTGTAGCATAACTAAACCTGTCAGAGCACTGAAATGTTAGCACAAGAGAGGAATATATCATGTACAGTTGTGACCTTGTTAGAGAAATGCCATAAGTCAGGAAGACACACAAGAAAAGAGCTGAAGACAGTGAAACTAGAAACATGTAAAGGATTAGGAAGGATCACTTTTCTGATGATTTTAATTTTGCGCAAACATGTAATATAACTAGTACCTGCTTCATCTGTGTGAAAGGCAAGCTGGCTTGGAGGACCAGTCCCTTTTATTGTACTCGCAGCAACAAATACAAAATACTGGGTAAAAGGTAGAAGATCCTCCAAAATGACAGAGACTTGAGTGGTAAATGAAGGATAATTTCCTTGTGGTCCATAAATCTGTAAGTAATAACCAGTGATAATTCCATTTGGATGTTCTGGAGGATCCCATGATAACAGCACTGAAGTAGATGTTAGGTTCTTGTACTCTCTGATCATAGGTCCAGACTCTGGTACTAAATGTGAAGCAACATAAAGTAATAATCTTAGAGCAGATATACAACATGCACAGATATAATGATCATACCTGAAGGGGTTGTCCCACAAACAATATTGTTTATAATTAAATCCAGCTCATAATTATAAACATCTGTTGTATTAAAAATGCTTATATCCCCAGATATTCTTGTAATGATGTTGGTATAGCTCCACCTGCTGTTTCTATTGAATAACCTTTCTATGTCCACTTCAGTAAATGTGGCAAGATGGACACAAATGCCCTATCTTGCCTCTCTCTCTCTCTGCTCCTTTCTGTATATGGAGGGATCCCAGCTGTGGTGAGATGGGGAGTTCTCTGCTTCTCAGGGAAGAGCCTGAGCAAGTGCGATTACAGTAACACTGTCTTGTTCTCTTTGGTAATATCATATATTGCGATAATGTCTTGGGTTTTGCCATAAATAAATGTATAGAGAAGAATTTTTGCATGAATTTCAGAAACCTCATCAAAAAAGGCAACATTACCACAATATGTGAGCACTGCCTTCTCACTTGCTCAGTATCTTCTCTGAGAAGCAGAGAAAACATTTCAGCTTCAGGAGCAGCTGGTTAACCATACCAGGAATCCCTTCCTATACCTAAAGTAGCAATGGAGGCTCGACAGAGCAGATGTGTGTACCTCGACAAATTTCCTGAGGTGGACACAGAAAGGCTGTCCAATAGAAACAGCAGGTGGAGCTATACTAACATTATTCTGAGAATATCTGGGTATTCTAAATGTTTATAATTAGGGCCTGGATGCTTCCAACCACCGCACATGTACCACTGAAGTCAGGACTTTAAAGATGGCAAAGCAGACACCCAGAGTCAAAGTCAAAGATTGCTGATAACGGTCTTTTTACTCCCCAGATGCAATAATTTATTTAACTCACTTATATAGCACTGACATATTCTTGAGGGCTTTACAGACATTAGCATCACGCTGTCCACAATGAGGCTGACAACTTAAAGGCAACCTGTCAGCTCCGAAACACCCCCTGAACTAGAGTAAGAGGTTTATAGTGTAAGTCACGCTGAATCCTATTATATCATTTTTATCTTCATACTCACTTCCATTCTGACTCTGTGCTCCCACAACCCGGCAGTAAAATGCATTGAGAGGACTCTTCTTTGAGTCCTCTCTATTATGTGAGTGAGCACCGGAGTCCACTGAGTGCATTTTACTACTGGTTTGTCAGAATGCAAGTGAGTATGAAGATAAAACTTACATAATCGGATTCAGCACCACTTAAACGATACATCACTTACTCTAGTTCGGAGGGTGTTTTAGAGGTGACAGGTTCCCTTTAAGCTTCCTATCAGTACCCGGCGGATACCCAGAGAGAAAATATAAACTCTATGCAGATGTTGTCCTTGGTAAGATTACCGTGCTGTCTAATGGTAAGTATGGCATCTGAGTGGTGAAACCACAGGAAAGCAGCGTTTCCATGGCCTGAACAGGGCAGCCTTGAGCCCCCTGAAAGATTTGAGGACTGCCACAGCTATGTTCCTATGAAGCCCTTTATTTTAAACACATTACCAAATAGCTTTTATTTACTATAGAGGCTCATTTTCTCTAGAGGAAATCATCAAGGGTAATAAAATACCCTCTGCCGAACTGTCCCTGCTGCTACATATTATATAGTGTGTCATACCCACATGGACTGTGCCTGCTGCTGCATATTACATAGTTTGCCATACCTCACATTAACTGTATCTTCTGCATATTACATAGTGTTCCATACCCCCACATGAACTGTGACTGCTGAATACTATATAGTATGCCAGGGCTGGCCAACCTGCAGCTCTTCAGGCTGATAGCTGTAAGCAGTCTGGGTATGCTGGGTGTTTGCTAGTTTTGCAACAGCTGGAGAGCTTCAGGTTGGCCATCTCTATAGTATACCATTCCCCCCATAAAAGTGACTACTGTTGCATGTTATATAGCGTGCTATTCCCCAAGAACTGTGTCTGCTGCGTATTATATAGTGTGCTATACCCCCATGAAATGTGCTGACTGCTGCACATTATAAACGGTACCTTACCGCCATGAACTGTGCCTGCCACTGCTTATTATTGACTGCACCATATACTCCATTAACTGTACCTGCTGCTTATTTATATAATGTGCCTGATGTGCCGCAAACTGACTAATACTAATGGAGCTTGATAGAAATCAATTGACTATTAATAGTCAATTAATGTACAGTCATGGCCAAAAGTTTTGAGAATGATACAAATATTAATTTTTACAAAGTCTACTGCTTCAGTTTTTATAATGGCAATTTGCATATACTCCAGAATGTTATAAAGAGTGATCAGCTTAATAGCAATTACTTGCAAAGTCAATATTTGCCTAGAAAATGAACTTTATCCCCCAAAACACATTTCAACATCATTGCAGCCCTGCCTTAAAAGGACCAGCTAACATCGTTTCAGTGATTGCTCCATTAACACAGGTGTGGGTGTTGATGAGGACAGGGCTGGAGATCAATCTATCATAATTAAGTAAGAATGACACCACTGGACACTTTAAAAGGAGGCTGGTGCTTGGTATCATTGTTTCTCTTCTGTTAACCATGGTTACCTCTAAAGAAACACGTGTAGTCATCATTGCACTGCACAAAAATGGCCTAACAGGGAAGAGTATCGCAGCTAGAAAGATTGCACCTCAGTCAACAATCTATTGCATCATCAAGAACTTCAAGGAGAGAGGTTCCATTGTTGCCAAAAAGGCTCCAGGGCGCCCAAGAAAGACCAGCAAGCGCCAGGACCGTCTCTTAAAAGTGTTTCAGCTGCGGGATCGGGCTACCAGCAGTGCAGAGCTTGCTCAGGAATGGCAGCAGGCAGGTGTGAGTGCATCTGCACGCACTGTGAGGCGGAGACTCTTGGAGCAAGGCCTGGTCTCAAGGAGGGCAGCAAAGAAGCTACTTCTCTCCAGAAAAAACATCAGGGACAGACTGATATTCTGCAAAAGGTACAGGGAGTGGACTGCTGAGGACTGGGGTAAAGTCATTTTCTCTGATGAATCCCCTTTTCGATTGTTTGGGACATCTGGAAAACAGCTTATTCGGAGAAGACGAGGTGAGCGCTACCACCAGTCTTGTCTCATGCCAACTGTAAAGCATCCTGAAACCATTCATGTGTGGGGTTGCTTCTCAGCCAAGGGAATCGGCTCTCTCACAGTCTTGCCTAAAAACACAGCCATGAATAAAAAATGGTACCAGAATGTCCTCCGAGAGCAACTTCTCCCAACCGTCCAAGAGCAGTTTGGCAATCAACAATGCCTTTTCCAGCATGATGGAGCACCTTGCCATAAAGCAAAGGTGATAACTAAATGGCTCAGGGAACAAAACATCGAGATTTTGGGTCCATGGCCTGGAAACTCCCCAGATCTTAATCCCATTGAGAACTTGTGGTCAATCATCAAGAGACGGGTGGACAAACAAAAACCTACAAATTCTGACAAAATGCAAGCATTGATTGTGCAAGAATGGACTGCTATCAGTCAGGATTTGGTCCAGAAGTTGATTGAGAGCATGCCAGGGAGAATTGCAGAGGTCCTGAAGAAGAAGGGTCAACACTGCAAATATTGACTTGCTGCATTGACTCATTCTAACTGTCAATATAAGCTTTTGTTACTCATAATATGATTGCAATTATATTTCTGTATGTGATAAAAACATCTGACAAACACACATAAAAACCAGAGGGCAGCAGATCATGTGAAAATATAATATTTGTGTCATTCTCAAAACTTTTGGCCATGACTGTAGTAATTTTTAATACCTGCAAGTAGTCACTCCTGGGTGGACAGCTTTATAAGAATAATTAGACAGCTTTATAGGAATAATTAGATTTTCTGCTACTGCAGTGTTTGATGGAGTAAAATGTTCAAACTAAAACTACATTTAAAGGGAAACTGTCATCAGATAATTTGATATAAATCTTATAGGAGATATACTTACCACATTCTAATGCTCTTTGTCTAATTTCCATTTGTGCCCCCAATGTGGATAAATTAGCCTTTGATGTTTATGCAAATTAGCCCACGGATGCAACGAGGATGTTGACATTGCACCTTGCCTTACCCAGTTGCTTTGCTTACTTGCCCCATCTCTTTGACAGAGCCAGGCAATGAAGACATTCAGTAGATGTGGAGTACAGAGCTAGAGATTGCCAGGTAGATGGGCAATCTCCAGCCTTGTAGTGTCCATGTAGGCATGAGTACTTCTTCGCTGCCTGGCCCTGTCAGCCATATCAATGGGGCGCAGACATCAAGACAAGTAAGTGGAGCCTCTGAGTGCAATGAGGTGCACGGCAACACCCTCACTGCCTGGATATTGGACTAAGAGCATTAGAATGTGGTAAGTAACGCACAGACATCTCCCATGGCAGATAGATTTGTATCAAGGTATCTGATTAGGTGACTCAAAATAACCCAAAATGATGCCATAGTGCAACTGGAAGTAAGGGAATTAGAATTGAAGATATAAGGAAATGAATAGAATACATAGTATTCACATCTATAAGACAAAGATATGCATAATTATTTACCTACCATCTTCCTCTGTGTTGACATCGATAACCTCACTTGCTTGATCACCATCTCCAAATATAGTACTCGCAGTAATCCAAAATTCATAGTGGCTGAATTTTGCCAGATCATGGATTGTTGCTGATAAATCATTACCATCAGATGGAGTAGAAATATCACCCGAAGTGAGATTCTAAGAAAGAATATATTTTTCTTTGAAGGGAAGTTCACAGGACCCAGAAAATACAGTATTGTGCAAAAGTTTTAGTCAGATTTTGGAAAAATGCTGCAAAATAAGAATGCTTTCAAAAACAAAAGTGTTAATAGTTTAAATTTAAATTTATTCTGCTGCAGGACAATGACCCAAAACCTACAGCCAATGTCATTACAAACTTATCTTCAGTGTAAAGAACAAGGAGTCCTAGAAGTAATTATATGACCCCATCAGAGTGAGCCCTTACAGAGCCGTGATCTCCTGATTTGGGATTACATGAACAGACTGAAGGATGTGGGCAAGCCTACATCCACAGAACATCAGTGGTTAATTCTCCCTGTCAAGAGCCTTCAGAAACTGTGTGCAAGTGTACATAGAAGAATTTATGTTATTTTGAAGGCAAAAGATTTTTGAAGTTAACTGAAAAATAGCCTTAGAACCTTACAGCTTACCCCACCTATCCTCCATATCAACAATGGCCAGTATTATATATTATAACGTATCCACAGCATTATGATAGCTTTTATTTAGTTGCGTTTTATCACACGCTCCAAAAAAATAGTGATAGGTGATTTGGCTTTCTATAAAATTGGCCCTGGTGAGTGTAGTTGTTAGAGAAATTAGTTCTACTGGGGACAAGGACAAATCTGCACAGCATTGCAAGATATGTTATTATGCTATAGAAGCAAAAATCCAGTCATCCTGGATGCCTGTTAGTCGGGAACTGGGCAAAACAGTCAACGTGTTAGACTGTCACATAAGCATGGCCCAGCAGGGAGATGACGTGAAGGCGACAGGTGAATTGAGTTCTCCATGGTGCCACATGGGACAGTCTGTGGTACTTATCTTAATCATCTTACCCAAAGTTTTGCAACAGGTGCATCAGCAGTAGGTTGGCATTCTGTAGAGTGGAGCACCATTCTAATTGTTTAGAGGACAATTTGTCACTGCAAATATTGTTGGTCATCTCTAAGAGGTTTAACTGTATTTAGGTGTCATCTATATTAGATACTTGACAATAAACCAGAACATAATTATTGTGCAGAGGTTACTGGACTGTATAGAAGTTAGGAACCCCAATACTATACCATTTTCTAAGATTGGGGCATGCTTGTATTTGCTTCCTTGCACATGTGAGATATAGTAGTGAGCATCCTGTGAAGACAAGTTTGACTGTGTTGGAGATTAATTAGCATGTTCCTTTTATCCTCTCCAGCATTTGTTGCTTACTTCTCCTGTTGAATGACCTTCATCCTGAATCACTTGCTATTTACAGACATTTAATGAACGGACTTTGTTACCATGTTTGCAACATATTGTCACTTTTCTAAAAGCAAATTGGGAAGGGTGTGTGTCTGCTCAACATACTGCAGTCAAAACCAGATGGTCTCTGTAACAAAGCATCTTCAGTTCACCTTCACAGCATTTGTCCATCACCAAATACAGCCAAAGGGTGCACTCTGTGACTTTATCAAGTTAGAGGTACATGGCCTAAAACCTATCCTAAGTATTGAAAGAGGTTGCAGTACGTGGACATTGTTCCAATCTAGTTACGGTAAATAGCCAAATGTTAAATATTTTAGGGAGAATTTATCATCTGTGGTGGGTTTGGTGTTAGTTATAAGTCTGTCTTTGCTTTGTGAGGTTGTGCCAACTTTTTAAAAAGTCGCACATCATAAATGAGACTTGAAGGTGTTCTTATCTGAAATTCTGACCTATTTTTCACTCCACTTCTGAAAGCGGTAAAGATCACCAACAGTTGCAAAATTTGACCTAATGTTGCAAAAATATGCACTATGCACCTTACACAACTTAATAAATTTCCTCCTTTGTGTCTCTATACAGTGGTCTCCACCTTGTGGCTCTTGAGAAACTACAGCCACCATGAAGCCCATAATTTCCTACAGCTGTTGGCTGGAAATTCTAGTTTTCCAGCAGCTCGAGAGCCACAGGTTGAAGACCACTGCTCTGTAATAACGTACAGTGTTGGATTGGGATGTCTAGGATTGGGATGTTACTGCCCACCAGTAAAATTCATTCTAGGGGCCACTGTATAACTATAAGCTATTGTTCCAGAATTTTATCTAATACTTAACCATGGATTATTGCTAAAATGGACATCATGTTAACATGGGCATTTCACAATAATGAATCCTACAGGAATGTTTGATTCTCACTACACAAAGTGCATTATGAACTACAGTCGTTTTAGGGTTTTTCTTAAATACAGGCCCTGATTTATCAACAGGGGACAGATTGAAGCTTGCCTCAAATTTTTCTATTTGAGTAAAGTTAATGGTCTATGAGCCAAATTTATGAAAGTGGCACTCAGGATGTTTTGAAGTTAGCACAGATGAACAATCATATTCTGACATAGGCCTTATTCACGCGTCAGTGTTTTGGTCAGTGATTTCCATCAGTGATTGGGAGCCAAAACCAGGATTGGAGCCTCCACAGAGATAAGGTATAAGAGAAAGATCTGCACCTGTCCTGTGTTTAGACCCACACCTGGTTTTGGCTCAGAATCACTGATGGAAATCACTGTATGAATAATGCATTATTTTCACCTGCGACAGATATGGCAGGTCAGGAGCAGAGAGCAGTTGAGACATTTTTTTGAGACACTCCATATAATAAATAAGGCCCAAAACCAATGTACACAGCAGAAATGCCCACAAAACGGATTTGTGAAGTTGACTTAGCAGGAGCAAAAAATAACTCTTGCCTGTCGCAGACTATTGATATGTGCCCTAGAAGTAAAATGATAGAAAAGTTATAAAGACAAAACCAGTTTGATAATTCAGGGCCAAAATGTGCAAGAGATTTAGCTTTTTTTGTGTTCTTTTTTTTTTTTAGAGAAACGTATGTTAAAAATACATATTCATTTTTTTAGATGTGGCAGCAGATTTTGAAAAAAAAAAACTAAACACTCTGCTACTGCAGCAGGACAAGGATTTATCAAAACTGGTGTAAAGGAAAACTGGCTTAGGCACCTTTCACACGAGCGGGAGACTTGGACGTCTCCCGCATCGTGTGCAGTGTACTGAACTCCCGGCACTGAACGGGGGTTACATAGCATTATACTGATTTATGATGCCATGTAACCCTTACAGTTCTGGAATGTGTTGGATAACACTGTCAGCATTATCCAGCACATACCAGAACTGTAAGGGTTACATAGCATCATAAATCAGTATAATGCTATGTAATGTCCGTTCAGTGTCGGCAGTTCAGTACACGGCACACGATGCGGGAGACGTCCGAATCTCCCGCTCGTGTGAAAGGGGCCTTAGTTGCAAAAGGCTAATAATAACAAATGCCCTTTAAGTGATTTGAAGAACATATGGAGAGTAAATAATTTCACGCACCAAACACTACAATATCAATGTTGGACATAAATGTTATAATTTTACCCTGATATAGGTGTTAGAAGAATTCTTGAAGTATAATGTATAATATAATATAATGCCATTTGGTTTAACAGGTGGATTCCAGAAAATCTTTACGGATGTAGAGGTGAGGTTCCTGTATGACACGTTCTTTGGTGGGTCACTTGGAACTGCAAAATAAATAACTGCAATTTACCAAACAGATATGTAATCATCACACAAAAATACTAGAAATGTATTACCTAATGCTCATAAAACAAATACAAATACATTCATTCCCCAACCTTACTCTATAGATTCTCAGAGAAAAGATATTATGAGAAATGTCTTTTTTATGACATTTATAGCATTTTTATGGTTTATAGACCAAAATAATGCCTTCGAAATAAAAGCAGATCCACAGGAGCTAGGCAGCAGAAAGCAAATGTACAAGTATTTTTTAATGGAAGCCATCACGATGGTTCATTGCTTAGGAAATTGATTATGAATGTATTTAATAATATACAACGTTTTTCCATTGACTGAGCTGTATATGGTGTTGGCACCACCAAATAATACATATAGTAATACAATGTTTAATTGAGAGATATATTATTTAGCCAATTTCATCATTGTTGTATTGTCATTTTAGGGTATTATTTTAAGATATATTAACTACATTGTATATATTGTATTTTCGTCCCACAGTGGGGCTTTACAAAGGCATTTATTACACCCAGGGTTGTAAATTTAAATTGTAAGACACCCAGAGATAAGTTCAGGTTCAGAAGAGACCCTGCCCCTCCCCCCCTCCTCCTGATATTGATTGATGCATTACAAGGATTAAAAATCCAGCTTTCTCCAAATTCACACAGGAACAACTCACATTACCAACATTCTCCCACCCCCCCATCACCCATGGGTGATTGTGAGTGCTAGTTGCCAGTTTTCAGCATGGTACATTTACTGTGGGTATGTCCCGAAGGGTAAAGGTATAATGTACTAGTACCAGAGGCGTAGCTACCGGATGGGGGGGGCAGGGGGGGGCGACGGCTCCGGGCCCAGTGACTCAGGGGGGCTCAGCAAGGATGACCTTAACACTATCAGCGAATATAAGTGAGCACTCACTTGTATGAAGGGACCCCCATCAGACCTGAGATCAGCCCACCCAGCAACATAAGATTAAAATAAAAAACCTTTCTTACCTGTCCTGCGCTGCGGCTGCCCTCCGGTCCGGCGCTCCGCTCTCTTCCCTGGCCTGTGCACACTATGACCTGACTCTGGGTGCAGCGGGCAGGACAGGTAAGGAGGGCAGTTGCAGCGCAGGACAGGTAAGAAAGGTTTTTTATTTTAATCTTATGTGGCTGGGTGGGATGATCTGAGGTCTGATGGGGGCACAATACGCTGATCTGAGGTCTGATGGGGCACAGTGGGCTGATGTGAGGTCTGATGGGGCACATTCTGATGATCTGAGGTCTGATGGGGGCACAATACGCTGATCTGAGGTCTGATGGGGGCACAATACGCTGATGTGAGGTCTGATGGGGGCACAATACGCTGATCTGAGGTCTGATGGGGGCACAATACGCTGTTCTGAGGTCTTGTGGGGGCACAATACGCTGTTCTGAGGTCTGATGGGGGCACAATACGCTGATCTGAGGTCTGATGGGGCACAATACGCTGATCTGAGATCTGATGGGGGCACAATACGCTTATCTGAGGTCTGATGGGGGCACAATACGCTGATCTGAGGTCTGATGGGACACAATACGCTGATCTGAGGTCTGATGGGGGCACAATACGCTGATCTGAGGTCCGATGGGGGCACAATACACTGATCTGAGGTCTGATGGGGGCACAATACGCTGATGTGAGGTCTGATGGGGAACAATATGCTGATCTGAGGTCTGATGGGGGCACAATATGCTGTTCTGAGGTCTGATGGGGGCACAAAACGCTGATCTGAGGTCTGATGGGGCACAATATGCTGATCTGAGATCTGATGGGGGCACAATACGCTGATCTGAGGTCTGATGGGGGCACAATACACTGATGTGAGGTCTGATGGGGGCACAATACGCTGATCTGAGGTCTTGTGGGGGCACAATACGCTGATCTGAGGTCTGATGGGGGCACAGTAGGCTGATGTGAGGTCTGATGGGGGCACATTCTGATGATTTGAGGTCTGATGGGGGCACAATACGCTGATCTGAGGTCTGATGGGGGCACAATACGCTGATCTGAGGTCTGATGGGGGCACAGTAGGCTGATGTGAGGTCTGATGAGGGCACATTCTGATGATCTGAGGTCTGATGGGGGCACATACTGTTGATCTGAGGTCTGATGGGGGCACATTCTGCTGATATGAGGTCTGATGGGGGCACATACTGTTGATCTGAGGTCTGATGGGGGCACATTCTGATGATCTGAGGTCTGATGGGGGCACATTCTGCTGATCTGAGGTCTGCTGGGGGCACAATACGCTGATCTGAGGTCTGATGGGGGCACATTACGCTGATCTGAGGTCTGATGGAGACAGGGGACTGTTAGTTTAGTGATGTAAAAACTGGGGACAGGTTTCCTTTAACATAGGAGCCCCCTGGTTTTTTACTCCTATTACTCCTATATTTTACTGCATTATGTGGTAGAGTATTTAGACTAGGGAATGTAGAAAGTCTATTGTACTGTACTTAAAGAGGACCTTTCATTAGTTTATCTTTCAGTAACTAAATACCTTTAGTGGTAGGGCACCCCCGGCTGATGCTGGCACCCGGTCCGGTTTTTAAAAATAGCGCTCCTCCACCCCACTGTGGCCCTCGGTATTTCTCCTGCTCAGTATGCCAATGCTGAGCATGGGAACAGGGAGGAGGAGACGCTGAAAAAAACTCCTTGGCTGTGACGCTCTCCGATGTGATTGGACCGCGACACAGCCAGGGAGAAGGAGACGCCCATTGAGAAACCCAGGCGTCTCCTCCTCCCTGTTCCGATGCTCAGTATTAGCATACTGAGTGGGGGAAATACCGAGGGCCACAGTGGGTCAGAGGAGCGCTATTTTCAAAAACTGGACCGGGTGCCAGCATCAGCAGGGGGTGCCCTACCAATAAAGGTATTTAGTTACTGAAAGATAAACTAATGAAAGGTCCTCTTTAACAGCGATGATCTAGCAGTTTATACAGTCATCTTTCTAATACAATATTATAACCACAACTAGAAGTATGTGCCTGTGAAGTTGGAAACGTGCGTTTGGGAAGCCACTAAGTGGGGGGCCCACTCAAGTATGTTTCGCCCCCCCTGTGCTGAACCTCTAGCTACGCCTCGGTTCAGCACAGGGGGGGCCTCTTCTGGAGCCGATCCTATAGGCAAAGCTGTGCCCATTTGAGTTCTAGAATGTATAAATATGTCTAAGTGGCACACGACTGCAAAGTTAAAAATATGTTTTTCGGGAAGAGGCTACAATTTAATACATATTATAGGCAACATAAACTAATAATAAATCTTTAGGGTAGAGTTTCCCTTTAAGGTTGTTTCCATAGTATGACCAGCCTATAATCTAGAGTTATAAGTCCCAATATTCATACAAAGGCGCCCAAATGGTTTACAATAGACTTTTCACAATTCCTGCCTAAAGGATCATGTACACGACCGTATGGATTTTGCAGTCCGCCAAAAACAAATCCACAAAAAATCGGTGTGCATTCCGTATTTTTCTGGCCCCTAATAGAACAGTACTATCCTTGTCCATAATGTGGACAATAATAAGTTCTATTTTTTTGCGGAACAGACATATAGACTTATGGAAATGGAATGCACATGGAGTAACTTGTTTTTTTTGTGGACCTATTGAAATGAAAGGTTCTGCATAAGGTCCACAAAAAAAAACTGAAACGCACACAGAAAGAAAAATATGTTTGTGCTCATGAGCCTGAAGCAGCACCCAAATATAATCAACATGTTGCGTAGCAACTGAAGGAACAGGAAGCAGGTGACAATTCTGGAGTGTCTTATACCTTCCATTATGGGCCACTTTATTAGGGCTCAAGACGTAGTTTTGGTCTGCATCCGATCTGCGTTTTTTGCAAATCAATGCAGACCCATTCATCTCAATGGGGCCGCAAAAGATGCGGCAGCACAACCATGTGCAGTCTGCATCCATAAGTCTGTTCTGCGACGCCACAAAAGATAAATGTCCTTTTCTTGTCCATTTTGTGGACAAAGATAGGACATTTCTCCAGGAGTTTAAAAAAAAATGGCGGCATGCACTTGGCCAGTATCCATGTTTTGAAGAGCGCAAAACACTGATGGTCATGTGCATGAGCCCTTAACTTAAAAGCACATAATTTCTGCATAGAAGTTATTTCTAACAGTAAAACATCAGCAGTTTAGTTTAAAGTATAGAAAGAAAAGCTTTGGTGGGAACTGGGAAACATTGCTTCCAAATAGAGATGAGCGAATCTATTCGTCGAGTCGTTGATTCGTATCGAATCTTGGAAATTTTCAGCTGCGAAGCGAATCCGAATATTAGGTGATTCGCTCTGTTAAGATTTGAAAATGTTCCTAAGGCTTTCTATGCATTCGCTACGTACTTGTCCGATAAATTGTACGCAAATGCTACGTATAAGTTACTCTATATGCTGTTGCGTACGAATACAAGTAATTAGCGAACTTTTACTGTTAGTTCGTTATTAGTGCGCAAAAGCCCGGGAAGAAAGCGGTCACCTGACCTAGTGGGCAGGGCTTGCTCTGATTGGCTCAGGCTCGGAAAGCCAGTGACGCATCACTTCTGCTGCGACTGCTGAGACGAGCAGAAGCACTGTGTGTGAAGTTCTGAGAGACTGAGAAATTGTTGAAATTGGGGGGGTAATTGTTCAGGGAATCCATATTACAGATATCAGGGATACTGCAGGGCAAGTGCAGGGCCAGTTCAGGGCTAGTAATTAATCAGGCAGGGAGAGAGAGACAGGGAGAGAGATAAGGAGAGAGCAGGGAGAGAGACAAAGACCAGCTGCAGGGCCACAGAGTGAAGTGAAAAATGTCTGGAATGGATAAGCAAAAGGGGTCCAGTTCCAGCCAGACCTCGAGCTCTAAAAAAGGGAGAAGGTGGCACAGGGTAGCAGTGCCAAAGGACCTATAGCCGGAGCTTTTACTTCTGTAATTTGTAATAGTTGGGCGGTGTTCCACCAGGCTAACCCACCAAGGCGCAAAATTGTAGTGGAGGAGAAAGTAGATGAGGTAGTGGAGTGGATGGCACGCTCATCTCAGTCTCAGCCGGATGATCTGCTGTCATCTGCTGATACAGTATCCATATGAAGCCAGGGGTCAGACTCAGAGTGTTCCTCTTGCTCCACCATTCCTTTCCAGCAAAACCTAGAGTCATGCGTGCCTGCATATTACGCAATCGCTAGACAATAGTACGCTGAGGATTCGTACGCAATTTGTACACTCATGCGTACATGTTCAAAGAATTTGCGTAACTTTTAAAACTGAACGTTCGTTATTAGTGTGTGAATGTTCGCTAAATGCCACATAATAACGTATATTTGGTACGCAAATTTAACGAATATATTCGTCGAATATACGAATCTTATGAAAAGTTCGACAAATGTTCGTCGAATAAAATTTTGAATGATTCGCTCATCTCTACTTCCAAAGTTCTCAATCTGTGACATGCTCATAAACATAATGCGACTTTACTATGTACCTCCTTCTAGAGTCTTAAATCTTAAAATGTCACTTCTGACGTTGCCATCCCCAAATCTAGTACTGGATGTCACGTATGCACTGTATTCATGATTGCTTTCGAAATCAATAAAGTCCACGGAAGTATCCTCAATGTAAATAGTTTTGTTTGATGTCTCATCCCTACAAAGTAAAACAGGAAAAGGTAAGTGCTATTTCAGATGGAAATAAAACCAGTGGGGGAGGTTAAGCACAAAATGCAGAATTTGGGCACAAAAAAAAGAGGAGAACATGGCAAAAGCAAAATATATTTTTGTTTTAGAGTCTTCATCTGCATCTAAATCTTCATTTAGACACTGTATTTTAATCAATACCAAGAGACATGATCAAGAGTTATAAAATATACTACATTTATTAATGAACTGTAGCATTTATTAGCACAAAATAACGATTTGGCTTAAAGGGGTTTTGTGATTTATTCAAAAAGCTCAATAAAATAATACATACTTATCTTCCCCCACTTTCAATGCTGCTGCTTTGGTACTCCACTGTAGGCCTTGTTTATTTAGCTGCAGAGCGTACATGCTGGTACACCCCACGTGACTGCTGCAGCCAGCCACCGGTCTCAGCATCCTCTTAGCATATGCCATTGAGGTCAGTGATTGTTTTCAGTGATTACATAGGATATATGGGCACATAAAAATTAAAGTGAAGGGGGATGAAATGGTTGAGTATATGTTATTAGTTTGTCACAATCCCTGGATTTTGGGGTTCTTTTAAAGAATCTCTTTAAAGGCATTGTCCAATTTTCTGATATTGATGACCTTTCCTCAGTCTGACTCACGGCACCCCTGCTGAACAGCTGTTTGAAGGGGCCACAGCACCCCGTCCCCTTCAATGTTTACCTGCACACTGTCAATATTGTAGTGGCGGTGCAATTACAGCTTTCACTCTCATGGGAGGAAGGTATAATTACATTGCACTTCTGCTACAATGTCGACGGTGTGCAAGTAAACACTGAAGAGGACACAGTGCTTTCATGAGCACTTGAAACAGCTGTTCGGCCAGGAGTTGGTCCTCCAAGGATCTGATATTGATAACCTTTCCTGACGATAGGTCATCAACATCAGACAATGGCATAACCCCTTTCAGGAAAAGAAAAGATACTAGTATAGCATTTTCATTCTGAATGAGTCTTTTTAATACATTTAGAGCTGCCTCGATAATAATAGTGATCCATTTTCTTTAGTAGGTGTATATTGTTACCAACAGTTGAGAGGATGAAATCATACCAAGTTAATGCTTGGTCATGTGCCTTGCTATTTTACAAAAGTTGGGTTATAAGTTCTAGGTTAGGCAAAAGTGTACAGGTAAGTGGAAACCGGTTGAGAGAAGGTAGTGGTTGTATATGGGCCTTGTTCAATATAGTTACACAGAATGTTTTATAAATATACTGCATATCAGTGTTCCTCAACTCAGTCCTCATGGCTCACCTCTCGGTCATGATTTGAGAATATCCTACAGAATGAATATCTGTGGTAAGTCCTGATGCACTGACACTAATTATATCACCTGCTCGATACTAAGGAAATCCTGAAAACATGACTGTTAGGTGGGCCCTGAGGACTGGAGTTGAGGAACACTGCTGTATATATTTGTTTATTGTACAAATAAACATGTTAAAGATTTGGAGACTTTTAAAACTGAAAATGTGCAAAAACAATTACGATGGCTGGGGAGGGTACTAGTGATTATACACTCTAAACTTGAAGACTATGGATACCTTTGCTTTGAAAAAAAATATTGGTTATTTGCTTCATAAATACATAATTAAGCAAATTTCTAAATAGTTTTTGTTAAAAAAAAAAATCCTAATAATTTGCTTCTGCAGAACGTGTAGGTCCTTCACCTAATGGCTGGTGCTATGGAATCTGACATATGTCTGTCACACAGAGTTGCTCCTGATTATTCTCTGCTTTTCCCCTCCCTGGTGTGAGAGGTAGGAGCAGGGAGGGGGAAGAAGTTGTACACAGCAGATGTGAGGAGACAAAGAGAGAGAGGAAATATCCCAAACAGGGCATCTCACACGTGCTGTAGATAAGGACAGCACGTGCAAGGCTCAGAGGGAAGACATCAGCATCCTGGACACACATATCCAGCATGTATTACTAGGAAGGACACGCTCACATGAAAAATATTTGAAACTAGGAGCAGGTTGAAAATCAGGGGCCTGAAAATGAAGTAGAGAATGACGACTGCGGACTGAAACTTTGTGCAACTTTTTTTTTACTCAAGATAGCCTCTAAAATATGTAAAACTTATGTTTCCAATGTCAAAGTTGTCCATGCCCTTTCAACTATCTATTGACACTGAACAATAGGCTGCACATAAATACATAGCACATGGTAATACAACATGAAATATTATAGCATATGTTTTGTCTTACCAGATATAAAGTGTGTAGAAAAGTATAATTCCATTTGGCTCCAGAGGTGGTAGCCAGGATAGCTTCACAAGTGTGCTGGATAACTGACTTACAGCAAGTAAACGAGGAGGGGTTGATGGTGCTGCAAGGGCAAAATAAAATAAAAAGGTAGATACATGAATGAAAACTGACACACTTGGCTCAAACCATCCAATGAAAGGAAATGAAAAAAACCCATGAACAGGTATTTGAACTCTATTAGCTCCAATAAGACTGTATTACTTTCTTGGCTACAAAAATGAAGGACAATTTTTCATGGTAGTATTAACACATCTGTTTCTGTGATTCAATGGAAAGTACGATTTCATGAGAACACACATCAGTAGGCATACCACAGCCCTTTGCTTAATATATTCTACAAATTCTGCGCTGTTATATTTTTTGTTCCAATAAAAGAAAAATCTGTTTTATAGGTGTGAATGCATGTAAAAATAAAGTAATTTGCAGGACAACTCCACTGGGGGAAGAAAGCTGGAAATAATTATTTCAAGCTTCAAGAGGTGGGAAAATTCCTGCTGGGCATAACACTGAGAGATCATAAAAATATGGGATTGCATGCAGGGCTTAAACCATTCCACGCTACCCAACATATAACACACTCTGACGCCACATTATTAAAACAGAAAATAATACATATGTCAACTTTATCTCCTCCATCCTGTAGTCTCTGAACCATTAATAACAACACAGGAGGACATGTAGCTTGGAAATTAAGATGAAAATCCAACCCAATGTTGAACTTCTCTGGACTACTCCTTCTGGAATTCAGGACATTATTTTTGAGATGTAGTAACAGTCAAAAGTTTGGTCACACCTTTTCATTCCATGGTTTTTCTTGTTTTTTTTCTACAATTTGTAGATTCATATTTAACACATGAAAAAATGATGAAGGAACATATAAAGAATCAAGTAGTAAACAAACATTTGTTAAACAAACCAGAATATGTTTTATATTTTAAATTCTGCAAAGTACCCCCATCTCCTTTTTTTGCTGCTTTCATCACAGCTTTGCATACTCTTGGCATTCTTTCAGCTTCATAAGTTAGTAAACTGGAATGGTTTTTAATTAATAGGTATGCCTTGTCAAGCGTTAATTTGTGGAATTTCTACACAAAGGTAGTATTGGTACACATAGGGGTGGACTGGGAACTTAAAGTTGGCCTGGAAAAAATACTAAAAGTGGCCCCGCTTTGTAGTTGGGTCCAAATTGATGGAAGGCAGGGCCATCAATACCACATTGTGGCACACTACACCACCCCAACAGAGCCAAATACCACAGCGCTTCACAAAATACTGCTGTCAGGCAGCACAAAATACATCCCCTAGAACTTAGACTGGCCGGGCGCGAGGAGGACCCAGGTGGCCCCCTGGGCATCAGCCCACCGGAAAACTGGCTGTCATGAGTAGGGTTGAGTGATCGGGTTTCAATTTGCTTTACCGAATTCTTTTAAAAACTTAATTAAGAATATCGGCTCCATCCTACTGTAAAATGTATTGCCTCTGCTGAGGTCTTTCCAAAGTTTCTGCAAATATTGCGAGCATTACTTTGTCTTGTCTCTATCACAAGTTTTACTCTGTTTATTCGCATATATTACTGTGTCAGAATACTAAGCTGAACTCAGCTTTATACCTCATTAATGAAGCTGAGTTCATCTTGGTTTTTGATACAATAATGCATGTGAGTAAATGAACTGAAACCTGATAGAGGTGAGACCAAGTAAGTCTTGCAATATTTTCTGAAACTTTGAAAAGACCTCTGCAGAGGCAATACATTTTACTGTAGGATGGATCCGATATTCTTGACATAGTTTTTAAAAGAATCGGGTTCGGATACAGCAAATGCTCAACCCTAGTCATGAGGACCACCCCAAGGAAGACCAAGAGTTACCTCTGCTATAGAGTATATGTATATTAGAGTTACCAGCCTCAGAAACCGTAAATTAACTGCACCTAAAATTAGAGCCTACATAAAAGCATCACAGAGATCAAGTACAAGACACATCTCAACATCAACTGTTCAGAGTAGACTGCGAGAATCAGGCCTTTATGGTCGAATTGCTGCAAAGAACTACTACTAAGGAACAACAATAGAAGAGAATCGCTTGGGCCAAAAAGCACAAGGAATGGACATTAGACCAGTGGAAATATGTATTTTGGGCTGAGTATAAATTTGAGATCTTTGATTCCAACTGCAATGTATTTGTGAGATACAGAAAAGGTGATTTTATGGTTTCTACATGTGTGGCTCCCACCGGGAAGCATGAAGTAGGAGGTATGGGGGTGCTTTGCAGGTGACACTGTTGGTGATTTATTCAAAATTCAAGGCATATTTAACCAACATTAGTACATGTATTCTGCAGCAACATTTCTTCCCATCCAGTTTGCACCCAGTGAGACTATTGTGTATTTTCTTTAACAGGACAATGACCTCAAGGGCTTTTTGACCAAGAAGTAGAATGATATGGCCTCCACTATTTCCCATACTTAAAGGGGTATTCCAGTCCAGAAGTTATCCCCTATTAGATTTGTGGGGGTCCTACCACCCGGACCCCCATCAATCATGAGAACAGGGGTCCTATACCCCTGCAGTACCCCTGAAATTAACGAAGCAGCCAGTCGGCTATCTCCAAAATTAGAGATGAATAGAGTGGCCCCATGCCTGATTGGCTGCCCTGTTTATTTTAGGGGGGTTGCACAGATATCAGTGACTGACAGCTATCTATATATATACACAGTTACACAAAGAATGCTATCAATCACTGATTTAACTTCCCCTGTATACAACTATCAGTGATTGACAGATATCTATGTATACACACTTACACAGAGAATGCTATCACTCACTGATAACACTTCCATGTGTATAGCTATCAGTGACTGACAGCTATCTATGTAGACACTTACACAGAGAATGCTATCAATCACGGATGACACCTCCCCTATGTACAGCTGTCAGTGACTGACAACTATCTTTATATACACACTTGCAAGGAGAATGCTATCAATCCCTGATAACACCTCCCCTGTGTACAACTATCAGTGACTGACAGCTATCTATGTATACACACTTACACAGAGAATGCTATCAATCCCTGATAACACCTCCCCTGTGTACAGCTATCAGTGACTGACAGCTATCTATGTATACACACTTACACAGAGAATGCTATCAATCCCTGATAACACCTCCCCTGTGTACAACTATCAGTGACTGACAGCCATCTATGTATACACACTTACACAGAGAATGCTATCAATCCCTGATAACACCTCCCCTGTGTACAGCTATCAGCAACTAACACCTATCTATGTATACAGACTTACACAGAGAATGCTATCACTCACTGATAACACCTTCCACGTGTATATCTATCAGTGACTGACAGCTATCTACCATATTTTTCACTTTATAAGACGCACCCGATGATAAGACGCACCCCAGATTTTAGAGTAGGAAAATTAAAAAAAAATATTTCAGACCTCATATCAGACTCCCCCCCCATAAATTTCAGGACATCAGATCCTTCATAAATTTCAGGACATCAGATCCCCCATAAATTTCAGGACATCAGATCCGCCCACAAATCCGCCCACTGATCAGCCCCATAAGAATAAAATAAAAAATCTTTCCTCTCCTGTGCTGCAGCTCCGCTCCAGCTCTCCCATGTCACCTGACTGCGTGCAGCATCAGGACAGTGCAGCGCCAGGCGGAGAGGACAGGGGAGCGCTGGACCCAGAGCGTAGCTGCAGCGAAGGAGGGCGGGTATCTTTCACCGCTCCCGGCACCTAATACATACTAGTGAGCAATTCCACAATGGAAGCGCTCACTAGTATTCGCTTTATAAGATGCACTGCAATTTTCCCCCTACTTTTGGGGAAAAAAGTGCATCTTATAAAGTGAAAAATACGGTATGTATACACAATTAACCAGAGAATGCTATCAATCACGGATAACACCTCGCATATGTACAACTATCGGTGACTGACAGCTATCTATGTTTATTCACACTTACACAGAGAATGCTATCAATCACTGCTATCTTTTCTGTGTACAGCTATCAGTGACTGACAGCTATCTATGTATACACACTTACACAGGGAATGCTATCAATCACTGATAATACCTCCCCTGAGTACAGATATCAGTTACTGACAGCCATCTCTATGTATATACACACACACACACACACACACACACACACACACACACATAGAGAATGCAATCAATCACTGATAACACCTCCCCTGTTTACAGTTATCAGTGACTGGCAGCTATCTATGTATACACACTTACACAGAGAATACTATCAATCACTGATAACACCTCCCCATGTACAACTATCAGTCACTGACAGCTATCTTTATATACACACTTACACAGAGAATGTTATCAGTCACTGATAACACCTCCCCTGTGTACAGCTATCAGTGACTGACAGCCATCTATGTATACACACTTACACAGAGAATGCTATCAATCACTGATAACACCTCCCCTGTGTACAGTTATCAGTGACTGGCAGCTATCTATGTATACACACTTACACAGAGAATGCTATAATATCAATCACTGATAACATCTCCCTTGTGTACAGTTATCTGTAACACCTCCCTCACATACAACTATCTGCTCCCCTGTGTATGTAAATATATATCTGCTCAACTCTTTCTGCTCATTAACCAGGTGGGACTGCATTTTGGGTTTATAGCTCTCCATTATGGTTGCATTTTTCATTAGCTAGTGCATGGTATGATTATAAGAAAAAAAAGGTCTGCTTTACTTATTGAAACAATACCGCTCTTGTCCATGGTGTGTGTCTGGTATTACAGATTAACCATTTCAAATGACTGGATAAGGCAACTATACAGGTGCACAAGTATAGCCAAGGGCAGAAACAAAAGGAATTTGAAAGACTTGAGAGACCTCTAGAAATGAAAGCCCACTACAAAATTCTCACTGAAGTCTATATTAGATATAAAACATCCATCATGAATGAGAAACAGAAAGGTTCTACGTTACTTCAATAATGAATCATTGGTTATAATCTTACCGTCCTCCTCTGTAGTGATGCTGACAGCTTCACTGTGTACACCTTCCCCTTTTGTTGTACTGGCAGATACTTTCAGAATATAACTGGTATGTTTTCTTAGGCCTGTATACATCAAGAGATTGGGTTAGTGATCCCTGTTTTATGAAAACAGTTCAAAATCTAATTTTTCTATGCTACAGTCTATTCTAACATAGGTTTTTGCTCTATCCAGGCTGACAGTCATTCTTCTAAATGACACACTAACAAACTTAGGGTTGTGTTCACACTTGCTAATACCCAAGGTACTGGGCTTATTTGTCTCATATACTAAGACTGTGCCTTCTACAATACACTATACTTTTTCTTTCTTCCCCACCATCAGTGGGTATTCAAGGTCACGGGCCCTGTCCAACCACTATATCCATAACATGCTTAATTTGAATGTAATGAGTATCTGAAAACTTTAAAGAGTCCTCTAACTGACTAAGTGGTTGTGGCCCCTTCTGGAAGGAAGCCCTCAGATGTTGCCCCAGAGCGCAAATGGTCAATCGGCTCCTGCACAAAACATCATGATGACATTACCTGCAACATTCAGTGACAGTTCAGGTGTATCTGTAGCCCTCTCCACGGTCCCATTCAGCCATGTTATGTACACGGTATAGTATGTTATTTTTCCATTAGGTATGGTTGGTGGGGAATAAAATACAGCAATTTCGGTTGAAGATACATTTCTGTATACTATGTTTTCAGGGGCACTGTCTGGTACTATGGGAAGAATAAGATGAAATAATTCAGCATTGGTTCCGTTGGTTTTGAAGGAGAAATAGTTGATCTTAGTGATGAGAGATTATATGTTATAAAAATGGCTGACATGAGTCCACACATGTAGTACAACACAGAGAAACAAAGGTTCTCAGTTTCTTTAAATATCAGGCACTGGATTTAAGCTCTATGGACATCAGGAAAAATAATAATAAATTATCATTTATATTGTGTATTGAACATAACTGGTATAAATGCTGCAACTAGACTGGTTTGTACTACATGCTTGTCATGCCCGGTATTGTAAGTAAGAAGAGTCGAGAAATTAGTAAAGAGAAAGTAGTCAAGTAATACAGCACATTGCCAGTTCCAAGATGTATTGACATACCTAAGCATTTTATATTATTCATAATTCAGGTTTTTATCAGTTTTGGCAGCCAGAATAGAGTAATGTGCTGCACTATTTTATCCAGTAACTGCTCCATCATGCAATTCTTCCCATTACTTGGTTCAATATATACCGTTATGTATCACCAGCTTTAAAAAAAAAAACTATTTCACGATATTGTGTCACTAGATACCTATCATGTAATGTACGTGTGGACACCCAGTGTTTGTATTGTATATTGCAGTCTGTCTAGGGTTTTGCTAGCATGTTGTGTTGAGTAATTGGAGTTCTTAACCACATTTGAGCAAAGATAAGGGTGTACACATCTCTATATATTTAGAACCCCATCCTCCAGCCTGATCCAGGAATTGTGCAACTGGATGGATGATAGGCTACCGGAAGAATTTTCCTGCCATTCAATTACTGTAAGTGTAGGGAGGAATGCTTAAAGGAGTTCTTCAGGTGTCTATATGTAAGCAAAGCTGAAGACTCCCAATCTGGACTGATATCAAGAAATGAAGAAAATTTAATTTTAAGAATTTGGAGAATTCTTACATTAGAAAAATAAAAAAAATACCAATCCTGTTATTTATAGCTTTTATTCGTGTATATAATGTTTATTAAACTATATGACAAACATAACTTATAGCCATTACTTTCTATGCTTAGAAGGGTTTTCTGAGACTTAAATACTGATGACCTATTCTCTAGATAGGTCATCAGTATCTAATGTGTGGGTGTCCAATGCTTGGGACCACTGCCAATCAGCTGTTTGAGAAGGCACCAGTGCTGCTGTGAGTGGCGTGGCATTCTCCCTGCTCACCAAGCACAGGACTGTACATTGTATAGCGGCTGTGCTTAGTGTCGCGCTCAGCCCATTCACTTGTATGGATCTGAGTTGTGTCTAGGCCACGTGACTGATGAACATGTCGTCACTTGGCCTAGGGAAAGCTGGAGAAGGTTGCAGTGCTACTGCGAGCACCACTGCCTTCTGAAATATCTGATTGGCGGGGGTCTGGGGATCACCACTGATCAGTTTTTAAGTCTTGGAAAACCCCTTTAATTCCACATTATATTATTTAGGTAAAATAATATTCATTGATCTAACTGCCCATCCTCCCAGTTATGACCTGTGCCAGAGAAAAGAGTAATTCATTGCCCTCTCATAAATATCTCTTTTTCCTGTGAGAAACAGCTCTTTAAAGTTCATGAGTATCCGCCTGACAAACTATTTCCACATGCTATAACCATAAATCAAGTGATACAGGTAACATGTTCATCTCCTACTATTATTATGTATGTGGACACGAACTATAGCAACTAAAAATTCATGGTATGTGTTAAGTCCCGAAGTACAAAATTTTACATCTAAAAAAATGATTAATTTTTTAATATTATTTTCACATGAAATAACTGATTGTTAAGTGAAAGGTATCATTACATTCAGATGAGAATTGTGCCTGGAATAACAGTGAATTTCCCGCTGACAGACTCCCTTTGTTGTTAAGGTGCTTTGGGATACACAAAGAATTTCTCTGCTAGAAACTTTGATTCTAGGGGAAAATACTTACATAATACAATTTCATGTGCTGCCACCATACAATGGCACATGGACTATAGAGCTATTGGGGATCTGTCTGCCAGACCCCATAGACGTTAAATTATAGCTTATGTCCACAGATGTTAATAGTATGAAAAAGAGATTTTCTGAGACTTTTGAACTAATGACCTCCTCTGGATAGGTCATCAGTATCTGATCGATGATAGGTCCCACAGCCTTCTCGCATCTTATCAAGCACAGTGCCATACATTGTACAGCGGCTGTGCTTGGTGTCAAAGCTTAATCCTAGTCACTCCAATGGGGCTAGGCTGTGCCTAGGCTATGTGACCAATGAACATGCCTACAGAAAGCTGCCAAGTGTCAGACTCCCACCAACAGGGGAAGATTGGCCATAGACCCTACAGGTAAATTTCCCAGTGGGCCAGTTCCCCAGGAGGCCACCCAAGTCCTCTCTGCCGCTGACCGGGTACTTAATGAGCTCTCAACAGTAATTAACGCTGTGAGAATCAGATACTCATGTACTGGGCCAGCGACTGCACATGTCCTCCTGACCCCCTAAGCCCCCTGCTCCATAGACAAGTAAGGTAAGGATTGAGCTGTAATGAGTGTTTATAAGGTCAGAGAGAAGAGATAAGCTGTCCGCCTGCTCCTCAGATGACGGACTTGAGAAAAAATCCACAGGCAGCTAGTACAGCTTCTCAGCTCAGTACACAAAAAAGGATTCCATATTGTTAATAAAGACCAATTGAAAAAGTGATTTTTAGGCCAAAATAAGTATAATGCAATAATTAAAAAATTGTCCCCAAAGGTGTACATAGCCTTTAAGTTCCCAGTCAGATACTGGTGACCTATCCAGAGGATGTCATCAGTTAAAAAGTCTTGGAAACCCCTTTAAACGTTCTATATCAATTTGTGTTAGTCTATTTTACTTAGTTGACACATGCATAAGCCAAGTTATTTATGTGTTAATTCAGTGCACAATTTATATGATTATTTTAATGAATTTAAGAGACATAAAAAATATGTGTACAATTTACCATCTTCACCAGTTCTTACAAAGAGCAATCTACTTGTTCTTGGTCCAGGTCCCACTGATGTACTTGCACTGATAGTGATACTGTATTCACTATATCTTTTGAGGTCTCTAATTATTGCAGACTGGGTATTGCTTTTATAATTCTGTTCGCTAGCTGTAGCATCAAGACAAGTGATTGTGTAATACTTGATAACACCATTGGGAGAAGAAGGTGGAAAGTAAAACAGCTGAATAGAAGTAGAGTTTAGAATTCTGTAGGACAGGTTATAAGGTGGATCATCAGGAACTGCAGAAAGAGCATAGAAACAAAAGGAACATAAACCCATGTCAGTACCATCTGGATATATACATATAATAATAGATATTAATATTATAGAAAACAAGCTATAAAATATTATAATATTTATATTAATAATATAATATTTTCATGTTTAATATATGATTTCATGTCTACACCATAAATTTCTTGCTTGGCTGTTCTCAGAACTCCCTAATGGAGTGGAATGAATGGAGCATGCTGGGAGTCGTAGTTTCACCACAGCTGGAGTGCTGGAGGTTAGCCATTACTGGCCTACAGCATGTGTAATTAAAGGGGTTTCCACAAAACACATTGATGGTCTGTCCTTAAAGTGTAAATGTAATTTCATGAAACTTTTGATATGTGACCCACAGCAAATTTGTGAACTGAACCCCCCCAAAAAAACTTCTTTGCAACCCCCAATTCACATGCAACTTCCACTCCTATGGCTAGTTAAAATCGAGCTCTCAGAAGAGGCCCGGCAGCCACTGCTTCTGTTTCCTACAGTGTCACTGTATATAATGTCATTGTATAATACTGTTGGCGGGGCCTGACAATAGAATATTTTAGTCGTCCTCCTTGGTAGGCCCCTTGTGAGTTTAGGGCCTCAAAGCAGCCAATTTCCCTGCTTCCTCCATAGCTATGGCCCTGGTGAGGATCTCAACATCTGGAACCAACCCAACCAAAACTTCTGACATATAACTATACTACTCATAAAATCATATGAGTACAAGATAATAGTCCCGCGGGCGGCCCGGCGTGCACAGCATCATTGTAATCAATGATGCTGTGCACTCCCGTGCGCACGATCGATGCCGCTCGGGACATATAGCCCGCTCA
Source organism: Rhinella marina (assembly GCA_900303285.1). Classification (NCBI taxonomy): domain Eukaryota; kingdom Metazoa; phylum Chordata; class Amphibia; order Anura; family Bufonidae; genus Rhinella; species Rhinella marina. The sequence goes on from ONZH01019522.1 coordinate 65,655, forward strand.
CGGACCATATGTCTCGGAAGGCATACGGTCGTGTAAAAGGGGCCTTATACATGGAAACACTGGAATAAATACCGATTTTGCCCTGCCAATAATGCAAATTGAGTCACAAAACCGTTGGGACTTGCATAAGTGGTAATTATTTGGGTGTTCAGGTGTGATTTGTGGGGATGCCTCGGTGGTCCAAGGGATAAGGCTTAAATATTCCTAATTTTAACAATGTTTTGACTGGAAAACCTGTATACACATGGATTTAGTTTGGAATTTTTTGTTTTTATTTTTTATGGTGTTTTTTTTTTTTTTTTTCACCATTACTATACATGCCACATAAAAAAAAATCATAGACAAAAACACATCCAAATTGAAAAAAAAACCACTAGCAACAATGTGTACTGCGATTTAAAATACCTACAGACTAACATCTAGAGATGTCATTTTTTTTCCAGAAAAAAAAATGGATTTGAAAAAAAATGCAAAAGTTATGAAAAGCAAGATAACAATTATGGGGTGATTTATCAATCTGGTGTAAAGGAAAACTGGTTTAGTCGCCCATAGAAACTAATTAGATTCCACCATTCATTTTTCAGAGCTCCAGATTAAATTTGATTGGTTGCTATGGACAACTAAGCCAGTTTCCCCTTACACCAGTTTGATAAATCTTCCCCATAATTTTTATACGGCATTTCATAACTTTTGCATTTTTTTCAGATTATTTTTTTTTCTGGGAAAAATGCCAAATCTCCCCCATTGTGTGAATCCACCCTTGTGGTACAAAATACATAATGACCCTTTATTGATACTAATGTTATCCAATGTAGATAATTCACTACACTCCTGGTAAACTGAAGTTCTCATAATGCACTCCTCAGGGTAAGGGCAAAATTGCAGAATAGGAGCGGACCCGTTCACTTCTATGGCCGGCACCCAATCTTGCCAAGCTGCGGCTCCGCAAGAAATTATAGAACATGTCCTATTCTTGTCAGCAACAGTGGACAAGAATAGGCATTTTGAACGGGTTGGCATTATTGCGGACCCGCAATACCACGGCTGTGTGAACCGGCCCTAAGGCCTCATGGCAATGCACTACTGAATGAATTTGTACCATAAAATGGCACGCAATTTTAACCTGTGTTACAATCATTATTTTATGCGTGATTTTTTTTTAAATTAAAGGATGAAACCTTCTGTGAAAAGGGAAAAATATTTAAAAACACTGCAGTCATGTGCTACGTATCATCAATTCACGTACAACAGTTATATGGCTGCATTGCAATCTGCAGTCAACATGAAAGCTATATGTATGCAGAGGAAGGCGTCCACCACTTTTAACAACTCAATCAACTGTTTGGGGGCGATTTATCAATATTGGTACAAAGAAAATCTGGCTAAATTGCCCACAGCAACCAGTCAGATTATTCCTTTCTGATTGGTTGCTATGGGAAACTGAGTTAGTATTCCTTACCAGCAGTTTTGATAAATCTCGCCTAAGCAAAGTGGGGAAAATAAATACAGGGGTAAATACATTAAACCTTGTTGTCCATAGCAACCAATCACAACACAGCTTCCATCTCTGGGAAAATGACAGCCTTTGGTTCACAGTCTGTTATCTTAAAGGGTTGTTTAAACTTACCATCCTCCATTGTGATCATGTGTAAGATTTCACTGGTTTGATTTCCATCTCCATGTATTGTGTGACCTGACACAACAACTTGATATTGGGAGTATTTTTTAAGGTCTGACAAAACAATCAATGAGTCGTTGCTTTTTTCTGTCAGAGAATGAGTAGAATTCCAGTAGTTAATCTTATAAAACATTATTATTCCATTAGCGAAAACTGGTGGTTGCCATGTAAGCAATACTCTAGTTGACGATAAATTCCGATACAGTAAATCATATGGAGGACTACTTGGAGCTGAAAATGAAAAATAATAGGATACAAAAATAAATTAATTGTCAATAACAACCACATTGTATACAGTAGTACCATCTTATTCATTCCTACCTAGCAAATCTAAGATATTATATGAAACTATATATCCCAAGCTCAGCATTTCACTTTTTGTCCAATGCTGCCCTCAGATAAAGTATCATAGGAAACTTAACCTTATATATGCTTTATAAACATTTATACTTACCAGTTTCAGATGTCTTTACTGAGAGTATCGGGGTCGATTGGTTTCCATGTCCAAACTGGGTGTAAGCTCGGACAGAAATCCTATAAAGAGTGTATGGGTTTAAATCAGTTATGGTGAATGTTCTTGAAGTTGTGTTCTGAGCAAGTATTACTGTTGAATTTGTGTAGATTATTTCATAGTGTGTAATGATGCCGTTAGGTTCTGCGGGTGGTAACCACTCCAAATTGATAGCAGTTGCATTAACGCCAGCTGAAACCAGATTCTGAGGTGGTGATCCGGGTGCTAAAAGAAGATAGATCATACATGTAAGTAGATAAAGGTATCCTTACATGTGATACCATCAAATACCAGTACCTGACTCCCAAAATTAATAGTACCAAAGACATTCATATTCATAATTTTTTTTTTTACAGATATTCAATTATTGTGTTAATACGAGGGACTGAGGCTGTTACCTATGGGCATCTGTGCCTACTACAAGTTATAAAATGATATAGTAACTGGAGGAAGATATGACTGATGTTAATCTATAATTTGACTTTTACCTGGGGTCTGCATCACTGCAGGAGAGACTGTAGATGCTATGTAATGGAGACTGCGGCTGTCTCTATAAAAGGAAGGAGTGACTTGAAGAGGCTGGGGTGTTGGTTTGGAGATCTGTGAAAGACTCAGTATAGAGATTAGGACTGGCGTCAGCACCTAACAAGGTTGGATAAATGCGGAAACCACTGGAGATGTGTCCTGTATAGTTTCTCATATAAAGAATTGTAGGTGAAACAACAAAGGACACTGCTAAGTTGTTAGGTCCCGTCTAGATTCTCTTCAGATGCAGAACATTGCATGAAGATCATCCTGACACTCTAGCAGTTGTCGGGAGATGTCTCCCAATATTTAATACATTTTCAGCCTTTTCTTGTACCTTGTTCTTGAGAGATCTGAGAGATAGTCTGTCATGAACATTTATGGATAAGGGGAGAACCCTTAATTTTCAGCAGGAGCCATTTTGTTACAATACAAAGATATAAATTAGAACATCTGCACTGTAACAAGCCTTTTATGTAGGTCGATGATTAGATGAATGAATGTTAGTAGAAACTATCATTTCCAATCATTGCCCCATGGAAACAATCCCTTGATTTACCTAGGACTGTGACCAGGGACGTAGCTAAAGACTCATGGGGGGGAATTTATCATTAGGAGAATATTTGAAGTCAGTTTTGCTTCAGTCTGTGTTGGAGTACTTTGTGCCACATTTATCAAACTTCACAGGTTGTTTGATAAATGTGGCTTGTCCTTAAACCTAACACTTCTGTTTAGAGAAGCTACTCCACTTTTCCTACTCCACTTTTCCTACTCCACCCTCCTCCTGGAGTGAGATTGCGACTATTTTGCGACTTTTTTAAAAAAGTCGCAATGATAAATCTGGAGTGAAACTCATTAACATAGCTAACCACACCCACTTTTCCACCCATATTACAAACTGGAGTGAGTGGTGTACACATGCAAAAAGTCGCAAAAAAATGCGCAAAAAAGTCGCAAAAGCCCTATCGTGCGACTTTTTGAAGACAGAATTCTGGAGTGAAGGTGTGATAAATCAGGGCCATGGACCCTCGAGCAAGAGTTCAGCTTGGCCCCCCCCTTCCCTCAGTGCTTTGCGGCAAGGGGCAGGGAAGGACATAGCCTTGGTGCTGCCTGAGGCTAAAATGGTACAAAAATGACTCCTTTTTGGTCAAAGATGTCTTATCTGTCTGCTAAACTGTAAAATCGCAGCCGTCACCATTTTGTGCTATTTGTGAAAAAATTTGGATCAATTGGAAACTGAAGTTTTTCGGAGATTTGTAACGAGTCGACTAAAGTTGAATCATACATTTCTACTCCTGACGGAACCTCGTACTCAGATGTAAATATAGTCTAAGCCAAACCTTGTAGTAGAATTGGTTATAGGCACAAACTTTGTCTTTCATCTTCCAGCTCTAATGGTTATACTTACCATCCTCAAGGGTTCGTACAAAAATATTATTTTCTTCTGAGACGGAGCTCTCGCCTGCTGAATTTGAAGCTGTTACACGAACCTTGTAGTCCATATACTTTTTTAACCCTAAAATCAATCAATTTATTAGTCATTTCACTATAAAGGTTTCTTCATATAATAGATACAGTAGATGCTTACATTGCTGTTCACAGCACGGTAGTTATAGCTTGTTATAGTTGAGTAGTCCACTAGTAGTTATTCTTACAGGCAGTCACCTATTTGCTCTCTGCATCTCTTACCATATGGACACAAAGGTTAAAGAGAACCTGTCACCATGAAATGCAGTGCATCCTTTTGTTTTCCCTGTAGATAAGCTTCCACCAGACTCGCCTAGCAGCGGCTTTCCTCCCTTATCCCGTTAAATACATATATATGTTCCACCGAACCAAATGTGTTTGTGTATGGAGAAGCCAGAAAGAAGTAAGGAAGAGGTAGTTGTTGGTCGAAGCTATTGAATGTGCATGCTACCTTTACACTGAGAATGCTACCCAAATAGGCCATCAGAAAGAGCAGAGATATAAATGTATAAACAACAAGTTTTATATAACCTTTTCCCACAAAAATATATACCAATCTGCTCAACTCCTTCCTGCAGATTGCACTGCATTTCGTAGTATCAGGTTCTCTTTACATTAGGCAGACCTCCACCTCCTTATGACCCAAGCAGTGTTAATACCAAACTTTACTTAAACCTTCCAGCACAGCCGCCTCCCTGGTTCTTTCCCAGTCATGTTAAATTAGGCATTTATAATGCAGAATGAGTTAATTACCTTTTACAAGATCTGCAAGCCAGGTAGAAACTCATTTACCTATTATGGTATGACCATACGGCACAGTCGTGATCCAGTCGGGTTGTGGCCAATGAAGACTGCACTGCACAGGCAGTCTGAAATCATAATGTCCGTGAGGTATTGAAGGTGTTGCTGGGGGTTCTAAAGGGGTGCTCCTGGGGGGTTTAAAGGGGTGACTTATAGATGGGCCTTGTAACTGCTGGGGGGACTATAGGGGGCCTTTTTCTACTGGGGGCACTATGGTGGCATTATTACTGAGCATACTGTGATGGCATTAATATTGGGCACAATATGGATGGCATTGCTACTAATAGGGGCATTCTTGGAGAGAATTATCGCTATTGGGGTGCTGTATGAGGCACTATTATGGTGGCTTAATTTGAATGGATAGGATGAGGAAAGCGAATGTCTACATCAGAGGAGATATCACTGCATGTAATAGGTATGTGGTGCTTTATTCTATTAACAATAATTTTGTATTGTATTTGAATTGAACGCGGTTCGTCAACCAGAGATTTTTTTATGTGCCGCGCCTATATCTAACCGAGTTTGAGACACCTGGTTTAACCAATGTTTCGCCTTTGTTACTAACTTACTACATAAAAAATATATTTTTTGTCACTTGCCTTTATAAATATATCACAATATGAGATCTTGAACTTTGCAAATACTTTCTTTTCTTTCTTTCTTTTTATTGCTGTGCCTCCTTCTTTTGTATGTAGCAGTTCTTTTCAGAACTCAACTGCTTACCCTTGGAAACAAACTGTTCTGCTCCACTTTAACGACATCTAAGCTCTTACTGGGTAAAGCCGGATAAGCACCTATGATATTTCATCTGAAAGCTACTTCACTGACTTTCTGAAAACATACACACTCCATATGACCACACAAATGGGGAAGAAAAGCTCAGGATGTTGAAATCTGGCATTGCAGGGCAGGGGAACAGGCTATCCATATACTCATTACAGTGAGGAATGAAGCTGCTGAATTTGTTATAATACAACAGCATTTATCTAATGTGTGCTCCAAATTAACTGTTATATGATCTCCCAGAATGCTTTGGTCTCTGGTAACCGGCAGATTTTTTTTTTTAATGTAACTTTAGACATGAGTGGAGAAGAAAAGAAGTTAAGCAGTGTATGTAGCAATATTCTCATAAGATTTTATGTAGATTTTATCTATGATATGTTTTTTTTTCTTTCTTGACATTTAGAACTGCCTGTAATTGCAGGTTAAAAGCTCCACTGACCACCAAACAATAGCAGTGTCTGTCTACCCATTTTTCACATTCATAGTCTATCTGGCCTGGTTTGGAGTCCAGTTTACCTCTTTGCAGACATTTGTTAAAATGTGATAAAAGCTCAGCCCATCTGGGGATTAAAAGAGATGAAGAATCCCTCTCTGATTTACTCCTACTAGTTTATAGAATGGAAAAAATGAGAGAACTTCTTTATCATTTCTCTTCATCCTCATAATAATCACTTTAAATCTATAATGCAAGATGCTTTAGATGAAAACAATAAGTCACATTGATAAAAATATGAGCAAAAGTCCCAGGATTTAGGCACATTTATAAAGATCCCATTTTGTGCATTGCACTTTGCATGGTACAGAGGTAATCCGGGAAACACAGTGACATTAATTTTAACTAAAATATTTTATTCACTCTTTAATTTAATAAACCTTTGTAGATTTTATCACAAACATATGTACCTCATTTAGCAAATGCGAGCATGCTTATGTAGCAGAACTGAGTTTGTCATTTCAAGCAAATGTGTCATCAGTTTTTATGTCAGACATATTTTTAAAGAATTTTTGGTGATGTTATTTTCAATTCTCAATGACATTATCTAGGTTTAAAAAAATAGACTCCTAAAATTCTGCAGTTTTCTCACTGGCCACTAAGCCTAATAGGCACTTCTTGTTCTGTACAGATCACTTTTCAGCAGTCATCTCATTATCATTGTTACAGCTGCCCTGCTCAACCATCCAGACTCACCTCCTTCTTTCCTTCTTTCCAGGACTTTGCTCTGTCCCTCTATGCAGGCTGAAGCCTTCTTTCTGGCAAGGCCTCTCCTCCCTGCCTGTAGGCAGCACACGTGCACTCCCTCTGGCACTTATAGGGTCAGAGCATGTGCACCCAAATCTTCATCAGCAAATGGCTGGCAACTCTGGGGTACTTAGGTCACCTTTCCCTGTGTAAAGGTACCTAAGCAATAGGTGTTCTACCATGTTACTATCCTGCAAAGGTTCCTGTTTCCTGGCTTGTGACCCTCTGCTGCCTGTCCTGTGCCTGACCTCTGTGTTAACCCTTTGCTGCTTGCCCTGACCTTGGTCCATATACTGTATGCCACGTCTGCCCTGACCGTGGACCATTTACTGTATATCACATACTCTACCAGCCCTGAACTCGGCCTTTCACTGACTACAATTTTGCCTAACCTCTTTGTGTATTGCACCAATGTCTCTAACCCCTATGCGTAAGAAGTCAATCATACAGAGACTACTCCAGAAGGTAGCAGTCTTGTGGGTTTCATTTAGTGAAGCCCAGATCCCTGTACATGGGTCGAAGGGTGAAAACCAGGAGGCTGCCAGAATAATAACTCCCTTAGGAGTAGATGGCGACACCTGTAATCATGTTCAGGTAAACAGACTAGAAAATCTACAATCAGAAAATAAAAACAGATTAGGAAAAAATTTAATATGTGTTTCTAACTGGTTTTAGCTAGCAGAAACAAAATAGTATTCTTTTTAACTTTTTAAAATCTACAAGAGTAGATTTTAGCTGTTGCCTAATGAGAAACCTAAAGAAAAAACATAGAGGTCTTTTATTATCCTGAAATACGCCTATATTAGGTGTATTTCTGGCAGAAATTGAAGGCAACAGTTAGGCCCCTTTCACACGGGCGAGATTTCCGCACGGGTGCAATGCGTGATGCGAACGCATTGCACCCGCACTGAATCCTGTCCCATTTATTTCAATGGGGCTTTTCACATGGGCAAATTTTTTCACGCATCAATTCGCCGTTGCGTGAAAATCGCAGCATGTTCTATATTCTGCGTTTTTCACGCATCCCTGCCCCATTAAAGTGAATGGGTCTGCGTGAAAATCGCATTGCATCCGCACACAAGTGCGGGTGCAATGCGTTTTTAACCCCTTCCCGCCCAGCGCCGTACATGTACGGCGCGCTGATCGGGAGGGTGCAGGAGCTGCGCTCGCCCGATCAGCTGCGGGGTACCGGCTGTGCCCAGTAGCCAGACCCCTGCTGCATACGCCCACATCGGTGTTTTCACCGATGCGGGCGTATTAACCCTCGATGTGCACTGACAGCGGCACATGCGATGCGTGCGGGAGGAAGGGGAGTCCATCGGGTCCCCGTGCTGCTTTGACGGGGACCCGATGGCTTGGATAGCAGCCCAATGCCTTCCTTAGGCATCGTGGCTGCTATCCCTGCTTGCCTCTGCGATCCAGACCCCTGGATCGCACAGGAAGCAGGCTGTAAGTGTATCACATTGAGTAATACACTTACAGCCAATGCATTACAATACAAAAAAAAAAAACTGCCAAAACAGCCATTTTTTGGTCACCTTTCCTCACAAAAAGTGTAATAGCAGGTGATCAAAAAGGCGTATTTAACCCAAAATGGTACCAATCAAACCGTCATCTTGTCCCGCAAAAATGATACCCTACCTGAGACAATCGCCAGAAAAATAAAAAAAATATGGCTCTCTGAAAATGGCAACACAAAAAAAAGATTTTATTCTGTTCAAAAATAAATCTAATATGTAAAACTTTCCAAAAATAAAAAAGTTAGACATATTTGGTATCGCCACGTCCGTAACAACCTGCTCTATAAAAATATTACATGAGATGGCCCCCCAGGTGAATTCTGCAAAAAATAAAAAAAAAAAACTATGCCAAAACAACCATTTTTTCCCTCTTGCCTCACAAAAAGTGTAATAGCAGGCAATCAAACAGGCATATTTAACCCAAGATGGTAATAATCAAACCGTCATCTTGTCCCGCAAAAATGATACCCTACCTGAGACAATCGCCCGAAAAATAAAAAAAATATGGCTCTCTGAAAATGGCAACACAAAAAAAGATTCTATTCTGTTCAAAAATAAATCTAATGTGTAAAACTTTCCAAAAATAAAAAGGTTAGACATATTTGGTATCACCACGTCCATAACAACCTGTTCTATAAAAATATTACATGAGATGGCCCCCCAGGTGACTGCTGCAAAAAATAAAAAAAAAAACTATGCCAAAACAACCATTTTTTTCCCTCTTGCCTCACAAAAAGTGTAATACCAAGCAATTAAAAAGGTGTATTTACCCCAAAATGGTACCAATCAAACTGTCATTTCGTCCCGCAGAAATCTAGACCCTACCTGAGACAATCTCCCAAAAAATAAAAAAAATATGGCTCTCAGAAAATAACGATACAAAAAAAAGATTTTATTCTGTTCAAAAATGCATCTGTGTAAAACTTTCTAAAAATAAAAATGTTAGACATATTGGGTATCGCCGCGTCCGTAACAACCTGCTCTATAAAAATATCACATTATTTGCCCCCTCTGGTGAACGCTGTAAAAAAAATAAAAAGAAATCATGCCAAAACAGCTATTTTTTCACCTTGACTCACAAAAAATGTAATACCAAGCGATCAAAAAGTCCCCCAAAATGGTACCAATGAAAACATCAGCTCATCCCACAAAAAATTAGCCCCCACATAAGACAATAACTCAAAAAAATAAAAATCAGTGGCTCCCGCAAACCATTCCATCAAAATCTGTGTTGTAAAATCCATATGGCGCTCCTTCTGTTTTGAGTCCTGCCATGTGCCCCCACATCAGTTTACCACAACATATGGGGTGTTGCAGTATTCAGGAGAAAATGGGTAACAAATTATAGAGTGCTTTTTTCCTGTTATCCCTTATGAAAATAAAAAAATGGGGCTAAAGCAACATTTTACTGGAAGAAATGAAATTTTTCATTTTCACAGCCAAGTGTTTCCAAATTCCGTACACTTAGGGGGTCAAAGTGGTCAGTACACCCCTTAATATATTTGTTGAAAGGTGTAGTTTCCAAAATGGGGTCACTTTTTGAGGGTTTCCACTGTAGAGGTACATCAGGTTCTCTCAATTACAAAATGGTGCCTAAAAACTATTCTAGCAAAATCTGCCTCCAAAATCCATATGGCGCTCCTTTACTTTTGACCACTGCCACAAACCCATAGAGATGTTTACCACCACATATGGGGTATTTCTGTAAACTGCAGAATCAGAGCAATGTATATTGTGTAGTTTCCAAAATGGGGTCACTTTTTGAGGGTTTCCACTGTAGAGGTACATCAGGTTCTCTCAATTACAAAATGGTGCCTAAAAACTATTCTAGCAAAATCTGCCTCCAAAATCCATATGGCGCTCCTTTACTTTTGACCACTGCCACAAACCCATAGAGATGTTTACCACCACATATGGGGTATTTCTGTAAACTGCAGAATCAGAGCAATGTATATTGAGGTTTAGTTTGCTGTTAACCCTTGCTGTGGTGCAAGAAAAAAATTATTAACATGAATAATCTACCAAAAAAGTGAAATTTTGAAATTTCACCTCCATTTTCCTTTAATTCTTGTGGAACACCTTAAGGGTTAACAAAGTTTGTAACAGTAGTTTTTTATAATTTGAGGGGTGTAGTTTCTAAAATGGGGTCATTTATGGGTGGGTTTCATTACATAAGCCCCTCAAAATCACTTTATATCTGAATTGGTGCTTAAAAAAATGGTTTTGGAAAATTTGGTGAAAATTTGAAAAATGTCTTCTAAACTTCTAAGCCTTCTAACGTCCTAAAAAAGTAAAATGACATTTACAAAATGATGCCAACATAAAGTAGACATATGGGGAATGTAAAATAATATCTATTTTTGGAGGTATTACTATGCATTTTGAAAGTAGAGAAATTGAAATTTGGAAATTTGGAAATTTTTCAAAATTTTTGGTAAATTTGGTATTTTTTTTATAAATAAAAAGGAAATATTTTGCCACAAATTTACTACTGTCGTGAAGCACAATATGTGATGAGAAAACAGTCTCAGAACGGCCTGGATAAGTAAAAGCGTTCCAAAGTTATTACCACATAAAGTGACACATGTCACATTTGCAAAAAATGGCCTGGGCAGGAAGGTGAAAACAGGCCCGGGGTTGAAAGGGTTAACGCATGGTTGCTTAGAGATGTTGTTTGTAAACATTCAGTTTTTTATCAAGCGCATGCGAAATGCATCTATACGCATCGCACCCGCGTGGAAAAAACTGAACGAACGTACACAATTGCAGTCAAAACTGACTGCGATTGCATGCGGATTGGTGCGAGTTTTCCGCAACGCACCCTTAGCGCATCCGGACTGAGTCCGGATCGCTCATGTGAAAGGGGCCTTAGTCTTTTCCTCACTCACCCCAGGTCTAAAATAGTGGACGTGATGTGGGTGGGGAAGAGGACTGGCTGGCAGGCCTGTCTCATTCATCATTATCTACACCTGGTTTAGTCATAGAAAATGGTCTAAATGTAAGACAGCTCAGAAACTGGCTTACATTTAGACTGGAGCTGTATGCGCAGAAGTTATGTAGAGGCCTGCGCCTCATCATAACTTTGGCGGACCCACCACCAGATATTGGGGTTATTAAGACTGACATCTAAAACGATGATCTTAGGAAGTGCCACTCATAGTACTGTCATGGTGTATTGTTCACAAAGAAATGGCAAAATCAGTTCTGTTTTGTGTTGTCTACGATAAGTAATAAGTCAGGTTGTTGCTGTGGTCTGGTAAGTGGTTAGCATGTCTACTGCTTTCTGGCTCTGTTTCCACCCATAAAATAAATAGGGTCACACCTGTTATAAGCATGCTTGTGTTGCTGGTTGTCACATGAAAAGCATCTTTTGTGTATAAATCCATGGCATAGACTGTATAGTGGGTTATCATCCCGTTGGGTTCCAGAGGAGGGTCCCAAAAGACCATGACTGATGTCGAACTGATGTTCTGATAACTTATATTGTTCACTGAGCTGGGAACTAAAGATAAAAAACATGGGAGTGTTAATTCATGCTTAGTTGTTAAGCTTTTTTTACTAGCCTTCAGTGACCAAACAGTACCTTGCTCGCTGGTCCTTATGACAATATATGTTGGTGGTCCTTCCCCCACTGTAGTAAAAGCGGACACACTGATTGTATAGTCAGTATAAGGCAAAAGCCTCTCCACCGTGTAAGACAGCTGTTCAGCCTCAATATCTATCCCATCCTGCACAGTCTCAACAACTGCAAAGAGGGTAGAAGTACAATTAATCACTGGAGGCTCCAGAAACAACACATTAAACCCTAGAACATGCAGAGCAGATTATTAGTCAACACTCATTTACTCAAACATGACACCGCTTCACATCGATATCAACATTTCTCTCTCTTTTGCAGGTCAACAGGCTGGACTGGATGGACAGAGGTCTTTTTTTCAACTTTATATACTATGTTACTATGTTTTGTTTTACACCTAACTTTATTACACTATGCCCACACGTGACTTAAAATACAGTGAAAAGTCCACCGCATTTTTTTGCCATGGTTCCAAGGATTTCACCCTCTTTATTGCAAAGAGTCAAATCCATACCACAAGTCAATGTATTCTGAATGTGGATAAGATTTCTTATAACCTCACATATATAACATTCACTTTGCTGGTACTGTACAATGCTGCATATTTTCCATATTTTCCATATCAAAATCCATGACGTTGGATTTCTTATGAACAAATGGCAGAATAATGGGTAGGATGTTTCTCCCTTCAACCTCAATAAGTCATCAGGCAATGACTGAAAAGGGCAGCCAGGAACAAGAGAGCTCTCTCTAGACTTGCAATTTCAATCACTAGAATTATGAGTTTTCTGAAGTAGAGATAGATAGATAGATAGATAGATAGATAGATAGATAGAACTTGAAAGATGAAAGAAGATAAAAGGGTGGTGGACCCATTGAGCTGGGCTAAAACCTTGCGTTTTGGTGTGCTGCCTCATTTTTCAAGCTGAATCTCTGGACTACTAGCCAACGGTTATGAAGGGATTGTAGCCAGTTTCTTCACCTTTTGTGATAGTGCTGCCGTATCTTCCTTTTAGATAGATAGATAGATAGATAGATAGACAGACAGACAGACAGACAGATAGATAGATAAGATAGATAGATAGATAGATAGATAGATAGATAGATAGATAGATAGATAGATAGATAGATAGATAGATGTGAGATAAGTGGTTGGAGCAGGAGCCTCCCTGCTTTGTACTTTCTGCAGCAGGACAAAGTGATCAATAAGTCCTATCCCTTCAATCAGTCTCCAGGCAAAAATATTAGATATCAGAAGCAGACTAACCCTCGTGTTCTCTTCAGCATTTCAGACTATATGTGTCCGGATCATGCAGAAAATGCTGCAGACTGACAAACAGTGAGGCCCCGCAAAAAAGAATATCTATAATGTGCAATATAGTGCGGGACCTGCAACAGGGCAAACCATAAGATACTCATGGCCGGAATCAGTGCTTTGCGGACCTGTGACTTACGGACCGCAAAACGGATACGGTTGTGTGCATGAGGCCTTAACTGAAGAACAGGGACTTTTTATTATTTCATTCTGGTCCTTGATATTTTAATTACTTAAAAAATACTTATAAAAACACTGCTTACAAACAAAAATGTTATCCAGCAGGATGAAAACTATGATAATTGTACTCTGATCACCTCTAATCTGAATCACCTTCTAGTCACTGTGAATACTTTGTGTGTTTGCTTTTTTATTACCTTGGGAGAATGGAAGGATTGAAAAAGAATTTATGTGATGTTGACAGGCTTGAACACTGGTGTCAGCAGAAAAAGCAATCACAGGTTAAGTACGTTTCAATGTGTATGGTTGTAGTGGCCATGCAGTATACTGCCATCATGCACCTGCCTCTGTATGTTCACTCACTGACCCCCCAGGCAGGTAGGAAGATTTTTAGAAACACAACTTCCTATTTTGAGGCATTGTGTACAATGCTTAACATTAGAATTAAGGACTTATTCACATTGAGGGTACAACCACATGATCAGGCCAGGGCAAGGAATGAATTAAAAAAAAAGACACACCATTTCTGTCCTTTATACTTTCCCTTCTTTTATGATCCACTCCTGATTTTGGCTTCAAAAACTACATCAGGAAACTTTAATGTGTCCATACCCTGAGTCTTTCAGGACAATTCTTCAACTTTAAAGCACTGCGATGGTGTAGTGTTAGTCAAATGTATAAATTCTGGTTTACACATTGGCCCAGATTTACTAATGAGTCTGACCCAAAAATTTGTCTAAAAAGTGGTGCGATTTGGCACATCTAGGGTTTATACACTTTTTTCAACATGCTGGACAAGGGGGCATGGTTTATCAGAAGGAAGTGGGGCTTCATGGAAAAGGGGGTTGACCTAACATGTGCCATTTTGCAGCAAAAAAGGAAGCCAACCAATGGTTGATATAGAGTCATTGAAAAATGTCTATCTCTGAACCACATTTATCATCCAGTCTGAGCCCCTGTGATAAATCTGGTGCAGGTCTAGAGGCTACTTGCACACTTGCGTTGTTAATTCAGGTACTGAGATCCAGCAGATGATCTCTATACCTGAATGAAACTGATCAGTTTTGATTTTGCACATCAGGATGCATCAGTTCAGTTAGGATGCAGTTGTGTGATATCAAAACTGAAAAAAACGGGTCAGGCACTAAATACATTGAAAGTCAATGGGTGACGGATCCGTTTTTTTAGGCTACTTTCACACTAGCGTTAGCACGGATCCGGCACCTAAAGGGTGCCGACGGATCCGTGCTAACGCTATACATGTGTGGAGCCGGAGCAGCGCTCCGGCCCCACACATGACACACATTAAAACAACACACAGACTACATACAAACAAACATACAGACATACATACAAACATACAGACATACATACATACTCACATACTCCCGGGACGCCGGCAGAACGTCTTCACGCGCCTCCTGCGCGCAGTGATGACGATTCCCCACAGCGCCCTCTGCTGGGCGCAGTGGGGAAACGTCATCGCAGCATGCAGGAGGCGCGTGAAGACCTGCTGCCGGCGTCCCGGGAGTATGTGAGTATGTATGTATGTCTGTATGTTTGTATGTATGTCTGTATGTTTGTTTGTATGTAGTCTGTGTGTATGTATGCCGGATCCGGAATGACCCCCCATTGGAAATCAATGGAGGACAGATCCGGATTACTGGTGTGTCCACACCAAACGGATCCGTCCCCATTGACTTCCATTGGGGGTCATTCCGGATCCGTCTTGGTGCGGATGCCTGGACCGGAGAGCAAACCGCAGCATGCTGCGGTTTGTTCTCCGGTCTGAAGACGGAACGGAATGCTTTCAGGAGCATTCCGTTGTCTTCAGTTCAGTTTTGTCCCCATTGACAATGAATGGGGACAAAACTGAAGCGTTTTATTCCGGTATTGAGCCCCTATGACGGAACTCAATACCGGAATTCCATAACGCTAATGTGAAAGTAGCCTTAGTCTCCTAAAAAAATGGATCCGTCACCACTGACTTACATTGGTTTCAGTACGTGATCAGTTTCTTTCAGTTTCTATGACCGGACACAAAATTACAGTTTCCTGTGGTTTTGTGTCCGCTCACAAAACTGAAAGCTGCCTGAACTGAAGACATCCTGATGCAACCTGAACGGATCTCTTTCCATTCAGAATGCATGGGAACAAAACTGATCAGTTTTTTTCCGGTATTGAGATCCTCTGCCTGATCTCAATACCGGAAAACAACAACGCAAGTGTGAAAGTAGCCTAGCGTTGGTACTGATCCGGGTCCCTTCAACCGCCGGATCCGTACTGAATAATACAACCTTGTGGATCCGTAATTCCGGATCCGGTTGTATTATCTTTAGCATCTTTTAAACGGATCCGGGATAGCCTCTATTGAAAGTCAATGGAGGACAGATCCGTTTACAAGTGTGTCCACACCAAACGGATCCGTCCCCATTGACTTGCATTGGGGGTCATTCCGGATCTGTTTAGGTGCAGATAACTAGTACGGAGAGCAAACCGCAGCATGTTGCAGTTTGCTCTCCGGTCTGAAGACGGAATGGAATGCTTTCAGGAGCATTCAGTTGTCTTCAGTTGCACTTGTGTCAAATAAATTATTATTGTGTGCCATTCCATAAATTTGGCACAACCTCACAAAGCAAAGACAGACTTATAACTAAGGCTACTTTCACACTAGCGTTTTTAAATTCCAGTATTGAGCTCCATCATAGGGGCTCAATACCTGAATAAAACGCTTCAGTTTTGTCCCCATTCATTGTCAATGGGGACAAAACTGAAGCGCTTTATTCCGGTATTGAGCCCCTATGATGGAGCTCAATACTGGAATTCCATAACGCTAGTGTGAAAGTAGCCTGAGTCTACTCCATCTATAGGACTAGTAAATCTGGGCCATTGCATGTGGATCAGAGAATGAACCACAGATATTTGGCATTTTTTCCTAGCTGACCTCAACTGAAAGCAGTTCAGTACTGAAAACCACATGAAAAGACTGCGTGTGTTTGTGTGCATGTGGGTTAATGGGATTAGTCTTGTACTACTGCAGTGTATTTAGTCCACTTGTTGAGGTTTTATATATCAAGGAACATTGTTCTGGCTGCAAAAGTGGCTTCCTTATGATAAGACAACATGAAAAGTGTTTGCAACTATTTTATAGCCTTCTGCTAGACCATCAGTACACACAGGGTCATTTATGGAAGACTGTGTTTTCCTCTTTTAGACTGGTCATACACGCTGGATTTTACTTAGGATAGGTTAACACTTGCGTTAAACAGATCTGGAAGGCAGTTCTGGCAGAGAACAGCCTGTCAGAGTTCATAAGATCCGACCTAGCTGGATACTGCCATTCACTACCAGACTCCATTGACTATAATGAGCACTGGTGGGGGTCCCGTCGTAACTCTGACAAACTGTTCTCTGCCAGAACAACCTGCTGATCTGTTTAATGCAAGTGGGAACCTACCCTTAACCATTTCTATTGGGACTGGAACCCAGAAAGGATTGGATGCTGAGATTTTAATATGAAAAAAAAGGCCTTGTTTACACTTCAGGGAATCATGGACGTATGTTCTCCATGGACAGCATATGTACCCATTGACCTTAAGCAAGGGATATGGAAAAACTGATGGTTTTACACACAAGTTTAGGGCTCATGCACACGGCCGTAAGTGTTTTGCAGTTCGCAAATCATGGATCTGATAAACATAGATACTGGCTGAGTGCATGCCACCACATTTTTTTTACTCCTGTAGAAATGTCCTATCCTTGTCTGCAAAACTGACAAGAATAGGGCATGTTCTATTTTTTATTTATTTTTTGCAGGGCTGCGGAACAGACACACAGATACAGACAGCACGCGGGTGTGCTGCTGCATCTTTTGCGGCCCCCTTGAGATGAATGGGTCCGCATCCAACTAGAAAAAAACACGGATTGGATGCTGACTGAAACTATAGCGGAAAAATCATGGATACATGCACTACTTTGGTCTGTTATCCGGACCAAACATGCCCATTGAAGTCTATGGGTCCGTGAAAAACCACTGACACAACTAGGGTTGTCGCGGGTATCGATATTTCGATACTGAATCGATAGTTTTATACCAGTATCGATTCGTACCGGGATTTGCGATACTTTTCCTGGCGGATAAAATAAAAAACTCTCTTACCTCTCCTGAGCCGCGGCTCCGCTCAGGGTCCGGCGCTCCTCTGTCTTCTCTGCCCGCGCTGGACTGTCCTGACCGCGTACAGCATCAAGACGTAGTGCGCACACTCTGACCTGACGCTGCACGCAGTCAGGTGACAGTGCAGCGCCGGGAGGAGAAGACAGAGGAGCGCCGGACCCGGAGCGGAGCTGCGGCGCAGGAGAGGTAAGAGAGTTTTTTTATTTTATTCTGATGGGGGCAGAGTGGGCTGATCTGAGGTCTGATGGGGCAGAGTGGGTTGATCTGAGGTCTGATGGGGGCAGAGTGGGCTGATCTGAGGTCTTATGGGGGCACAGTGGGCTGATCTGAGGTCTAATGGGGGCACAGTGGGATGATCTGAGGTCTGATGGGGGCACAGTGGGCTGATCTGAGGTCTGATGGGGGCACAGTGGGCTGATCTGAGGACTGATGGGGGCACACAGATTTTTGGGTGTTTTATGTTTTCGGGGTGGTATCGAATGGTATCGAGAATCGCAATACTTTTTCTTGGTATCAAAATCGAATCAAAATTTTGGTATCGTGACGACCCTAGACACAACACAGATGGCATCCATGTTGTGTCAGTGTTTTTCCACTGACCATTGGTAACAGATGCTCTGGAAATTAATTTTCAGCCTAGCAGTGTCCGTAGTATATGGATAACACATGGAGGGCAAAAATAGACACTGTAACTATTAGCTAAATAATAATTTGTGCAAAAGCAATTAATTTTTTTTAACAGCTTAAAGGGAACCTGTCATATCCGAAACACCCCCTGAACTAAAGTACCGTAAGCGGTGTATAGTGTAAGTGATGCTGAATCCGAATATGTAAGTTTTATCTTCATACTACCTTCCATTCCGAAGCTGTGCTCCCACAAACCGGCAGTAAAATGCATTGAGAGGACTCTTCTTTGAGTCCGCACCGGAGTCCACTAAGTGCATTTTACTGCAGATTTGTGGGAGCACAACATCAGAATGGAAGTGAGTATGAAGATAAAAATTACATAACCGGACTCGACGTCACTTACACTATACACCGCTTACTCTAGTTTGGAGGGTGTTTCAGAGCTGACAGGTTCCCTTTGAGAAATATACCTTAACTGTCAACTTTACCACCTACTAGGACTGACTCACATTTGTCTGTGTTACTGATTGTCAAAAAAAGGTTCCTGGAACAACTTTGGTCATAGATAATTAAATGAGTTTTCTGAGATTTGAATACTGATGACCTATCCTCAGGATAGGTTATCAATATCAGATTGGTCGGGGGTCTGACACCCAGCACCCCGGTCGATCAGCTGGTTGAAGGGACGGCTGCGCTCCGTGCGAGTGTTGCCTTCCCTTCATTGGTTTCCTGCTCACCGGCGACATCGCAGCAGTGAGCAGGTGTAATTATAAGCTGTCCCATTCATTTCAATGGGACGGCTTATTCCTATTCAAGTGTATAGGAACAAGCCATACCATACAAGTGAATGAGACGGCTTGTAATCAGGGGCGGATTGGCAATGTACCCCACCGGGACACTTCCCGGTGGGCCGATGGCTTGAAGCATGTTGTGGGCCGGCATGACGTTTGAGTCGGGGTAATTGCTCTCACGACAATACACATTACAATCCACACTACAATACACATTACCATTGTCATGATAATGAGATTGCAGCAGGGTTGTCGGCCGCCACAATGTGTATTGTAGTGTGGATTGTATGTGTATTGTCCTGAGAGTGACGGCCGCCGCCCACCCTGCTGTAAGCTGTAAGCATTCCCTCTGATGTGCCGGCCCGCCCCTGTACCTCCTTCTGCCAGGTCCTTTGACACGACAGCAGGAGAGAGAGCACTACTCTGCCCTCCAGGTCAAAGGATCTTTGGCTCCTCCCACTCCCAGCATCATCGCGACTGACGCTGTGTCATCACCCTACCCCTCTTGCTCCAGGACAGAAGCCAGAAGAGGCTGCTGCAGGTCTGCACACTCAGGTAAGTTGTTTTTTTTTTTGTTTTTTTTTACAAGCCATTTGAAAATGAGGAGGTGGTGGGGGGTGGGCATGATTAATGTGACCACTGTATATTACTGGGGCAGGGGGCATTACTGGGGACACTATAAGGACTTTACTGGGGGCAGGGAGGGCAATACTGGTGGCTCTATAGGGACATTACTGGGGACAGGGGACATTGCTGCTGGCTCTATAGTGACATTACTGGGGGTGGGGTGCATTGCTGTGACCAGGGATATTACTGGGGGGTAGGGGGGTATTGGTGTGGCCGCTATAGGGACATTAATGGGGGCAGGGGGGAATTACTGGGGGCTCTCTAGTTACATTACTAGTGGGAGGGGGGCATTATTGTGACCATTATAGGGACATTACTGGGGGCACTATAGGGACATTACTGGGGGCATTACTGGGGTTACTATTACTGAGGGCATTATTATTACTGGGGCAATTATAGGCAGTTTGTTGTTGATGGGGGCAGGCATTATTGCCACTGGGGACACTATAGGGGGCATTATTATTTTTACAGTATATTGGGGTAGCAGCAGGATGACGATGTTGGGGCACCATGGTGGGGAGGATGATGGAAATTTGAGGACGCTAAGATGTCTATGTGTGAAACTCTGCAGAGATGGAACACAGCTAGAAGATGTCATCATGTGTTGTCTGGTCCTAACGGTGAAGATGAGGAAAGAGAATATCAGAGGAGACGTCACCGGATGTGAGAGGTAAGTGACGCTGCATGGTAACTCTTAAAGACCATCAGAATACTGATGGTGGGGCTGCCTCTCTGCTGTTGCCTGTGTTTTAACTGTTCATCCCCTTTCTCTATATCTTAGAGCAAAGTGGAGGAGGGGGACAGGACATGGCAGTTGGCACTGGGCACCACAGAGGGGCAGCTTTTAGAGAGGTTTTGGCCTCTTCTGGAGCAGTATATTGTGCTGCACTGAGCGAAATAAAAAATTGCAGCATGATATACTGCTCGCTGTATGGTATTTCTGACCCCGCCTACCCATGTTGGCCCCGCCTTCTCTCGATCTGGTCCCACCCACAACATAGGGCCACTTTTATTTTTTTTTCCAGGGCCACTTTTAATTCCCAATCCGCCCCTGCTTGTAATTACACCTTCTCACCACTGTGCTGTCGAAAGCTAGCATGTAAATAATGAAGGGAAGGCAGCACTCACACGTAGCGCAGCCTTCCCTTCAACCAGCTGATTGACCAGGGTGCCAGGCAGGGGCGTAGCTAAAGGCTCATGGGCCCTAGTGCAAAATTTGAGCTTGGGCCCCCTTTCCTCAGTGCTTTGTGGCCAGGGGCAGGGAAGCACATTGTCATCCTACTGCCTCAGGCAAAAATTGAAACTGCAACCCCCTCATGGCAAATTCTTGACCTAACCCCTTCCCTCCAGCCAGAGGTGTAACTTGGTCAGCATGCACTTTCTATAATTCTAATGTGGAAGAAGGATCTTTGGGCCCCTTCAGGCTCCTGGGCCCAGTAGCGACTGCTACCTCTGCACCCCCTATAGCTAGGCCCCTGGTGTCAGGGCCCTGACCAATCTGATATTGGTGACCTATTCTGAGGATAGGTCATCAATATAAAAATCCCGGAAAACCCCTTTAATATTATCTATGTGGCTGATCAAGACAAGTCATTCTCTATAAACAGCCACCGATTGCTGAGGTCCAGCATTCCACTATCTGAGTTCCTCATGTAATAACACTTGTGGAGCATCAGCTCTTAGTACGCTAAGCTGCGTCATTCCTCTATCATTCCTTGATGCTTCAGTAAGAACCCAGTCTGTTATTAAATGGGTTGTGCCACTAATATACAGTGCCTTGCGAAAGTATTCGGCCCCCTGGAACTTTTCAACCTTTTGCCACATTTCAGGCTTCAAACAAAAAGATATAACATTTTAAATTTTTGGTGAAGAATCAACAACAAGTGGGTCACAATTGTGAAGTGGAACAAAATTTATTGGATCATTTAAACTTTTTTGTAATAATAAAACTAAAAAGTTGGGCGTGCAAAATTATTCGGCCCATTTACTTTCAGTTCAGAAAACTCATTCCAGAAGTTCATTGAGGATCTCTGAATGATCCAATGTTGTCCTAAATGACTGATGAAGATAAATAGAATCCACCTGTGTGTAATCAAGTCTCCGTATAAATTCACCTGCTCTGTGATAGTCACAGGGTTCTGTTTAAAGCACAGAGAGCATCATGAAGACCAAGGAACACACCAGGCAGGTCCGTGATACTGTTGTGGAGAAGTTTAAAGTCGGATTTGGATACCAAAAGATTTCCCAAGCTTTAAACATCCCAAGGAGCACAGTGCAAGCGATCTTATTGAAATGGAAGGAGTATCAGACCACTGCAAATCTACCAAGACCCGGCCGTTCCTCTAAACTTTCATCTCAAACAAAGAGAAGACTGATCAAAGATGCAGCTAAGAGGCCCATGATCACTCTGGATGAACTGCAGAGATCTACAGCTGAGGTGGGAGAGTCTGTCCATAGGACAACAATCAGTCCAACACTTCACAAATCTGGCCTTTATGGAAGAGTGGCAAGAAGAAAGCCATTTTTCATAGATATCCATAAAAAGTCTCGTTTACAGTTTGCCACAAGCCACCTGGGAGACACACCAAACATGTGGAAGAAGGTGCTCTGGTCAGATGAAACCAAAATCGAACCTTTTGGAAACAATGCAAAACGATATGTTTGCCGTAAAAGCAACACAGCTCATCACCCTGAACACACCATCCCCACTGTCAAACATGGTGGTGGCAGAATCATGTTTTGGACCTGCTTTTCATCAGCAGGGACAGGGAAGATGGTTAAAATTGATGGGAAGATGGATGGAGCCAAATAGAGGACCATTCTGGATGAAAACCTGTTGGAGTCTGCAAAAGACCTGAGACTAGGACAGAGATTTATCTTCCAACAAGACAATGATCCCAAACATAAAGCAAAATCTACAATGGAATGGTTCAAAAATAAACATATCCAGGTCTTAGAATGGCCAAGTCAAAGTCCAGACCTGAATCCAATTGAGAATATGTGGAAAGAGCTGAAAACTGCTGTTCACAAATGCTCTCCATCCAACCTCATAGAGCTCGAGCTGTTTTGCAAGGAAGAATAGACAAGAATTTCAGTCTCTAGATGTGCAAAACTGATAGAGACATACCCCAAGCGACTTGCAGCTGTAATCGCAACAAAAGGTGGCGCAACAAAGTATTAATGCAAGGGGGCCGAATAATTTTGCACGCCCAACTTTTCACTTTTATTATTACAAAAAAAGTTTAAATGATCCAATAAATTTCGTTCCACTTCACAATTGTGATCCACTTGTTGTTGATTCTTCACCAAAAATTTTAAATGTTATATCTTTTTGTTTGAAGCCTGAAATGTGGCAAAAGGTTGAAAAGTACCAGGGGGCCGAATACTTTTGCAAGGCACTGTATATGTATCCCGCCAAAGAGATATCGCTGTTATATCGTTTTCCCTAAATTCCACCATTTATCAAAACTGCCTTATTCTAAGTTTATTAGCCTATCATTACACCCTGTGGCAAATCAGTTTCAATTTCAGTTGCTGTTGGTTATGTTCTGTAATGAGGCCTTGTAATGTAGGATGGATAGATAGATAGATAGATAGATAGATAGATAGATAGATAGATAGATAGATAGAAATGATGATGAAATAAAATGATGGACATTAGCACAAGTCATAAATCCAGTCACACAGAGCATATTGAATATGTGGAGGTAGAAAATTAACTGGCTAGTGTCCTCCTGATGTTAGGACACATCTGAGTGCTCTAAGGCATGATGGGACAGCAGTCACATGACAAACCAGTAAGTAGGATTCGCAAGCATTGGGGATAAGAGAAAACTGCAAATGAGGTAAATTTGAAAAAAACAAATGAAAAAAATAACATCCAAGTCGGAATGGGTGCTACGGTACTTGCTGAAAATAAACTTTAAAGTGAAAAGTAGTTTATGACACAACCCTTTAACGACAGGTTCTTAGTGCAAGAGAGCTCCAGAAGCCCTTAACCCCCCTCAACTACAGCAACACCAAAAGATATTGCTGCAGACTGAGGATCTTCGCCATCCACCATCAACAGGCAATGGGCAGTTGTTAAGGGATTAATGCATTTACTAGTTTGCGTTTGTACAATACACTACCATTATTGCATTTGGCACTATTTGATGGTGCTTTATAAACACTGACTTTTTTAGTATCAGATCCATTATAGGAGATGGACCACCAGGGCTGGCTCCAGAATTATGTGGGCCCTTGGGTGATAAAGTCTCAGTGGGCCCCCTTGTGGCATTTTATATAATGCATGCTGCAATGAAACTGCATGTATTATCTTCTTATATTATAAAAATGAGTTTCTGTCTGTCTGTCTGTCTATCTGTCTGTCTGTTCTTTATGCGCGATCAAACTACTGGACCGATCTTCACCAAATTCGGCAGGTACATCAGGTGTTCAGGAAGGTTTTAGACCAGGTCTCATCTCTCTGGGAACGTACCGTTCCCGAGATATTCCCAAAAAATGATCTGCATTAGCCAATATTAGCCTGGAAGTCTTTCTCTTCAAATCCCAACTGCCATACTCTTCACATACATACAGGTTTGCTGCAGGTTTCCATAACAATCCAGACAGGTAATTAGCAGCCAGCTGAGGAGCTTAGGTAACACAATTCAGTGCTTACCTCCCACAGGCCCTGGCGCAGCCTGCTTCTTATACACATACATACAGTTTTATTCCAGGTTTCCATAACAACCCAGCTGTTTCTCTTCACTGCTTTAAAGGGGCAGAGCGCTGTGGATGACACTGTTAAAGGGGTATTCTGGTTACCATAAATATAACTAATGTTTTAGACTGATTCATCATCAACTATTACCTAATATAAATTTCACATATTTACCGTTCAGTAGTAATAAAATATGTTTTATTCCACTGCTACCCACTGTACCCACTGTGTTTCCTCATAAATTACCATGGCATTGACCTGTAATTCAGACCACCCTTGAAAGAAGGACTTGCTAAGCCACTCCCCCGACCTGGTCAGGTCACGCCCCCTCCCACTCCGCAGCCGACAGAGATTGAAAAAATGAAGTTAAAATTCAACTTCTGTCCGCTGCAGTGGTGGGTGGGAGGCTGACTTTCTCTCTGCAACGACACACACAAACATTAAATGAAATAGATGAAATATACCCAGGCGAAGCCGAGTCCTTCTGCTAGTAATTATATATATATATAAATAAATGTGACGAACTGAAGTTTTAACCATTTTTGTATACATACATCTTTTTGATAGCTTTTTATTTAATAATAATGCTCACCATAATGCCCCCAGTAGTAATAATTCTCCTTATTATGTGACAGTAGAAAAATGCCCCCTAATGTGTGCCAGTACAAAAATGGTCCCATTCTGTGCCACCTGTTGAGTTCCCATAGTACCCCCATAATATGTGCCAGCATAAAATACCCCTATATAATGCCCCCAAGTAAATGCCCCCTAGTGCTCCTCTCCTTCCTTCCCCATAGTGTCCCCATAATGTGACAGTATAAAATGCCCCTATATAGTGCCCCTAGTAGATGCCCCCATAGTCTCCCCATAATTTGTGCCAGTATAAAATGTCCCTATATAATGGCCCCAGTAGATGCCCCCATAGTGATCCCCTTCCCCATATCCCCATAATGTATGTCAGTTTAAAATGCCCTATATAGTGCCCCCAGTAGATGTCCCCATAGTGTACCAGTATAAAATACCCCTTCTTAGTGCCCCTAGTAGATGCCTCCATAGTGCTTCTGTCCTCTTGTTCTCCATAGTGCCCCCCATAATGTGCCAGTAAACAATACCCCTATATAGTGCCCCCATAGTGCTTCTCCCCCCACCCCTTCAGTGTCCTGTGCTGTATGCTGCCTGGCTCAGACGGAATGATGATGATGACATCATTGCACCACCTGTGCCAGCCTCTGATAGGCTTCAGGCCTAGTGCCTGCCCTGTCGCAGCATTCAACTATATCGCTGTCCTGAGGTTTGCAATACAGACGGATGGAGAGAGATGAGCGCTTCCACAATGGAAGCTCATTTCCCATTGCCCTGTTGCTGCTGCCGCCTCCCACTTATCTTCAGGGCTGTGCTGCCCAAGGTGATCGCCTAGCCTCGCCTAATTGGCAATCTGGCCCTGGGACCCTCAGGAGCAGTGGGCCCTGGCAGTTGCCTGGGTATGCCGGGTGCTGACGCCGGCCCAGTGTACCACAGCTGGGACCTGCCCTGCACTGCCCAACTTTATTTAACTACTTGTGTGCCAGAAAACTGATGCACATTAGACCAGAAATCTGTGCCAGCTCTCAATCTGGTGTAGATTTCGTTTT
This sequence comes from Rhinella marina, assembly GCA_900303285.1. Classification (NCBI taxonomy): domain Eukaryota; kingdom Metazoa; phylum Chordata; class Amphibia; order Anura; family Bufonidae; genus Rhinella; species Rhinella marina. The sequence goes on from ONZH01019522.1 coordinate 91,807, forward strand.
CTGGTGCACAGAACTCAGAAATTTTTACCTCTTAATTCTGGTGCATCATAGGTTTGCTAGCCAAAGAAACGCAAGCTTTAGGGCATGTTCACACGACAAATTTAGAAAACACACTGTAAAAATCAGCACAGAATCCGCACTGATTTTCTACACTGTTTTGGTGTGGTTTTTGGTACTTTTTCAGCTTCCCATTAATTTCAATGGGAGAATCAGTGTGGATTCTGCTCAAGACAGACCATGGTGATTCTTTTTTCCACACTGTTATTGTCGGCGTGGAAAAAAAAACAAGTTCTGTCTCCCATTGAAATGAATGGGAGGCTTTTTAGAGGCATTTTGGTGCAGATTCTGCACAGAAAGCTCCCGACAGATGAGTGGTATACTGTATATAGTTGTATTCAATCTAGATAGTCCTCTCTGAGCTAGTACAGCAGCAGCGTAACTTTCTCCCCTATCCTTATAGTTTGTTACAATGTATCAGTGCAAGGAAAATGTATTAACTTTAGGTCAAGGCTGTCCAATTCATAGATGATGCATACATGGGGTAAACTGTAGAAAATCCTCATTTATGAGATATTTAGGTCTGCATGTGTCCGTCATCTTCAGCCAGTGGTGTAGCTATAGTGGGCCATAATGGCTGCAGTTACAACTTGGTCCCTAATCCAGGTGGTCCACAAGCCCCTCCTCATCAGATTAATTCTGTTCACCCCTGTCCTTACCTAATAATCTCTTGGTAGCCTCTCTTCTGCAACATTGGGGTGGACCACTTGTCTTGGTCCACCCTTGCTGGCTTCTCCCTCCTTCCAACATACATTGATGGTATAGTGGAGGAAGGAGGCCAACCCTGGAAGGTTGAGCTAACCTTCTTACAAATGAAGCTTAAGCTACCCTGTGGTCCTTTTCCCTGAAGGCTTGTGCAGGCAAGGGCAGAGTAAGAACTGGCCCCACTGTCTATCTCTGCAGACTGCAGAAGTGTTACTATGGAGAGCACAGATGGAGTACTGTTACTATTTGTCAGCGCAAAAGAAGTTCAACACTTTGCTGTTACAAAGGGTATATTATTTCTTTTAGGGGCACCATTTCCCTATGCGGACACAATGGGCACTTATTACTGTGGTATATATAAAGAAAACAAAGACAAAAACATATAGCGCCTCATGTGCGATATTGTCTTAGTGTATGTGCAGATATAATGGATATATACCGAATGACGTTGTGAGCAGTCACAACAGCTATGAGGGCTTCGCTGGTTTTAAATCCTTACCAGCAAAAGGTGATGCTGTGCTGCTGCCCTGGTCTCTTCCTGGCTCGAAGGGGGCGAGTATCAGGATGGTTTGTAGATAATGGAGAAAAGTAGGCGAAACCCACAAGTCGGTGCTGCCAGCAGTATAGATGCAGAAACAGTGTTCTTAGGAAGTTCTTCTTTATTGTAATAATAAAATTTCAATGTGTTTCTGGGATGGAACGTCCCCTTCATCAGGACAGTAATGATGAAGGGAACATTCCGTCCCAGAAACTCGTTGAAATTTTATTATTACAATATAGAAGAACTTCCTAAGAACACTGCTTCTGCATCTATACTGCTGGCAGCACCGACTTGTGGGTTTCGCCTACTTTTCTCCATTATCTACTTATTACTATGGGGAAGACATAAAGTGGTATTACTACTGCGTGAAGGCACAATAAGGGGCAAATGTTTGTGAAGGGCACAAAGTAGGTATTATTAATATGCAAGGGAACAAAGGGGACAACTATTACTGTTGTAGCTGAAAGTTATGAGTGAACCAGGATCAGAGTGAAGACAAACTGCATGGAAGAAGGCTGGGCCAAGCCGAACTTTTATGCCAGGTTTATGCAGATCCTTGCACTATGGTCTTGACAGAAAACAAAGATCTTAAAAATGGTGATCTCCTTATCCCCCATCAACTACTAGAATGGGGGTCTGTGCTCCGCCACTCCAACTCTATGTGACTGCAAGAGATAGCCAATTACAAGCGGTTGGTTATCTCCAGCAGCCTCATAAAGTTGAATGGAGCATCAGAGTACATGTGACTGCCGCGCCATTCAAACTGGGGGAGCACAACTCGAGTTTTTCGTTATCATCAGATTCCTCAGCCATCAGACCCCTGCCAATTAGACACTTATCTTCTATCTTGTGGATAAGGTATAAATTGTCTTAATGGGAATACCCTATTAAGTATTATTTATATTAAACCAGAAAATCTCTTTAAGACAATGTCCTGATTACAGGGTAACAGAAGGCCTAGCAGTCATTGAAATGTAAAGCACGTAGGTCAAGAGGTTGGAAGAAGCAATAACGTACTTTTTATAGATACATTTAAAGGTATGCAAAGTATTATCAATCACAGTAGCAATATTATTTTAACCATATATCTGTCAATTTAATTACTCATAAAATATATCAACCTCAGGGAAACAGAATGCCTTATTGACTCCATTGTATGTGTCTGAATGCTGATGGTGTCTTCATGTCAAAAAGGTCACCTACACCTGTTTGCCACCACACACACTGACTCTAACAGTTTGACCTACATGACTCCACAAGTGACACTTAAAGGGCCATTAGTCAAATGTTCCTCTGCTGCAGAGTTTTGTATGTTACAGTAGGTGATACGCTAATCCCTAATAGTCACACCTGCTCTGGCAACTGTAATAACTGATTGTCTATGCAGCCTGCCTGGGGGCTACAGGGGGCTACTCTTTCTAATAACTGAGGTCAACAATGTGACAAGAAGTAGCCTCTTCTTGGGTGGCTATACCATATGCCACATATATTTTAAGCAACAGCAACAACAAAAACAAAGCACAAAAATATAGTAGTCACACACCAAAAAGTCACATTTTAAATACATAGCCCACATTACCAGTGTCACCATTTGGGTTATTGTAGAATGCCACAGGAGACATTGATTGAGCAGTGGGGAAAATATCAGCTGATCCTTCATACGCCCCTGACATCAGCTGTCCCAATAACAGAGATTTGGTATTTTCATTCACCATTGTTGAAGTTGGAGACACCATGTTATAAGGATACTGTAAAAAACAGAGAAAAAAACAAAATCAAAGAATAATATTCCCCAATGCAGCATTTATATTTCATCCAAGAATTGTATGTGTGGTTGCATATACGTAGGTGACATATATGAGTCTCAATGTAAAACAAAGGTGTCAACCTTACCACAAAAATTATGCAAGTAATGTTCACAGGTTGACTACTCTGATCACAGATCCTTGGACCAGATTCAGAAGGCATTTTAGCATCCAAGGCACCATTGTTCTACTGAATGGTTCAACACTGTATGGACATTGTTTGGGACACCTACACATGACATCCCATCCTAAATCCATAGACATTGATAGTGAGTTAGTTTTGCAGAGACTGCCACTCTTCTCGGAAGGCTTTCTATAAGATTTTGAAGTGTGTCTGTGGGAATTTTTGCCCATTCATCCAGGAGAGCATTTGTGAGGTATGACACTGATGTTGAATGAGAGGAGCTTGCTCGCAATTTCCATTCTAGTTCATCCCAAAGGCAAGTGAGTCAAGTTCTTCCACACCAGAGTCATCCAACCATGCCTTTATTGACCTTGCTTTGTGCACTAGGGTACAGTCATGCTGGATCACAAAAAAGGGCATTTACCAAACTGTTCCTGCAAACTGGAAGCATGTATTTTTCCAAAATGTCTTGGTATGTTGAAGCATTATGATTTCTCTTCACTGAAACTAAGTGGTCTAGGTCAACCCTTGATAAACAACTCCATGGAATTATCACTCCTTCATCAATCTTTTCAGCTGGCATAATCCAGTCAGGCAGGTAACATTTTTGAGGCATTTGCCAAACCCAGACACATCCATCAGACTGCTAGATGGAGATGTGATTCATCACTCCACATAACACATTTCCACTGCTCCAGAGTCCAGTGCAGCGTGCTTTACACTACTCCATCCAATGTTTGGCATTGTGCTTGGTGATATCAGACTTGCACGCAGTTGGTCAGCTATAGAAACTCAATCCATAAAGCTTCCAGCACAGTTTTTGTGCTAATGTTAATGCCAAAGGAGGTTTGGAACTCTGCAGTTATTGAGTCAGCAAAGCCTTGGAGACTTTAATGCCCTATGCGCCTCGGCACTTGGTGACTTTGTTACTAAGTTCCTGTGGTTCTTAATGGATTGTATTCCACAATAATATCACTAACATTTGATTGTGAAATATCTAGGAGTGAAGAAATTTTACAATTTGCAATCGACCCATTATTTCATCAATATTTGTAAAGGTAGACTGAAGAATGAATGAAACACCTGAATTCAATGATTAAGAGGTGTGTCCCAATACTTTTGTTCATATAGTGTACGTTTGGTTTAGTAGAATCTTTAGGGATCTTTTTCTTCTGGCCTTAATACATATGTTAATTGCCATTGTGGTCATGTAAATGACCCTACTGGCCAAAATTTAATTAAAATGGGTTTATGGCTTAAAATTTTTAATTCAACTCAGCACTAAAATTGCTGCGAGCTTGTAATCTACTGAAATTAGTTCCAATCTGAAACCTTGAGAACCATGTCTTCCATATGCTTATTCCAGGTATTGAATTTCAGCAGTATGTTCATTACAAACCTATAAGCTCTTGTGCCAAGTTAAATGAACACAAGTTATTAAAGGAGTTTTTGAAAACAAAGCTTCATCATACCAATTCACCTAAATGAAACATCTCAGGATTAGTCCCACACTGGTAGTTAGGATATTTACAATGTACATGACTAAAGCCACACTCTACAACATAGCAATAATACCTACAAAGAACTTCATATAACGTTTCATCTCTAAGTACTGCAGTAAATAAAAAAAAAAACATAATATAAAAAATGTGTCCCACAAGTAGGACATGGTGGCTCCATTGGGCACATGTGTTACTCTAATCTATATCCAATTTATCAGCTATGTAATATACCAATATTATATAACTACATGAGGCTAACTTCAGAATGGCACCAACAAATTCCCCAGTCTGCTCACAGAAGATTACCTACACTAGATATTATTATTGGAATCTGTCAGTTGTGAGATCTACTGTATGTATGTTTTTTAGCCTTTGTGTAGAAGAAAATTTCCCCTTCACTGACAGCAAAGACAGAATGAAAATAGTGAGAAAGTAAGGGGTTTTCTTTTCACATTGTGTTCTCATGAATATTTACCATATGCACCAGAAAAGCTTTGGTGCAAATGTTAAATCGATCCTGTATCCGTAAGAGATGCAATTTTTTACTTTATGGAATAGTTCAACAGGCTATGCTATTCAATATAGAGCAATCCATATACTGCACGGTATACATTTTTTAATATGGATGCTCAGTGACATCTGCTAAATTAATACATCTGAGGTTCCTGTCAGGAAGTCCTTCTTTGGGAAACACCCCCAAAAGAAACCTCAGACAGGTAATACAGTGAAAAAGAAGCATAACATACAAATCATATTAGAAATCAGCGTTCCATTTTATCATATAGTTTTATTTCTCACAAATGCAACCAATTTTGTAATAAACCAGCTCAGAGATCATTAGTTACTGAGCTGAAATGCACCGTAATCAGCTATTTTGCTACCAATGTGGTTACCATTCAAATGAAAGGTCACTCATGTAATACTTGGATAGGGCACAGGCAACCGGGAACCAAAGATACTTAGGGAGACACTTATTATGACCGGTGTTTTCCACACTGATCTTAAGTCCCCCTCGCCACTGGAGGAAGCGCCAAAAATATGTAAAGGGTCAGGCCTCTACATAAGTTTGCCGTTTCCTCCAGCAGGCCATTCGAAAGATTTAAATCAACACTAGCTCCTTTACTGGATTAGATTTAAGCCATTTTCCGAACCAAAAACCAATGTGGAAAATGATAAATGTCCATCTGGAAAAGTGGCGTGAGTGGGGAAAAGTCACTGTGTAGACACATTTAGTTGGGAAAGTCCATCAAGCTGCCACTTAACTGACTGGCACAAGACCATCATACTTGCTCCAGCCAGTGAATTGACATGCCTAAAACTCTTCACAGTGGACATAAATAGATTTATTAGGGGGTCCATGAATAACACCCTAAAGAAAACTGAAGCTGAAATGCTGGATTTTCAGTTAAGTCGCAGTTAGTGCAGCTGCAAGTGGACTCATACATCAATCACTGAGACAAGAGCAAACATACAGTAGCTGACTTGTTCACACTCCCACCACTTACTAGGGAGGAAATGGGCTGCCATTTCTCATTAACGGGGAAATCAAGTGCAAAATGTATAATGAATAGTTAAAAGTTGGCACACTAACAGATTCACATGGCAAAAGCTGCAATCGGCAGCAGAAAGACTTCTGATAACCTATTATGTAGGGCTTGTGGCTCATATATGGTAATAATGTGCAGCCGATGGTACTGTGGAAAATCAATTACTGTCCACCTGTCTACTTTGGTTTTTGGCTTGTTTATTTTGAAGTTACACAATGTTTCCTTCTGTTTCTCCACATCCATAAATAAATTGAGAATTCCTATAATCTATGAGTATGACGCATTAAATGACCTCAAATTGATCTTACCTAAATTGTAAGAAAAGCTAACGTAATAATAATAGTAGTATGATCATTTCCCAAGTTAAGAACCAAAATCCATGGAGAAAATAATTGATATCATGCAACTACCTTTATAAAAGAAAAAATATCACTCCTCTGGTTGTGCCTTTAGAGCACACTCTGACAGTACAGTATAAACAACATTCCCATCTATCGGACATTATGTGGAAATTATCTGGTTGGGGTCCGGCAGTATTGTTAACTTACAGATAGTTAGGGCGGATTCTACATTTTAAACTTAAATATCAAAGAAAAATAAACAAAATCAATAAATAATTATCAAGGGAATTAACCAGGAGGAAACCTGCTCAGATAGATAATTACAATGTTACCCAAAAAAGAGCTCATTTCTAGGCTACTATGAGGGAAAAGAGCCCCCTTGCATATAGCCATAAGTCAGGCTTTATGTACGGAACCCCGATACTGCATTTTTTATAGATTTTATATAGGGGTATTCATTCTTTTTTGATCATTGATATTTTATAACCATATTTTGCATTTTTTGCCCACTCTGCACTACACCTATCCATGTGGTGGTTCCTAAGGATCCTTTTACATGGGCCAAATATTGACAATAAATGGCCATATGAACACTCAGTCCCAATAGTTGGCCCATGTAAATGCGCCACCAATATCCAACAATCCTCTTAGGCAGCACATTGCCCATTACAACACAGCAGTCACCATCACTGCATGTAAATTCAGCTAATAATTGGCAATGATTGTGAACAAATGTTTCTTATTCCTGATCATTGCCCGTCCTATGGGCCCATATATAAGGGTTCAGCTCCTTACTTAACCAGTTAAGGCAACCATCTATGCATTTCTGGTGTATTTTGAAATGTTTTTAATCTTATCTGCCTGTACAACTGTGTTTTGTGTCCAAGTCATTTTTTCTGCATATGTAGATGTGCAGCCTCTGTACGGATCAATACAACATGGCCATGTGCATGGACATTTATGGATCTGGATACTAATTGGATCTGTGCTTCCACTGACTTCTACTGTAAAAAAAAAAAATAAAACTAAAAGTACAGTGAAGTATATTATTTGTTGCACCACAAAGAAGCATCAAGGCAATAAACAGACAACTAGATGCTTAACTGACTTTAGGTATATGCTTGTCTCACAGATCATTTACTACTTCTGTAACAGTGTTCCCAATCACTACCTTTCATATACCATTTATAATAATGGTATCTTGTTATGTGGGAGGGTTACTTTTGCTACCCTTGTGGTGACAAGGCCTAGTACAACTGCTACCTCTGGACTATACTTACATCCTTGCTATTTTAAGAATACAAATATATGCTTTCAAATGCTGTGGCTCTGGAGCCACTGCGCCAACTAGCAGATTTGGCTTTGGGCTACTCCTAAGGGAATTATCTTGGCAGTTCCCTGGTTTACACCCTTTAACACCTATACAGGGATCTGGACCTCACTGTAGGGGAACCACCAAGCTGCTATCTCCTGAAGTAGTCTCTGTATGATTTACAGCTGGCCCAAGGGAGTCAAGAGACACCAGTGCAGGGCACCAGTTGGGTCAGGAAGAATCAGTCAGGGACAAGCTGAGATCAGGGCAGTACAGTAAATGGTATGAAGTCAGGACTGGCAGCGAAGGATTAATATATAAGTCAAGCAAAAGTAAGGTCAAGCAGTGGAGAATCACAATCAAGAAAAGGGCAGAAGGTCAGTACATGGGCAGACAACAGAAACAGTACACCTTTTCAGCATACTAGCAAGTTAGGAAACCTGCTCAGGCACCATCAGCAGCGCGCATACACAATTGCATGGCAATTTCAGAGCCGGAGGAAGCATGCACACACCCTATGGGCAGAGGAAGAGGGGTCTTGCTGGCAAGAAGGTCACAGCCTTCGTGGGGGGAAAAGAGAAACCCTTGTGGTTGGGCCCACCTGGAAGGTGATAACAGGTAGTATGGGTCCATACTACTGGTGACTTGAGCAGAGGCGGCCATGGGCCGCCATTGTAACATTGGATACGTCTAATCAAAATGGTAAAAAACAGCTCCATGCACTTTCTTTATGCCACCAATACACTCATAGGAAAGCTTCAAATGTCTAGGCCATTTGTCTAACTTCCTGACATAGTGACAAATTGAGACAAGCAGGAGGCATGTTTTTCTAGTTGAAATATAGTTTAACATATTCATTTAAATAGTGAGATCTAATAAGTTTTCATGATGTTGTTATGAAAGGAATAACTATCATATGGGCATCTTATGTATATAAAGAAAATACTTGTTTTGTGCTTTGTCTTTTTATTTTAAGATTTCCCCAATGATGTTATCAGCACTCCTGTAATTGAAGGAATAACAGGAAACACTTGTAGGTGTTGAGCTATACCAAGTAGGTGTCAATGAAAGAAAAGGAGACTCTTTCTATTCCTACAGAAGCCATGTAGATCAGGCAAAGTGTGAGAACACTCACAAAGCAATAAGTGGTTACTAATTGTTCAATGCAAAAAGACAAACACAAATTTCAAAGAATAGGAAAAAAAACACAGTACCTTATATTTTCCTGTGAGAATTGTATTTTCAATGGCCATTCCTGTTTCTTTTACAAAGGCTCGAACCCTGTATTGAGTAATGATGCCATTTGGTTGCTGTGGTCTTCTCCAGGTAACTGTTATAAAGTTGGCTTCCACTTCTTTTGCATTCAAATCAGATACAGCACTGGGTACTTGAAATATATAAAGAAAGAACATGAAAAAAATTTAGAGTGAATATATTTATTTTGAAATGTATATGCTGTATGATCTTCATAAATTTCCTTCCAACCTGGACATCTATGCCCTTTATACCACTAATAATGACTAGCTATTCTATCCCAGATTAAAATTCATTGTCTCTTTTTAATGGTGGCTTCACATACAGTTGGTATGATAGGGTTGTATTATATTGTCAGTATTAGACAAGGTGCAGACCACATTCAAAGGCTATGTTTGACAGAAGTACTTGAAAAGGCCTAGACATATGCAGGCCTATACTGTTGCATACATCTCCAGTAGCACAGTCATGAGGTACAGAGGCAGTTGGCCAGTCACTGGGAAAAAAATATTTTGAAGAACATACTAACCTACTCTACAAAAGTTTGGGATATGGCATCCTAAGCTGTACAGGCCAAACGCATGCCAAACGATCATTCTGTTTGCATAAGCTTAGTCATTAAAGTCGATGGACACATTGTCATTGTCTTGATATATGTGTCAATCATGTGCCACAGACATGGTGTAAATTCATCCTTACCATTTGGATCTCCCCCATCTCTACTAAACTGATTTTGGATCACCATAGAACCCTGTGGTGATCTACATTTGCTTCAGTGGAAGCACAGCAGGTATTAAGGTTCAGCCCAGATACCAAAATGCAGTTGCAATATCCATCTATCTACTCTGTGATAATTGTGGCCCAAATTTCTCACTACATCCCACTGCTTAGAAATCTATAGTGAAACTAAATGAAAAAACGGCAATAAATAAACTTATATTACATACACAAGTTCCAGCCTGACAGCAGGTCTGATGACCCAAAGAGACCTTTCACTTGTGTGAAACTGACTTACCAATTTAGAGGACCTGTCTTGAAACACTGGCCAACTGCCTCTATATCTCATGACTGTGCTACTGGACATACTTTTCCAAGTTGAGAAAATGTAAAAGACAAAAAGGAACATTTATCAAGACTGGTGTACCCATACGCCAGTCTTCATCTCCCTGCACTGGCGTGAGATGTGCCTCATTTATTAAGAGGCAGATGCCTCTTAACACAGCAGGCGCATCTCTGCCATGCCATACGCCAGAAACTGAAGTCTACTCAGTGTCGGACAGGGGTGCCTAGGGCCCACCAGTAAAATTTATTTTGAGATGCTACCATATGATTGAATATGGGGGTCCCTGCAGCAACTTTGAGAAGGTAGGTTCTGGGGAAAAGAGGACACTGTTAGCTTTTCTCAATACCTAGAAGTCATCTCAGCTCTGATTGTGTGTATGATAATAAACTGGGGAGGAAAGGACACTGGTAGCTTTCCTCAATGCCTAGAAGTCATCTCAGCTCTGAATGTGTCTATAATAATAATCTGGGGAGTTTCTTTAATAATCTATCAAGTTTTTTATATGAACATAGGCTGGTTGAGATGCTGTACATTGAATATATGTATGTAGTGCAGTAAGTCTACTGTGTTATATGCCACTTGTGCAGGGGGTGGGAGACTAGGGGTCTATCTTGCTAAGGGCCCACTGGGGGATTCACCTGTACCCCTGTGGGCCTGTCCGAGCGTAAGTCTACTTCAAGGGTTTCTGTCACCAGAATTATCCTTATTAAACTGCCTGATATTATCGATGTGCTAATGTCCACAGAACCTAACTCTGCTATTCTTGTGATTATTTTTACTGTACAATTCTAACTTTTATAATATGCAAATTAGCCTCTAGGAGCAGGGGGGCGTTGCTCCCACCTCATTCCACGCCCTGCCAGTCTTAATTGACAGCCCAGCGTTCGTCTTCTCTTTCTGGTCCTGTGTGCTAAGTAAATCTTACGCCTGCGTCGTGCTGTTTACCCGGAACAAAGGACCGGCAGCAGGAGACGACTGCTGGCCTGGCCCTGTCAATCAAGACTGGCAGGGCGTGGAATGAGGTGGGAGAACAGAGCCTCTAGGAGCAGAAGCAACACCCACCCACCTCCCCCGCTCCTAGAGGCTAATTTGCATATTCTAAAAGCTAGAATTGTGCAGTAACGTTAGGGTCTGAGTTAGGGTCTGCTGACATTAGCACATCAATAATATCAGCCAGTTTAATAGGGATAATTCTGGTGACAGAAACCCTTTCAGCTACAGGATGGCATAGCCTTCTGCTATAACTTCCGCCACGTCCTGGTGAAAATTATAGTAAATCCGTCGGAGGGCTCAAAGCCTGCCCCCTCCGTGAAGCCCATCCCCTTTTCCTCTGCACTTCAGAAAAGGAGCTTAGAAAGTCACAAAGTATGGTGCACATATGGCATCCAATGGACAAATGCCCCCCAATGGCATTTTATTCCCAAGGTTTTGAACATCATCATTAATGTTTATCCCACAAAAAGCATTCCTATGAAATTAATAAGGCACTGCAAATTAAGTATTATTGCAATATACATGCAATAACAATATTGTAAGTTTTTATGTACATTATTCTCTCTGGCAGCACCCCCTGCTGTTAAGTCTTCTGGTCTACTTTCTCCTACATTCAAAGATGGACTAACATGCTTAGTAGCTTCCTAGCTCCCTTCTAGAGATGAGCGAGCATGCTCGGCAGAGCATGCTCGAGTGCCATTTTTGCGTATTTGCGTACGCATTTTAAAATTCCTATGCTATTCATACGCATATTTTAATCTATACGCAAATGCGTACGAATTGCGTACGAATAGCGTACAAATTCAATTACGCAAAATTGGCCCGTGTAAAAGGCCTCACCTCCTTTCTGTAATGTGTAAGTGAATCAGCCATATCTGTTTTTAACCTATGGGGTGGGAGTATGGGATCCCTGTAACTGAACTGAATTTTCAGCTGGGTCATTTTTCTTTGCAATTTACCAATACAATTACAAATTATGTTCCATTATGTGTGTTCATATACAGGGATTAAAAAAGAGAAAAAATGTTCTCATAAGAACATTTCCTGTGTATTTTTCTCTTTCTTACTTTTTGTGTACTAGTATTCGTCACACAAAAAAGGGACCATTAAAGGGAGCAGCAAACAGAGGATATCACTTCACAGGTCTTAATCAGAACAATTAGAGAGTCTTTTGTTTGCACAGAGACTATTGCCACTTAATTATGAGATCACAGGTACAGTAGGCCTAAACTCACTCTCAGTACAGGCTGCTTGGGACCAGGCAAAAGTCTTTAAAATGCCACAGCTATCACACTGCACCAAAAACACTTAATGAGGTGTTAAGTCCCACCCTGCTCCTTGCCAGGGGAAACAAAGGTGCCAATGTTAATCACCACAGTAGTGTAGAAAGGTCAAAATCACATCATTATGTCACCTGAAAACAACAGAGAGCCTTGTCTAAAGGACACGGCCAAAAGCTGCTTACAAATATTACACTTTTCCAAGAGAAAATATATATAGAAGATATATATTGTAAGAGGCCACAAAGAATTCAGTGACCATATAAAAACAAGGCTGCCAGTCTAGTGCATCAATACAAGTCACAGAACTGGTCCTGTGCACAGCAGTTTTCGTCCAGCCAATTCTCGCCATATTTGCTGGGTTGCGGCCGGATCTCTGCCGGTTCCCATTATAGTCAATCGGTAGAGTAATCGGTGTATTAGATGCTCAGCCGGTATGGCTGAGTTTGGCCAATATGCATCTAATGTGTATAACCAGCTAAATGTTACCAATAATTCCTAGGATTTATAGCAGGGGTTGATTATTCCTTATACTTCACACCTCAGCTAGTGCAAAACCTCTTTTTGGAGGTTAGGGGGATTACTGTCCACCATGGTTTGATTGATATGAAAGATCCTCAATAGGGGTGAGCGAATCGACTTCGGATAAAACATCTGAAGTCGATATGCATAAAACTTTGTTCTAATACTGTACAGAGCCAGAGCTCCGTACATTATTAGAATGTAATTGCTCAGATGAGTCGAAGTTATTACTTTAAGAAGTCTCACGTGACCGCGTAATAACTTCATAGATTCATTTTTACTGTAAAAAAACATTTCCCGAACTCGGGTTCGGTTCCAAGTGGTACCTCATCCGAAGTCCATTCACGCATCCCTAATCCTCAAGATTAAAACAATCGATAGGAAACAAGAAAGGCCTTGAAATGTCTTTAAATTTTCTACCTCAGATACACACAAAGCCAATTAGTTAATTATCAGTAAGTGCTTTTCTTTTAGTACCTACAGATGGACACTAAGGGCACTTTTACGCTTGCCGAGAAATGGGCAGTGATCAGAAACTTAAGTCCAGTAATCATGGCTACTGCTTGTTTGTCAGGTGATAGTCAAAACATTTCAATCCTAACATGGAGAGAAAATGCAGTTCACAGCCAGGACCCCAGTGTTGCAAGGCAACAGTATTAATTACAAGCCACTGTGGTGCATATGGTAATGGAGACACTGTGGATGGTGATAGCAGGCACTGTGTATAGGAATTATTGTGGCTGGCACTGCATGAGGTCTCCTTGACTTGCATTGTACTCTGAACTAAGTCTATGTTCACATCACAATTTAAGTGGATGCCTCAGACAAATGCCATATAGGGTCCATTGTAAAAAAAATCACCTCTTTAGTCCATGCCTTCCTTACTGGACTCTGATGGAAAAACTGAGTATACTACTCCTTTCCATCCCTTTTTCACCAACATATATGTTACCTACGGGAGAGCAAAATTGATGATAACACCAACTTGTTCTGTCTAATAGGTAGGTTGGTAGAATTCTGTAATAAAGGGTAAATGAGCCATGTAGTCACTATTATAACTTAGTCTGTCTAAACACAGTACTTGAGTACCTGGCCTGCAAGGGTGGCATTGTTTGTTCACATGTACAACCTGCAGGATGAATTAATCAGTCTGCTCTGTACAGACAGGACACCTGGAGTATACTCATAGACCAACATATGCATATCTCATCTATACAGGGAAGACATGGGGAATCATTCATGCAGGGAACACTTCTAAACCATGTCTCAGTGCACCATGGCCACCAAGATTTGAGTTTGGAGTTAAATGTTCCCAGACATTTATTGGTAAAGCTGGCCACAGGCATAATGATTAGCAATAACAGCCCAAACAAAATTAGCATTGTAAAGGATAGTTGTAAGGGTGGATTCACACTCAAGAGTTCTGGCTTTAAAAAGTCACAAATTAGGGCTTTGAGACATTCTGAGCTCATTTGCGCAAACATTTTGCATTTTTACACCACTGAGTGGGCAAGTGGTCATTGTAAGATAATATAAGCCAAATTCATCAACCGCTTTAAGATGTCATGAAATTTTTGCAATCTTACTCCAGTAAGGGATGTGTAGAAAGTGGGGAAGATAGTGCAGAAGAAAAAGACTTAAAAGGGTATGCCACCTTTGGTTGGGTGTGGGTGGTAAACCTTCCCCCCTGGGCAGACCTGCAAAAGGAAGCATACTCACCTGCTCCACAGCACTTGGTACCTTTTGGTTCGCTACCCAACCTTAGCTGCTCAGGTCCCCACTCAATATCCTCTTTGACACTGATGTAGCCAATCACTGACCACAGTGGTACTGGCGGCATTTACGTTGTCAATTGGTCACATGACGCAAAGGGAGCAGATCACCACTGGGGCAGTGATTGTCTGCAGCGGTGTCAAAGCGGATGTGGACTGTGGGGAACAGGAGCACGGCAGCTGAGGATAGGGAGCAAAAGTGTCTGGGAGCAGGTAGGTATGATTCCCTTTGCATGTCTTTCCAGAAGGGGGAAACAAATTGACAATGGCTGAATTAGGCGCAAATTCTAACAACACGGACTCCTACAAAGCTTAAATATTCTGGTGGGGGGAGGGGCTTTTTTGGTATTGTCATCTATTTTTTGGCCCTGCTTTTTTGTGGTATTTTTAAATTGGCACATTTTTTTAGGAAGGCTTTTTTTCATACTGATCTATATCAGGTGACATGACATCAGGGGAAGGTTCATACTTTACAATAAAAAATACATCACTTGCACAAAAATGCCCTAAAAATGCATGTGCTCCAACATACTATTTGGTAAAAAAATAATAAAAAGCCACAAAAATGGAACAAGAAACCTCCAGCACTAGATTGGCATTTTTGGATGCATTTTTTAAATCAAACTACGCAAAAAGGCTTACTTTATGGCCAAGCCCAAGTTCAACTATCCCTAAATAAATTTTACCATTGGGGAAACAAAAATTGTTAGCCGCCGTAACTAAAATTATAAACCACCCTATAATCAATAATTAAACTGCAGAACCCTATAACAGATTCCTACATGACTGACCGTTCTGTGACTACTATATTTCTTTACAGAGCCACTCATAGATCTCTTTTGGGGAACCAAACAGGTCTGCCCTGTGTCAAAGTGGGTTCTGGGGAGTTGAAAGTCGCAGCGTTTGCGGATGATATCCCGCTCGTAGTAACTAATCCTAAACAAGTCCTGACTTCTCTCATAAGAGAACTGGAGGATGTGGAGCATTTATCGGGTTTTGATATTACCTGGAAAAAAACAGAGATAGTGATGCTGCGGGACCCTTCTAAACTATTATGGTTCTTAAGTTTTCTTTGTGAGTAGAATACTGGCTCCTTAAAATATTTGGGAGTTTACCTAATGAGACACCCAGCTAAATGATATAGATTCAACATCAATGTATATATTAATAGTTTAGAATTAGAGATGAGCGAGCACTAAAATGCTCGGGTGCTCGTTATTCGAGACAAATTTTTCCCGATACTCGGGTGCTCATTTCGAGTAACGAACCCCATTGAAGTCAATGGGAGACTCGAGCATTTTTTGCAGGGGACCAAGGCTCTGCCTAGGGAAGGCTGGGTGAAAACCTGGAAACCTCAGAAAATGATGGAAACACCACGGAAATGGACAGGAAACAGCAGGGGCAGCATGCATGGATGCCTCTGAGGCTGCTTAATCCCACCATTACCCCAAATTCTCAGGCAACAGCCTGGTGGTTACCCTCATGGCAATTGTGCTCACCCAGACCAAGAAAGGCGATGCAAATACCCATCACATGTTAGGGAAGCACCCAACTAGGTGCAACGAAGGTCCATCACCGCCTGCAGGTGACACCACTGCTCATGCTGGCACTGCAGCTGACATCAAGTTTAGTATCTGTTCTTATCAGTTGCTGTGGCTGCTGGTGGTATAGTGGTGAGCATAGCTGCTTCCCAAGCAGTTGACCCGGTTCCCGTCTATTGCAAGAGGCAATTAAAAGAAGATCTAAAAAAAAATCAGTACAATATCTAATACGTCCCCCTACCCGGGTAAATTGTTTGGAGAGAGGACCTGTAGGTGGGGGGGAAGGAGGTTTCGCTGGAAGAGCCAGAGGAGTGCCCCCTGGGCTAGCGTGTGTGGTGGTGACAACAGCCGGAATGGATTTGGAAAAACTGTCGCATCAACCGGTATGGTATCGATTCTTCTCAGTTTAATACCGTATACGTCCCCTATCTTGGGACCTTATATTTTATGGATTTTTCGACCACGGAAAACGGAAAAAGAGCTTGCTCTGGCCAGGGGAGTGTCTTTCCCACTGCAGCTAAGGGGACGTGTCCATGCGCTGCCTATCACAGGTCAGGAGGGAAATAAAAGAAGAACCAAACAAAAATCTGTACAATATCTAAGACGTCCCCTATCCGGGTAAATTGTTTGTTGAGAGGGCCTGTAGGTGGGGGGCAGGCTGGGGGGAAGGAGGTTTCGCTGGAAGAGCCAGAGGAGTGCACCCTGGGCTAGCGTGTGTAGTGGTGACAACAGCCGGGTGTAGTTAGAATGACGACGCAGGACCCCAACTTAAAAATTTAGCATTAACCGGTACAGTCATAAATTATGAGATTGATCAAGTGTGGTATGTCTTCTATGTATACTACTCAGTTTAATATCGTATATGGCAGCTATCCGGAAAAATAGTTTGGAGAGAGAGAGAAAGATAGGACAAAGAAGTAAATTGTTTGGAGAGAGGGCCTGTAGGTGGGGGGCAGGCTGGGGGGAAGGAGGTTTCGCTGGAAGAGCCAGAAGAGTGCCCCCTGGGCTAGCGTGTGTGGTGGTGACAACAGCCGGAATGGATTTGGAAAAACTGTAGCATCAGCCAGTGAGGTATCGATTGTTCTCAGTTTAATACCATATACGTCCCCTATCTTGGGACCTTATATTTCATGGATTTTTCGACCACGGAAAACGGAAAAAGAGCTTGCTCTGGCCAGGGGAGTGTCTTTCCTACTGCAGCTAAGGGGACGTGTCCATGCGCTGCCTATCACAGGTCGGGAGGCAATTAAAAGAAGAAACAAAAAAAACATCAGTACAATATCTAATACGTCCCCTATCCGGGTAAATTGTTTGTAGAGAGGGCCTGTAGGTGGGGGGCAGGCTGGTGGGAAGGAGGTTTCGCTGGAAGAGCCAGAGGAGTGCCCCCTGGGCTAGCGTGTGTGGTGGTGACAACAGCCGGATGTAGTTAGAATGACGATGCAGGACCCCAACTTAAAAATTTAGCATCAACCGGTACAGTCGTAAATTATGAGATTGATCAAGTGTGGTATGTCTTCTATGTATACTACTCAGTTTAATACCGTATATGGCAGCTATCCGGAAAAATAGTTTGGAGAGAGAGAGAAAGATAGGACAAAGAAGTAAATTGTTTGGAGAGAGGGCCTGTAGGTGGGGGGCAGGCTGGGGGGGAAGGAGGTTTTGCTGGAAGAGCCAGAGGAGTGCCCCCTGGGCTAGCGTGTGTGGTGGTGACAACAGCCGGATGTAGTTAGAATGACGACGCAGGACCCCAACTTAAAAATTTAGCATCAACCGGTACAATTGTCAATTATGAGCTCGATCAAGTGTGGCATGACTTTTAAATGGATATTGCATGTGGTCACGAACTCCCTGGAACCCCATAGTCACCCCTTCCCTGATGTGCTAGCCCAGAACATTCTCTGCCCCAATTCGCAAGACCGTTTGCTGTTTCCGTGTGCTGACAGTGGGGATTTACCAGTGTTGTCTGAGGAGGTAGTGGACAATTGCGAGACACAGGTGTCGGGGGGTGAGGTAGTTGTATGGGAAGCAAGTTACAGTGGGGACTCCTTGGGGGTCTTTCTCATGATGGGACAGATTCAACTTGGGTGGATCAGGCACAGGAACAGATCAATTTTTTTTTTTTGTGTTTATTTAACTTTTATTTAGCACAAATAACCACAGAGATATTTATTCATTATCTTCGCTGCGCAGTCTGGCGTTGGGGTTCGTCACTTTGATGGCGAGCTGTGCCGCTCTCTCCACAATGGTCTTTAGGTTCTTAGATGGAGACGTTGTCGGCGATTTCAGCACAGAAGGACTTGTTGCTCATCAACAGAACCTGGACCTCCTTGACATTGTGGACCAGGAATTTGCGGGTGGACCAGGAATTTGCGGAACCCTGTTGGCAGCATATGTTTGGTCTTCTACTTGCTACCGTATCCAATGTTGGGCAATATAGATACGCAGGTAATATTATTTTTCACACCTATCCCAAAAATAAAATTTACGCAGTTTGAGCAAATAAAACTGGAAACTGGAACTGGAGAGAGGGCCTGTAGGTGGACCTCCGGAAAAATGTTGGAGAGGCCTGTAGGTGGACCTCCGGAAAAATTGTTTGGAGAGAGGGCCTGTAGGTGGACCTCCGGAAAAATTGTTTGGAGAGAGGCCTGTAGGTGGACCTCCGGAAAAATTGTTTGGACAGAGGGCCTGTAGGTGACCTCCGGAAAAATTGTTTGGACAGAGGGCCTGTAGGTGGACCTCCGGAAAAATTGTTTGGACAGAGGCCTGTAGGTGGACCTCCGGAAAAATTGTTTGGACAGAGGGCCTGTAGGTGGACCTCCAGAAAAATTGTTTGGACAGAGGGCCTGTAGGTGGACCTCCGGAAAAATTGTTTGGACAGAGGGCCTGTAGGGTGGACCTCCGGAAAAATTGTTTGGACAGAGGCTGTAGGTGGACCTCCGAAAAATGTTTGGACAGAGGGCCTGTAGGGACCTCCGGAAAAATTGTTTGGACAGAGGGCCTGTAGGTGGACCTCCGGAAAAATTGTTTGGAGAGAGGCCTGTAGGTGGACCTCGGAAAAATTGTTTTGGAGAGAGGGCCTGTAGGGGCCCTCCTGAAAAATTGTGGTAAAAGAGTGCCAGTTGGACCTCTAAAAAATGGCGTTTTTTTGTCAGCGTTAGGCAAAGACGACAAAGGAGGAGGAGGAGGAGGAGGAGGAGTAGAGAAGAGGAATCGGATACATAAGTAATGTAAATCTTTAGCTGCTTTCCCCCGGAGGAGATTTGAATTCTGGTGAAATCCAGACTTTGTTCATTTTAATAAGCGTCAGCCTGTCAGCCCTGTCAGTTGACAGGCGTGTACACTTATCGGTGATGACGCCACCAGCTGCACTGAATACCCGCTCTGACAGCACGCT
>ONZH01019523.1:0-66023 GCA_900303285.1 Rhinella marina
CATCTCCAGGGCCAGCAGTTTGGAGATGTGGCAGTTTAAGGCTTGGGCTTGGGGGTGACTCGAGGCGTACTTCCGCCTGCGGTCGAACGCCTGCGAGATGGACAGTTGTTGGGACAAGGAGTGTGAAGGTGCAGGCGAAGAGGCGGGGGAAGGGGAGGCTGAAGGAGAAGGCCCCAAAGTAGCCGAGGCCGAGGCAGAGGCAGATGTGGAGGTGTCCTGGCTGGAGGTCTGGACCGCAGTGGCAGCACACAACAAAGGGGAAGAGGCAGTGGCAGCAAGACCGGGCGCAGGTTGTATTGCGTTTGCTCTCTCCCACTCAGCCCAGTGCTTGAATTCCAAGTGACGCCCGCATGCCTGAGGTGGTCATATTGCTCTTCTCAGAGCCCCTACTCAGTTTTGAGTGGCAGAGTGTGCAAACCGCGCTCAGTTTGTCATCCGCACAAACATTAAAAAATCTCCACACCACAGAAGTACGAGGCCTCGATGGGGGAGCTTCGCGCGACTGCCCGCTGCCGGGAAACAGCTTCGGCCCTGCTGGCTGTGGCCTCACTTCTCTGTCTGGACTGTCCTCTGCCTATGGACATCCCTCTGCCTGTGGACATCCCTCTGCCTCTGGACATCCCTCTGCCTCTTGCTGCCTTTTTCGGTGCTGCGCAGACCACCACCTCTCCACTGCTTTTCTCGCTGGACATCACCCCTGGCCAAGTGGGGTCGGTCATTTCGTCATCCACCACCTCAACTTCCTCACTCTGCTCCTCCTCCTGCCCACTGGACATTCCAACAGCCTCCCTTGATGGCAACTGCGTCTCATCATCATCATCGCTCATGATAACAGATGCTGGTTCAGGGTCCACATCAGCAGGAGATGGCGAAAACTCAAGTGTTTGGGCATCACTACAAACAAATTCCTCTGCTAGCTCCTGGGATTCTTCCGGCACATCTGAAAAAGGACCCGAAAAGAGCTCCTGGGAGGGGTCAATGGTGGGATGACTCTGTTGGCCAGGTGTGGAGGAAAGAGGGTCAGAGTGAGACTGTGTGGATGACTGGCTGGTGGACAACTGTGTGGAAGCGCTATCGGCTATCCATTGCACCACCTGTTCAACCTGCTCAGGCCTCAACAGCGGTGTAACCCGCCCCCTGCTTAACTATCCCATAAAGGCAGGGATTCTGGATGAGCGGGATCCTGGCTGACCCTCACCAGCACGCATTGTATCCCCACTGGCTTCAACAAGGCCCCCAACAGCATTCCGCGCCCCCGTCCTCGTCCACGTCCTATTCGCTAGCCCCCCCTCCGCATTTTTTTTTTTTGTTACAATATTTTGCCTTCACAGCCGTGAAATTATTTTGGCAAGAGAACGCACAGTACAGTTGCCAATTATAAGGCCTATATATTTTATAGTTCAAGGTACACAGCCGTGTACTAACTGTTTAGACGGTGGGTATTAACACCAGGTATTTAAATTAGTTTGCAAGAGAACGCACAGTACAGTTGCCAATTATAAGGCCTATATATTTTATAGTTCAAGGTACACAGCCGTGTACTAACTGTTCAGACGGTGGGTATTAACACCAGGTATTTAAATTAGTTTGCAAGAGAACGCACAGTACAGTTGCCAATTATAAGGCCTAAATATTTTGTAGTTCAAGGTACACAGCCGTGTACTAACTGTTCAGACGGTGGGTATTAACACCAGGTATTTAAATTAGTTTGCAAGAGAACGCACAGTACAGTTGCCAATTATAAGGCCTATATATTTTATAGTTCAAGGTACACAGCCGTGTACTAACTGTTCAGACGGTGGGTATTAACACCAGGTATTTAAATTAGTTTGCAAGAGAACGCACAGTACAGTTGCCAATTATAAGGCCTATATATTTTATAGTTCAAGGTACACAGCCGTGTACTAACTGTTCAGACGGTGGGTATTAACAACAGGTATTTAAATTATTTTGCAAGAGAACGCACAGTACAGTTGCCAATTATAAGGCCTATATATTTTATAGTTCAAGGTACACAGCCGTGTACTAACTGTTCAGACGGTGGGTATTAACACCAGGTATTTAAATTAGTTTGCAAGAGAACGCACAGTACAGTTGCCAATTATAAGGCCTATATATTTTATTATTCAAGGTACACAGCCGTGTACTAACTGTTCAGACGGTGGGTATTAACAACAGGTATTTAAATTAGTTTGCAAGAGAACGCACAGTACAGTTGCCAATTATAAGGCCTATATATTTTATAGTTCAAGGTACACAGCCGTGTACTAACTGTTCAGACGGTGGGTATTAACACCAGGTATTTAAATTAGTTTGCAAGAGAGCGCACAGTACAGTTGCCAATTATAAGGCCTATATATTTTATAGTTCAAGGTACACAGCAGTAGTGCCAAATATAGTTTGGTATGTAGCAGAGCACCTAATACACCACTAATGCCTCTCTCTGTCCCTACTCCAGCAGCTATCCCTGAATACAGCAGCCGTTCTCTGTAAAGTCTATATTGTAGTAAAGCTATCACTGTACTGCACTATAGTAGCCCTGATAAGGGCTTTTAATCATGTTCCTGCCTGTCCAACAGCTAAAACCTGTCTCTCCCTTCTCCAGCCTCTGTCCCTGACTAAGTTCACGCAGCATATGCGTACGAGCAGGAAGAGCTGAGTTTTTAATATTCGAGGTCACATGGTTTTTCCAGCCAATCCATGTAGACGCTGTTTTCGCGCTGCCAGCGTGCTCAGCGTGCCTGTCATACCCCCCCTGCATGGTGATTGGTGGAAAAAGAGCGCCAGGGAAGGTGGGAGGGGAAACGAATTCTAAGTGCGCCATCGCCGTTATACTCGAACGAAATCGAGTACGCCGAATAGCGTAGTATTCGATCGAATAACAGCTCGATCGAACACTACTCGCTCAGCTCTATTTATGATCAGAAAAGGCTATCTTGAAAAAACGTGTTTGAAGGGCTTGTTCACCTATTGACAGGATTAGGAAGACCCCACTCGTGGCCAGACCTGCTTATCTGCTCCCCACCGTTGGGTCCTGACTCACTGTCCAGCTGCCGATTCCTTGCTAAAGTCTTCCACTGTCAACATCTGCTTTGACGCTGCTGCAGCCATTGACTGGCTGCAGCAGTGACCTGGCTCTCTTGCATCACATGACCCATTGACATGACAAAAGGGGGTCAGGCAGGGGCGGACTGGGAACTTAAAATGGCCCTGGAAAAAATACTAAACGTGGCCCCGTTTTTAAATCCGGTCCAAACTGATGGAAGGCAGGGCCAGCAATACCATTTTGTGGTACATTATACCCCGCAACAGAGCCAAATACCACAGTCCATCACAAAATACATCCCCAAACACTTACACTGGCCGGCCGTGAGGAGGGCTCAGGAGGCCCCCTGGGCATTGGCCCACCGGGAAATTTCCCTGTAAGGTCTATGGCCAATCAGCCCCTGGGGTCAGGTCACGGTTGTGGCCAGTTATTGGCTGTAGCAGCATCAAAGCAGATGTTGACAGCGGTGGGCCTGAGTGAGGCAGCGGCAGCCGGGGCAGCTAAGGAACAGTGACCCAAATGTGTGCTTCCCTTCAGGGTCCATTCAAACGTCTGCAAGTGTTTGGTGGTCTGCAAATTGCGGATCCGCAAAACACGGACATCAGATTCTATTTATAGAAATGCCTATTCTTGTTCGTGGCTGAGGACAAGAATAGGACATGCTCTATCTTTTTTGCGGCGCCACGGAAAGGAAGTGCAGATGCCGACAGCACACAGTGTGCTGTCCACATCTTTTGCTGCCCCATTGAAATGAATGGGTCCGCATCAGTTTCGCAAAATTGCGGAATGGATGCGGACCCATTCTTGTGGACGTTTGAATGGACCCTTACAGGTCTATCCACGAAGAGGGCCTCCCTAAACTCCCAACAGGTGAATAATCCCTTTTAATTGCCACAGTCCCTTCATTGCAGGGATCATAGGGGTTCCTCCATTGATCCCCCACTAATCAATAATTGATGGAATATCCTAAGGATATGCTATAGCTTACATTATGCTGCCTTATGTATGTTCCCATTATATGAGCTATAACTCCCTATTTTATGTTTTTTTTCCCCACAATTTTTCTCAATATAGCTTTAACTCATGACTGTCAATGCAAAAGAAGCGCAGAACCAGATTCTAGAAAACATTGATATTATTGATGATCGAGCACTAAGGTGCTCGTATGCTCGGGTACTCTGGCCGAGCACTCACGGGTGCTCGAGTGCTCGGCTGAGCACCCGAGCATAATTGAAGTCTATGGGAGTAAACCAGGCACCCCCCACTCGGAAGAGCGGGGGGGCCTGGTTTACACAAGTGCCCCAAATAAAATAAAAAAAAAAAACACACAGAGACGTACTTACCAGGAAGACGGTGCGCAGAGTGGTAATTTTTACCACAGAGCCACCTGTTGGACGGGAGGAGGGAGCTGCAGGGAAAATTGAGGACAGATCTGTCATGACCCCAATGCAAGTCAATGGGGACGGATCCGTCTAGGGGACTTGAGCTTTGCGCTCGGTGTACACACCGACTGCACCCGAGCATAGGCATGCTCGGCCGAACATGCTTGCTCAACACTAATTGATATACAATACTTTTAGAGTTGTCCACTGGTCCACCTTTCTTCACTTCTTTCAATGTCTTGTACCCATTGTTCTATCTTAAAGGGGTTTCCTTTTTTATATCAGAAAAGGTGTATCTAGTAGAATATCTAAGTCCTACTTGCTTTTCTCTACTTTAAAGGGGATGTGTCAGAAAATGTCCTATTGTTAAAATCATGTTTTATGTTGACCATGTTTTTTCACAATTTTTGGTGAGTTCTTTTTTTCATTGTTACTGTTTATATTTAAAAAAAAAGTACATAATCCTGCAGAGTTCCTCTCCTTTGAGAGCAGCT
Source organism: Rhinella marina (assembly GCA_900303285.1). Classification (NCBI taxonomy): domain Eukaryota; kingdom Metazoa; phylum Chordata; class Amphibia; order Anura; family Bufonidae; genus Rhinella; species Rhinella marina. The sequence goes on from ONZH01019523.1 coordinate 4,923, forward strand.
TCATAGGCCATAGACATAATGGACAGAAGGGGACCTCATTGGGTACTATGGGAGACTGTTCTAGGCATGCTCTGTGACCTGTTCAGAGGTCAGGAGGGAGCAGATAAGCTGTGATATCACCTATTTTGAATGGTGGATCCTGTGTTATCTATATAGAGGTGTTACTTGGCATTGAAATTAAAATGATAATAGCTACTGAAAAATTACCTGAACTAAACAGGAAATCATGAATTTTCATGAAACCTACCGGCCAGTGTAAACATTGCTGGATTACGTATATACAATTTTTTTTATATACAGATAGTAACAGGGAAGTTTAAGAAAAATCTCACTAAAACATTATTTAAAAATATGTTTAATATAAAAACATGATTTAAACAATAGGGCATTTTCAGATGACACATTCCTTTGAAATATTTCCCTCAAAAATAATTTATTTTATATTAGTTTTTTGTAATTTGTATTTCTTTAATAAAATAAATGAAATATTAAAAAACATAAAATGATCTGTAAATTGTTAGTCTTTATTAATGATAAAGCAATGATCTGGGAAGAGGTTTAAATTGCCGCTCAACATAAAATACAGCAGTAAATGAAGGGAAAAATTGATACAAAAACCCATCATCATCGTCATTTACCAGTTAATTCAATTCCCAGCTGTAAAATGAGAATATGATAGAACTTCTCGCCAGTACTGTATGTTAGGTTAGGCCGTGATCATGTGAATTTCTTCTTTTTCTGTTATTATTAATCATACTTAAGCACATTCATCTTATTCCATTCTAGCTAACCAGAATAATGATCATGATTATTACTTCTAATTAGAGGAAGTAATAGATCATGTATAACCTTAGGATGAGGCTCATTAATTAACCTGAGTCCATAGGGACACGGGCTAAGCACTTTATCTTTGTCATGTTAAGTTTAGTTTATCCTTCTCTACAATGGATGGTTTTATGGTTATGGAAATTGAAATAAATAACTAAAATTGATGAAATATGAAAGAAACCGGGATGTCAATACCTTCGTAATATGCACGAGGGCGAGCCGTGAAATGTTTAATCAATTTTAATTAGTTCCAGTATTATATTAAGCAGGAGTGAATGTATTACTTATATGTTTGACAACTGCAATTATTATTACACATAAAACTTTGTATTTCAATGAGCTTAATCATTGGTTTTTTGTTTTTTTTTTGCATTTAAATGTAATTTATTTATTTTGTAAATTTATTTTTTATAAACATGCAAACAGTTTAAGCAACCTAATATGATTTTTCATATATTGGTTCCATTGACATAATTTGTTACTTTGTATTTTTAGATTTATTTTAATTTTTTATTTCAAAAAAATTTAAGGGGTGTTCCAGTAAAGTAGCTTAATTTTTGAAAAACTGCAATAAGGCTGCAAGCTGTGACCCAACTAGAACCAATACCTATACATATAAGCTTCAATATAGCTTGCAATCCATTTGTCTAGCTCCTGTGTGAGCCTGCAACACACTGAGAGTATCATGGCTCCTGATCTTCCCTCACAAAACTACAATCCCCACAATGCCTAGCTTTCCTGCTGTGAGTGTTGATGTTTATTGATTGGCTGCCTGATATATAGCCCAGTCACTCCCCCCCCTCTACTCAATAATGACCAAGACATTTAGCTACAGAATTGATAGCAACACACTGAGGATGCTCGACCTAACAAAGGCTCAGAACTTATGAGGAAACACAGTGGGTAGCAGAGGAAGAAAACTACTGAACTGTAAATATGTGAAATTTACATTATATTAGGTAATGATTGATGATGAATTAGTCTAAAACATAAGGTATATTTATGGCATTAGGAATACCCCTTTAAGGGGACTCTACCATCAACTTTTTTTCCCTTCACATATTAACAGCCTGTATGTTTAGTATATGTCTTTTTTTTTTCTTTTTTCTTTTTTTTTTTTTTTGAAAATTCAGGTGGATGGTTTTCTGGATGTAATTTTTTTTCATGTATAAAAATGTAACTAGAATAATTGAAAACAAATGGGGTGGGGAATCAGTGCTTTTATTCATTAGTCAATAAAATTTACATTGGCCAAAAAATATCTGTTCCCTATCACCTGTGTTTTTCCTTACTGAACAGATAATAACAGGCCAAACTGGATGGACAGATGTCTTTTTTCAGCCATTATTCAAAAAGTGCAAACGTTTTTGGTGTATCTGATGATATAAGGAATGTCACTTATAGAAACTCAAATAAAAAAAAAATCTATTACTGATATTATTATTAATTATTATTATTCATGTGAATTTCCTTTTAATTATTCTAGATTACACCAGTTACAGGAACACATCCTCTACTCGTCTTTGTAAATCCAAAAAGTGGTGGAAAACAAGGTGAAAGGTCAGTAAATTCCTCAACTTATCACACCAACTTTTGTATTTAAAGGGGTTCTCCAGGGAATAAGCAATTTGTCCTAGAATGTGACTTCCAAAGTCAAAACGCAAATGGAAAGGAAGAGTCAGGGACCAAAACACAAACCAGAAAGAAGGCTCAAATTAACAGCCAGAGTCAGAACCAGAGAGAAGTTGCAGTAGCCAAAACAGTCAGACAAAGCAAAGTCAAGTCACGCCAAAAGGTCTAGGTTCAGGAGTCCACAGAAGCAGGACCCTGGTGAAGTAGAAGACCAACATATTCATAGACAACTGTGAGCTCCGTTCACATTGGATGTCAGAGTCATGTGACCCATGTGACGTCATTGCGGATGTGCCGGTGCTTCGATTGGCCAGCGCTCCTGCCCAGAGATCCGACCTTGTTGCCAAGCAATAATACCAGTGGGACTGCAGGGAGGGGACTGAGTCCAATGTGTGAGTTTGTGATCCTGTGTGTGATATGCCGTTATGTCTGAGCAGCCTGACAGGAGCAGGATCATATTGTGGAGACAGAGCGGAGACAGCCCATCCTAGTCACATTTAAGAACTGGTTACTGGAGGCTGTTATTATACCATTCCTAGAAAACTTCTTTAAGAACTAAATGTAAATAATCACTGAAATAAATTTAAAGGAACACCGAAGAAAAAATTCACAAAACAGGTAAAATATTACAGCTCTTCCTCTCTTTATCTTCATCCATTGATCATATATTGTCTCTTTTTGCAGTTAAAACTAGGGTTGAGTGAACAGAAGACTTTGATTCGAATTTGGGAGGAAATTTGATTTGCCACAAAGGCGAATTACCTTGTGCTTCATTGTAACAAATAAAAAAAAAAATCATCCATATGAGCGCGAAGATGCCTTCACGGCCATCTTGATTGAAGATCCCGCGTGAAATCTCCTGTGTGATAAATTGAATTTTTGTAAACTTCACTCAACACTAGTTATAACATATAAAAAATGTATTTATGTGTCCAAGGAGATCAGCCACGTCCCCTCTTCCACCTCATTGTCCTATATCTGGCAGTAAGGCTACTGACTGTTGGAAGAGACCCCGCCCTCTGTCTGAAGGAGGGCAAAATGAATTTATCAGCAGGTGTTTAATCTCTATGTTCCCTGCAGGATTTCTACAAGACTGTTCGTAGTCCATAAAATTTTCTACATGTTCCTGATACAAACACTGGGGCACGATTATCTAACATTTTACTTTGTTTTTTTTTTCTAGGATTAGTGTTCCTTTAATCAGAAACAATAATTGAAATGTGGTTGTTAAAGTTAAAAAAAAAAGCAATTTGGATTGAGATGAGAGAATTTTGGCTACAAATAAATTCGACCTGAATAGAAAGTGCTCTGATTGCCTAGAGAAATTAGTCGCGCTTTTCCCCTCATCCTTTCTGATTCCTCCTAATTCAGTTCAATAGATTCAGAACTTTTTGAAAAAATCACTTTGAATTTCCAAATGCTAGAATGGCTTATATCTTTAGATATGTATAGAAGCACGTATAACTCTGTTGACCATTACCTATGGAACACATGTAGAGCCGCTCTAGGGCATTCTATATGTAACCCCATTTTAGGTGATTGAGAAGCCATATACCCATTAGACCACTGCCCTTAGAATGTACAGTGCATTTGGAAAGTTTTCAGACCCTTTCTCTTTTTTTACATTTTGTCATCTTACAGCCTTGTGCTAAAATAAAAAATAAAAAATCAATTTGTCCCCCATCAATCTTTATTCAACACCCATAATAAGAAAGTGAATCCTGAAGTAATCCTGGACAAAAAGGCAAGGTAAACAATGGCAGATGGATGACCACTCGACCAAGTGCACCGGTTTGGCATGGGGCCAAACCCTAAAGTCGTTGTCTAAGTAAGTCCTCAGTCTTCACAGTACCCCTGATGGTGGGGATAGATTTTCCTGAGAGTTCAGCAAGTCATTACCTCCTGGGATGGTCCAAATACACCTGTCCGAAATCTGCAAGGTAACCAATGCTGGTGCATAATACCAGCGGTCCAGTCACAAAAACAAAACAGGAACTGGAACCCAAACAGCCAGGAACATAGGACACATTTCAGACCACATAATGAGACAGGCAGATGCCTGAACCCCATGCGGAATGGGTGTATGGCAGTCACAGACAAAACTGCACAGACATGGCACCGGAACCCATGCGGAATGGATGCATGGTGTTCCCAGTCAGACAAGGCCAAAGACAAAGAGACATGGTGACATCAATGAATTACCAGATGACCACACACATCAGGGTAGAATGGCAAACATTCAGGTCAGGAGCATATACTCTGCATACAGCCAAGCTGGTGACAGACCACATCAGGCACACAGCTCACAGGTCTATATAGCGGTTTAATCAGAGCACTTGACCAGGGAATCATTGACCCTATATGAACACTGAGCATACGAAACACAGGGGACAGTACACACTATGCACAGAAAACCATAGCCAGCAAGCACCACAAGCAACCAGCATACATGGGAAAAGCCCACAGCCCGTACGCAATATCGCAGGCAGCCAGCCAACATGGCAACTGTCACTGTCTCAGTGTGGTTCACTGTGACACGAGTTCCATGTTGCTCACTTTTGTGCTCTGGCGTACTGGCTGCGGTTAATGCTGTGTATGCTGGTTGCCAGGGGCAACGTGTAGTTTTGGCAGCCTGTGTGTGCACTGCTCTTTGTATGCTTGCTCTCTTCCCCGTCTGGTTCTTGTGGGGTAAAGGTCTTGGTCTGGGTGTGGTCACTAGTTTCTATTTAATTCTGTTGCTGTTAGCTAGAGATGAGCGAACCATCCAAAATTTGCTTCGATGAATGTTCGTCAAATTTTTTAAAAGATTTGTACTTAATACGAAGCTATTCGGTCGAAGCTGCGTACAAATCATTCATTATTTTGTCGTGTTCTGCAAACATTATGTAATGGGTCCTGTGCAGTGTTCAGGATACAGTATATGTGCCTGGGTTCCAGTCGTCGTTGGTGTGGACTGCTGGTGCTTTCTCCAGCAGTCTGTGCAGGTAAGTGGCCAAGTGCACCGGGACCATCCTGGGGTTGCAACCAGTGAGCTTCGGCTAAGTTCATGTCTACCATCTGGGGCTCTGTGAAGAACGGGGCTCACTGGGTTTCTGTTCTCTGGGTTTGGCCCCAAGTAAAACCGGTGCACTTGGTCAAGTGGTATTTCTTGCAACTGGTTTCTTACCTACTGATCCAGTTTCCAACTTACTGTTATTTCTCTGTGTACGCTTGCCTTGATGTATTATTTGTTGTCAGATGTTCTAGGGGTCGGTTGGACCCACGTTAGAGCATGACAGTATGTCTTAGGGTCTGAATACTAATGTCCCAAGTAAGGGGTGTGAATATTTATGTCCTGAGAAGGGGGTCTAAATACTAACAGTATGTCAATGTAAGATTTTAGTTTTTCCTTTTCAATAAATTAACAAAAATTTCTAACATTTTGTTCTCACTTTCTCATTATGGGGGATTGGATGCAGATTGATGGGGAAAACTAGATTTTTCTTTTAATTTTAGCACAAGGAGCAACGGAACAAAATGTTAAAAAAGTGAATGGGTCTGAAGACTTTCCGAATGCACTATATGTCGGAAAACATGGACACAGTCCAACAAACAGTCCGTAGTAACTTTTTTTTTTTACATTTTGTAAAATTTGCTTCTTTGTGTTCTCAGAGTTACACATATGCTCAAAATTTATGGCGGAGACACAGCATTTGCCTTTCTATAATTATTATCAATATACCTCATATTACAAGACATTACTTAATATATGAACCGTGAATGTGATCAACAGGGAGTGTTCAGTTTTATTTTACTATCGGATTATGAAAACCATTTTTCACTCTTACAATTTCCATCACATTAATGAATTATTTATCAAGGGTGGAAAAAATAAAAAGATTCTATATTAGCGGAGATTAACAAATATGCTCCGAATGAGTCCTATGTCTTTATTGTGCTATAAAATGCCCATACGTTTTCTTTTTGTCATTCCATAAACTTGTTGTAAGTTTTCTTTCATTATTTTTTATCTGCAGGATACATACGAAATTTCAGTACCTTCTAAATCCACGACAGGTTTACAGTCTTGCTGGGATCGGACCAATGCCGGGGTAACAGGCTTTGTCTTGTATATAACTTTACATTTATGTGACTGATATTTTATATTCCATCTCCGTGGAGTTGTTTTTTTCAAAAATTAATATTTTAAATTTGTAATTTTATCGAATACAAATTTGAAACCACATGAAAGTTTTCCTGTAATTTATTTCTTCATATCAACAATTGAAACAATAAATGATATAATTGTTTGGCACATACGATAATAGCTCTGCTTCTGCGCTTATTCGGGAGTAAGCGTGGGTCGTTATGCTTTAAAAGAAATTCTCACTTTAGTTTTTCAGAAAGTCAGGCAAATTGAATATTTTTATACTAATAATTTTATTGATTTGCAGTTTTTTTTTTTGTTTTTACATCAAAGGCCACCCTTCACCCTTCCCCCCAAAAAACCCACTAATTCTATTGTAATAAATTGTGTGGGTTCTAGTATAAACCAACTACAAAAATAGTGAATAAATCTTTATTGAAAAAAAATAAAAATAAAAAATGAGATGCTACAATTTATGGCTAGAATTTGGTAATTTTATCTAATATAATTGTTGATCTGAGTTTACCCACTAAGCCAGGACATATGTGATCTAATGCAAAAATTGGAACAGGACCCCGGCTATCACACATCTTTATTAGTACCAGTCTACTCATATGGGCCGAAGGGATCTTTTTTGGGCCCCCTCAGATGCCAGGGCACAAGTATGACTGCAACCTTTATATCCCTATAGTTACACCCTTTTTACCATCTGTGCAGCTGCTATTAGAGTCTTCCAGAAAGGCCTTGATTGGTCCCACCTCCAAGGGCAGATTGGTCATAGACCTTACAGGGAATTTTCCTGGTGGGCCGATGCCCGGGGGTTGCTTGGGTCCTCCTCACAGCCCGCCAGTGGCAGTTTTTGGGGATGTATTTTGTGCTGCTGACAGTATTTTGTGATGGACTGTGGTATTTGGCTCTGTTGGGGCGGTATAATGTGCCATAATATGATATTGGTGGCCCTGCCTTCCATCAATTTGGACCTGACCACAAAACGGGGCCACTCTTAGTATTTTTTCCAGGGCCACTTTAAGTTCCCAATCCGCCCCTGCCCATCTCTCTTAGAATTGGGTTGTTTAGCCCTGTGCAGGATTACTCTCTACCCATACTAATTACCGGCATGGCTTTAAGAGAGCCTGTCTCCTCCAAAATTGGTTTCAAAGTACGCATACTGCCAAGTAAGATCAGTGGCTTGAAACAGAACCATTTTTTGTGAAAATCCGAACCCATAATCCCAAGAAATGCTTCTTTTAATTTTTATGCAAATACGATTTTTGGTGCATGATGGGTGGAGCTAATTTGTTAGTGCACCATTGATTGAATAGTAACATTACCCATGTCTTCCCTCTTTATTTTATTGACAGTCTGTAAGATTTCAGAGCAGGTAGCAATTATACAGGGGAAGAGGAACTGAAAGGAGCACCATGTTGCACTTAAAAGCAAACACTTTATGGGATTAGTGAAACGTTTTTTTAAAGGAAAGGCATGGTTCTATTTCAGGGCACCTACCTCACATAGCAGTGTGCTTACTTTGAAACCAATTTTGCATGTGAAAGACTTGCTTTAAAGGTCATGGAATGGTTGTGGAGAAAAACAACTGGCAAAAACCTTATGAAGCCCCAAGTTATTTATTAGCATCCCTCATAATAAAATTGGCTGACAGTCTATTGGGCCACAGCAAAATGTAGAATGGTTCTCCAGTCCACCATGATCAACTTCAGTAACGATTGCATCCAGGATATTAAATTTTATGTTTAGGTTTCTGCCCTGTTCTCTGGGTTTTTTCCTCTATCTCTCAATGAAGTTTTCAACCCGAGAGATTAGTATCTACAGTCATGGCCAAAAGTTTTGAGAATGATACAAATATTAATTTTTACAAAGTCTACTGCTTCAGTTTTTATAATGGCAATTTGCATATACTCCAGAATGTTATAAAGAGTGATCAGCTTAACAGCAATTACTTGCAAAGTCAATATTTGCCTAGAAAATGAACTTTATCCCCCAAAACACATTTCAACATCATTGCAGCCCTGCCTTAAAAGGACCAGCTAACATCGTTTCAGTGATTGCTCCATTAACACAGGTGTGGGTGTTGATGAGGACAGGGCTGGAGATCAATCTGTCATGATTAAGTAAGAATGACACCACTGGACACTTTAAAAGGAGGCTGGTGCTTGGCATCATTGTTTCTCTTCTGTTAACCATGGTTATCTCTAAAGAAACACGTGCAGTCATCATTGCACTGCACAAAAATGGCCTAACAGGGAAGAGTATCGCAGCTAGAAAGATTGCACCTCAGTCAACAATCTATCGCATCATCAAGAACTTCAAGGAGAGAGGTTCAATTGTTGCCAAAAAGGCTCCAGGGCGCCCAAGAAAGACCAGCAAGCGCCAGGACCGTCTCTTAAAAGTGTTTCAGCTGCGGGATCAGGCTACCAGTAGTGCAGAGCTTGCTCAGGAATGGCAGCAGGCAGGTGTGAGTGCATCTGCACGCACTGTGAGGCGGAGACTCTTGGAGCAAGGCCTGGTCTCAAGGAGGGCAGCAAAGAAGCCACTTCTCTCCAGAAAAAACATCAGGGACAGACTGATATTCTGCAAAAGGTACAGGGAGTGGACTGCTGAGGACTGGGGTAAAGTCATTTTCTCTGATGAATCCCCTTTTCGATTGTTTGGGACATCTGGAAAACAGCTTATTCAGAGAAGACGAGGTGAGCGCTACCACCAGTCTTGTCTCATGCCAACTCTAAAGCATCCTGAAACCATTCATGTGTGGGGTTGCTTCTCAGCCAAGGGAATCGGCTCTCTCACAGTCTTGCCTAAAAACACAGCCATGAATAAAGAATGGTACCAGAATGTCCTCCGAGAGCAACTTCTCCCAACCGTCCAAGAGCAGTTTGGCGATCAACAATGCCTTTTCCAGCATGATGGAGCACCTTGCCATAAAGCAAAGGTGATAACTAAATGCCTCAGGGAACAAAACACAGAGATTTTGGGTCCATGGCCTGGAAACTCCCCAGATCTTAATCCCATTGAGAACTTGTGGTCAATCATCAAGAGACGGGTGGACAAACAAAAACCTACAAATTCTGACAAAATGCAAGCATTGATTGTGCAAGAATGGACTGCTATCAGTCAGGATTTGGTCCAGAAGTTGATTGAGAGCATGCCAGGGAGAATTGCAGAGGTCCTGAAGAAGAAGGGTCAACACTGCAAATATTGACTTGCTGCATTAACTCATTCTAACTGTCAATATAAGCTTTTGTTACTCATAATATGATTGCAATTATATTTCTGTATGTGATAAAACATCTGACAAACACACATAAAAACCAGAGGGCAGCAGATCATGTGAAAATATAATATTTGTGTCAGTCTCAAAACTTTTGGCCATGACTGTACACCTCTAAATTTAGATGACCGTCCATGGCTTCCTGGCCCCATAGCAGCTACTGTCTTTGACAACCTAGTAACTACACCGACAGGGTAACCAAAGCCTTGCTTGTCATTTTTGTATTCTAATAATTATTCTTTCTGTCTCTCCACATCTAATGGTTAAACATAGTCATCATCAGAACCAAAGTGCTAGTACAATTAAAACCAGTGGATCCATGAATAGTCTATACTGTATATGCTTCAAAAAGTGCAAAAATAAAAATGTGTCCACATTTTAGCAATAGTTTTGTGAATTTTTTTCTCAGGTTGAATTTCTTTCGCGATGTTCCAGACTTCCGGGTTCTTGCTTGTGGAGGAGATGGGACAGTTGGATGGATTTTGGACTGCATTGGTAAGAAACACTAAAGCTGGCTATGCATTATTTTTTTAAAACCTAGTTATACTCTATCCTCTCATCCACACACCAGAGAGTGTGAAGAAAAGGCCTAGGAAATTGCCACTCATTGAGTGGGTAGAGTGAGCTCATCTGAGGGAAAGCAGTGTGGAAAGTTTAGGCACTGTGTCCAAGCAGCTGATTTCCTCTAAGCTTACATGTGTACTGCAGCCGAGCAGTCCACTAGGCTACAGAGTAAAACTGTGGAAGGCCACCATCTCCATCTACTAAACAGTAAATTTGGGTTTTATGTACTGTGCCATCAGATCCGGGAGTCAGTTGTAACCACCATGCTTAGATACCTGTTTTAATGTGAATTCAAATATTTGAGAATAAATAGGCTTACTCAGCCTAAGTGATAAAAAAAAATACTGTGATTAACTTTAAAACAGACAAACAACTCACATACATAGTAAAAAACAATCACTCTGACCTGTGATCACTGGGTAGGCTGCTGTTGACTTCCAGGCAGTGCAGTGCACAGAACCATAGTCGACACCTAGTCATGGTGTAATACAAGAGAGGGAGTCTTCTGACATCATTTTTCATGTATGTTTTTCAAAAGAGCTTTGCTCCTTTCCTGTGAATCTTCCTATTACCTCAGCAACTGGCCCCTCCTAGAGATCCAGTGTGCATGTCCTGATCTGACCACTTAGGGCTGTACTACACCAACAGATAATCTGACTGATTTTCTGACCAATCATTGGTGAGATGGCTATTTACACACATAGATCTTTTGTTACACACACCAACTATTGATCTGATTGGGTAGAAACCGGTCACATAATCTGTTGGTGTAATACACCGCTTAGGAATGTGGCCTTCACCGAACAGTGAAGTGTTGTATGTGTTATCTAACCATCACTAACTCACTATATTACAAGGGATATCATTACAATACAAGGTCAGGGACGGACTGGGAACATAAAGTGGCCCTGGAAAAAATACTAAAAGTGGCCCCGTTTTGTAGTTGGGTCCAAATTGATGAAAGGCAGGGCCAGCAATACCATATTGTGGCACATTATACCACCTCAACAGAGCCAAATACCATAACATACTGCCAGCAGCACAAAATATATCCCCAAAAACTTCCACTGGTTGGCCATGAGGAGGGCCCAGGCAGCCCCCTGGGCATCGGCCCACCGGGAAATTTCCCTGTAAGGTCTATGGCCAATCCGCCCCTGTACAAGGTAATATAATAAATAAAGGGGAAAGAACCATAAAGTACTTCATTAAAAAATACCCTTACAACACAATACCTCTATTGACTAACCTCTTCTGATACAGGTTCCCCAAGAACCAGCTGGATAATGAAGTATTACATGGCTACCATTGACATAGCAAACCATCTGTGTAATGTGTGGACAAACCCGGCCCTTCCCTTTGTAGTGACTCTTTGCTTTGGTTAATAGGGGGACACTGGAGGACTCTCCTCTATTATATCTACTATATATGCCCTAAACGGACATATGGATAGGAGTTGATTAAGGCTGAAATTCCATTTTTTGTCTTGGGCACTCTGGTATAGGGAAGCCTTATAATCTAGTGATGTGCTTACAAATTGTGGGTTGTTCTCTGCTGGTTTTAGTTCTTATCTTTATTATCTCCACTGCGATGATGAATATTATCTCTTTTTTTCCACAGATAAGGCCAATTTGACAAAACAGCCTCCTGTGGCTATCCTACCTCTCGGTACAGGCAATGACCTGGCAAGATGTTTGAGGTGGGGAGGAGGTAAAAAACAGTTTTTTTTTCTCCTAAAAATGAATTACATTTAGTATACCGTATGTTACAAATGTGTTATTAGGATGTTAAAAAACTCTGTAATGTAGTTTTATTTGCCCATTACAAGCAGAATCATCCATTCATATCTCTTCAGGGCTCTAGGGAGTTTGTTGACAGACTTGACAACGGCAGCCTGTATTATGCCAAGTGTCTTTTCCTGTTGACTATTGCTATGCCTGGCAACAAAGAGGAGTCATTTTATTTTATGATCCCCCCCCCGCTCCCCCCTCCATTTACTGTTTTGCCCGAGTCCAGCTCAGGCAGTGTAAAAACTAGCTAACTGGAGGAGGGCGGGCTGTTTTCGATGGTGATATCTCCTCAAAGGTAGCAGCTAGAAACATGCAACTGGTCTTGTATGAAAGCTGACAGATCAGACTTTCATACAAGGCCAAAATAACAGCTAAAGTCACTGTTAGAAATCAAGATGGGAATAATCGCAAGTAAAACCTGTTTTTACTTTCATTTTCAGCTGCATTCACAGCATCCCGATTTCTATCGGTCATATATTTCTCTGTCCTGAACATATAGCTGTCAGCTTTCATACCAGAACAGTTGCATGTTTCTAGCTGCTACTATTCAGGAGGTAGAAGCATCTAAAGCAGCCCTCCCCCCTCCAGGTAGCTACTTTTCCCACTGCTGGAGCTACACTCTGGCAAAACAGTTAGGGGGTTAAAGGGGTTGTCCAGGATGCTTATATTGATGGCCCATCCTCAGGATAGCCCATCAATATCTGATCATAATGGGACCGACACCCCATATCACTGGATCAGCTGTTCTGCAGTACTTCCTGCTCTGGAACTATAATGATCCATCCATTATGTAGTGGACAGAGCTGGTTACTGCAGCTCTGCTCCTGTTGAAGTCAATGCTGTTTCCAACTCCATCCACCTGTCTCTGGTTTCACTAAAATATCACTATTATTTTTTCTTAAATTTAATTGGTTTCTCAAGGACTACAGTAGCAACGGTCTATTTTTCGGATAGGTCATCATTACAAGACTAGTTGGGGTCCAACTCTTGGCATTCCTGACATTCAGAAAATTAAAAAGGCTGCAGGCTCAGAATAGGCCATCAAATTTATAGTCTTCGAGAAGCCTTTAAAGGGAATTCCAGGATTTTACAAGTGGTGGCCTAAGTTCCACATGGGCTATCAATGTCTGATTGGCAAGGGTCCAGCACAATTGTCCAATATTTAGTGGACAGAGATCGTAACTGCATTCACTTCAATAGGAGCACAGAGCTGCGGTAACCAGCTCTGCCCAGAGATCCTGCAGAGATGCAGATGATTGTCGGTGGTGGGGGGTGATGGACCACCACTTATCATATATTGATGGCCTGTCCTAAGGATAGGCCATCACTTGTAAAATCCTGAACAACCCTTTTAAATTCAAAGGCTATGGACACCTTTGGAGGCATTTTTTTAATCAATATTTAATTCTGCTCATTTTGGGCTAAAACATATTTTTTAAATGGTCTTTATTAAAAATCATCTATAGCTTACCATGTATTGCTTTCAGTTTATGTATATTTGCAGACCATCAGGCTTTCCTTTCATAGTAAATCCCATCAGACAGCAGCCCTTACGGCTCGATCTCTATCCCTTATCTCTAAACTCCTGACAGCTCATATTAGCTCAGTTCTTAGCAGTTTGCTAGGAATGTAACTATAACGAGTGTTTATGAGCTGTCAGCAGTGTAGAGATATAACGGCTATAGATCGAGCTGTCAGAGCTGTTGTCTGACAGGATTAACTCTGAAGGGAAAATCTGTCAGTCTGCAAATACACATAAGGCCCCTTTCACACCTGCGGCACGGGGCTCCGGCAGGCTGTTCTGTTGGGTGAACAGCCCGCCGGATCTGTGCTGCCGTAGGTGCATACAACATTATCGGGACAAGTATTTTCGTCGCCTATCAGCATGGGTTGCCGTGCTGCAGCCGGATCCGCGTTCCGCCCCATTACAGTGAATGGGGCCAGGGCGTAGTTCCAGCCCCACACATGCACCTGCGGCAGCACGGATCCGGCGGGCTGTTCACCCACCGGAAATAGCCTAAACTGGAAGCTGTACAGAGAAAATTTTTAATGAAGACCAATTTAAAAAATGATTTTTTAGTGCAAAATGAGACCAGACAATACTGCCCAATGCCCCATAGACAATGCATGCCCCTGTATATTTCTCTACTGTGTATCTCTGTACTGTATACCTCTCTAGACATGTCATGAACTATTCCAGGAAATCCATGGGATCAGTGCACAGCTCTGTCATTGGCTTATTATGCCCTGCTTTGGACATAATCTCTTTGTGTTCAGTTGTTTTTCATCTGTGACTTTTTTAGACATACTTCACCCATGGGATGCATTTATTCAAAGGTCAAGTTGTGATTCTTCGTTCCTTTCCTGTTAGTTCTATGAGCAGATAGTGAGTTATTATTAGAATTGGCTCTATTGATGCAGTGAGGAAATATATTAGTATGTATTGTACGATTGTCTGCTGTTGACATCATTATATCACTAATATCTTACAGGTTAGGGGAACTCTACCATATATTTAGTGAGGCCTACGATGATTTGCAGTCGGGGGTCCTTCAGAATAGGGGTCTCAAATTACCTTCTCCTATTCAATCAACCCTAAGCCAGAAATAACTTGTAGCTCTGTGGCCTAAGTGCAAAGTCTATAGGAGGGCCCTCACCGATCATGTGTCATTGGTGTCTTCTTATATTACAAAGTGGTCTTTGGGCCCCTCTGGCACCAAAGCCGAGGTGCTCACCTTTCTTTTCTAAGAAATATGTGGATTTCCATGTAGGTCCTTTTCCCTATAATCAGAACTTAAAGGGGTTCTGTAGTTTTTTCAAACTGATGATCTATCCTCTGGATAGATCATCAGCATCTGATCGGCGGGGGTCCGACACCCGGGACCCCTGCCGATCAGCTGTTTGAGAAGGCAGCGGCGCTGCAGGAGCGCCGCGGCCTTCTCTGTGTTTACCGCAGGCCAGTGACGTCACGACTACTATCACTGGCCTGGGCGCGGCTAAGCTCCATTCATGTGAACGGAGCTTAGCCCCGCCCAGGCCAGTGATACTAGTCGTGACATCACTGGGCCTGCGGTAAACACAGAGAAGGCCGCGGCGCTCCTGCAGCGCGGCTGCCTTCTCAAACAGCTGATCGGCAGGGGTCCCGGGTGTCGGACCCCCGCCGATCAGATGCTGATGATCTATCCAGAGGATAGATCATCAGTTTGAAAAAACTGCAGAACCCCTTTAATCATACCTAGTGACAGAGAAAGCTATTGAATCATGCTGCTACTTGGGAGGTGGCTGGTGGTCAGGCCCAGTTCAAGGTTGGTGTAGACCCTTTGTCAAAATGTCCAGACCCTCACCAATCATGTGCCATTGATGTTTTCTTATATTACAAAGTGGTCTTTGGGCCTCTCTGGCACCTAAGCCCAGGTGTCCTCCTGGCCTTTCTAAGAAATATGTGAGTTTCCATGTGGGTCCCTCTCCCTATAATCATAAATTAATCATAATAACTAGTGACAGAGAAAGCCATTGAATCATGCTCCTACGTGGGAGGTGGCTGGTGGTCAAGGCCAGTTCAAGGTTGGTGTAGACCCTTTGCCAAAACGTTCAGGCCCCGCAACATATTATGCTTGATTAAAGGTGACCATACACTTCAGATAGCTTTCAGTAGAAGGCTCAGTTGGCCAAACAATATTCCTTACACTTCCTTCTTCCTGGAGGTGACTGATCTCCCTGAGAATTAAAGGATGAGGCTAGTTGAAATCCAAAAGGATGGATCATCTTCCACCCAATATTTGCTGTTGAGAGTGTCAGGAAGACCCCAAACAAATTAAATGGTGTGCATCCCACCACATTCTTGAAGGATGGAGGCCTTATTCTTAATTTTTTTTAATTGGAAGTATCACTACACTACCACCTCTCCAATCAAAATAGGTCAAAATGATGATTGAGTCTCTGCTGCTTTTGGTAGTCTCAAGCTGCCGGACTCCCATGATATTACCAGTCACGAAGGTCAATGTGATAAATTTCTTTATATTTTATGTTTTTTCTTAGGCTATGAAGGAGAAAATCTCATGAAGTTCCTCAAAGACATTGAGAATGGCACCGTCGTTCTACTGGATCGATGGAAAATCGAAGTTATCCCTAACGATAAAGATGAAAAGGGAGACCCAGTGCCTTACTCCATCGTAAACAATTACTTTTCCATCGGAGTGGTGAGTGATTTATATTGAATGCATATATTAAAAGTCAACCCATCGACCAGAGCCCTAACAGGTCTACCTAAAGTGGATATTTCACTCCAAAGTCCTGATCTTCTTTATTGATTTAAAGGAATTCTTCAGCCCCTAAACATTATGTGAACATTGCTAAAAATGAAATTCTAATATGTGGTATCTTGTACTGGCGATGGTGCTGCTACAGGCTAAAGAAGAATTTAGGTCACAATTTAAGTGTCATTAAATTTTCAATATTGGTTCTGCTTTGTAGGAATTCAAGATGGATGGTGACCGGGGTGTAAATTAAAAAATAGCAATATCAAGTCTTAAAGAGATTCTTGAGTGAGAATCTGAAATGTCACAAGACATTAGTTAGTTTTTTTTTTTGGGGGGGAGGGGTTGGGTGGAGGTGTCTGTATAATAAGATATCTGCAGAATTTGTGGGGGTTGATACAGAGTCATGAACAGCCCACAGATATGTTGAGTAACACTTCAACATCAATCATTCTGAGGATGTCACTGATAGATTGTCCGGGCTGCATCCTGTCCCCTGTAGATTATATATGGCCATGTTGTACACCTTATCTATAGCTATCTTCCTCCCCCTGAGAAGCTGTTTCCTTTCAGACTCTTACTTGACACTAAGGATGGGTTCACCAGCTCACCTATCCTGGTGGCTGGTGTCCTGTTCTCTACCACTTTTCACCCCCTGCGCTGCATCACCCAGTCTATAGGTTGTGCACATGCACTGGCTCTTGGCCTTTTAAAGGGCAAGTGCACTCTAATCATGTTGACTTCAGCCCATAACTTCTTAAAAGGATTTTCCGAGATTTTTTTTTACTGATGACTTACTGGATAGGTCATCATAGTAACATACTGTAGTAACATAGTTTATAAGGCCAAAAAAAAGCCCTCTGTCCATCCAGTTCTTCCTGTTTTCCTACAAGTTGATCCAGAGGAAGGCAAGAAAAACCCTGTAAGGTAGAAGCAATATTCCTCACTTTAGGGGAAAAATTCCTTCCCGACTCCAATCAGACATCAGAATAACTCCCTGGATCAACGACCCCTCTCTAGTAACTATAACCTGTAATATTATTACCTCCAGAAATACATCCAGGCCCCTCCTGATCTCTTATAGTGAACTTACCATCACCACCTCCTCAGGCAGAGAGTTCCATAGTCTCACTGCTCTTACCGTAAAGAATCCTCTTCTATGTTTATGTACAAACCTTCTTTCCTCCAGACGCAGAGGATGTCCCCTCGTCACAGTCACAGTCCTGGGGATAAATAGATGATGGGAGAGATCTCTGTACTGACCTCTGATATATTTATACATAGTTATTACATCTTCCCTCAGTCGTCTTTTTTCTAAAGTAAATAACCCTAATTTTGATAATCTTTCTGGGTCCTGTAGTCCACCCATTCCAGTTATTACTTTAGTTGCCCTCCTCTGAACCCTCTCCAGCTCTGCTATGTCTGCCTTGTTCACAGGAGCCCAGAACTGTACACAGTACTCCATGTGTGGTCTGACTAGTGATGTGTAAAGTGTCAGGACTATGTTCTCATCACCGGCATCTATGCCTCTTTTGATGCAACCCATTATTAGTATCTGATTGTTGGGGGTCCGACACTTGATTGGGGCTGAGCTGCTCCTGTGCCATGTGATCGATGAACGTGTTGTCACTCGGCCTAGGAAAAGTAGAGAGAAGACTGCGGTGCTCAAACAGCTGATCGGCATGGGTCCTGGTTGTTGGGCCCTCACCGATCAGATACTGATGACCTATCCAGAGGATAGGTCACCAGTATAAAACTACTGGAAAACCCCTTTAAAGATAATTTCCCCATTACTCAATGCCTAAGCAATGAGGTCATTTAGGTTCCAGCAGTCTCAGAAGATGTACTTATTCCAATTCCATTTGGCAGGGACTTGGTGTGCTTTCTTAACCATAGATGTTTGTCTGCAGCCCAATCTGTCCTCCAGTTCTTGAATTTTTCAATCCTACATGCCAGTCATTGCTAAGTCAGATTACCCTAAATATTCAGTGTCTAATACTCCATATCAAGTTGCGGGAATCTAAGAATGAAGAATTCATAATCCCTCAGATTCCACTCCTTGGTATAGCCCTAGTCGCATCTAGTAGTGACTCAGTAGGTCCATATGTTCTTGTCACGCATGCAATTCTGCATGGTTGTAGTTCTTTAATACCTTGTTTATTAAAAGTTGTTCATTTGACCCTTTCT
This sequence comes from Rhinella marina, assembly GCA_900303285.1. Taxonomy (NCBI): domain Eukaryota; kingdom Metazoa; phylum Chordata; class Amphibia; order Anura; family Bufonidae; genus Rhinella; species Rhinella marina. The sequence continues at coordinate 23,589 of ONZH01019523.1, forward strand.
TGTCTATGTGATAGGCCATCAATGTATGAATCGTGGTCCGACCACTCTGACCCTCACTGATTAACAGAAGGCTATCAATGTATGATTGATCGTGGTCCGACCACTCTGACCCTCACTGATTAACAGGAGGCCATCAATGTATGAATTGTGGTCCGACCACTCTGACCCTCACTGATTAACAGGAGGCCATCAATGTATGAATTGTGGTCTGACCACTCTGACCCTCACTGATCAACAGAAGGCCATCAATGTATGATTGATCGTGGTCCGACCACTCTGACCCTCACTGATTAACAGAAGGCCATCAATGTATGAATCGTGGTCTGACCACTCTGACCCTCACTGATTAACAGAAGGCCATCAATGTATGAATCGTGGTCTGACCACTCTGACCCTCACTGATCAACAGAAGGCCATCAATGTATGATTGATCGTGGTCCGACCACTCTGACCCTCACTGATCAACAGAAAGCCATCAATGGGAAATGCTGTAAAATGCCATTAAAGGAAGTCACCATTTTTGGAAATACTTTTTGCAACATTTTACAGTTCAGTTCTACAGCACTGATTTTCATATCCATGCGTTTTCCTCCATTCATGCCTTAGTTCTTGAACTGAGACCTACTACACAGTAAAGGAAAGTCTTACAATGCCCCACACCTTCTTCACAGGAACCCTGTTATGCTACTCTACTCACTTGCCTTGGTCCTTATGGCTCAGACCCAACTCCTATTGCCCTCTTCTTTGTAGCTGGCATTGCCTCTGTCCCTTCACATGGGCTGTGGCCTATCTGCCAGTATGGTACATGTATCTTTTTCAGCTCTTCAAGGGCAAACACATGCATGTCCTAGTCTTCACCAGCTTATAGCTTACAATTTTGAGTTACTTAAGGTACCTTCCCCTGTGGGAAGGTGCCTGAGCAATATCCTCAGTCCGCTAGTATCCTGCTAAGGTGTGAATTTGTCTGCCTGTATACTAACTTATGCCTGTTTCCTTGATATTGATTCTTCACTGCCTGCCCTGACCCTGGACTGTTTACTGGACTTCACATTCCCTGATCTCAGCCTGTCCCTGACTACAGTTTTGCCTGCCCCCTTGGTGCTCTATACTGGTGTCTTTTGACCCCCATGGAGGTAGCGGCCTGGTGGTTCCCCTGCAGCAAAGTCCAGATCCCTGTATAAGTGTTAAAGGGTGATCACCAGGGTAACACCCTTAGAAGCAGGGGAGTAACTACCATAGCGGCAGACTATGTGACTGCTATGGGACCTAGGGCAAGAAGGGCCCAGTCTTAGTTGGGATTATCTCCTCTACTACTGGGGGCGAAAACCTGGTCAGGACTCTACCCTCTAAAGGAACAACTTTTACCAAATGAGGCAGTGGAAAAATGGCCCAAAGGTCATTGAAAAAGGGGTTTATGTAGAAACCCTTCTGTCCTGTGTGGGGGCCTGGTCTGATCCTTGCTATGGGGCCCTTACTTCTCTATTTACGCCACTGCTTAGAAGTAGCCCACAGTGGTTCCACACCCATAGTGTAACACTCTACAGAATTCCAGATTCAACTTTGTGAATGGAGAAGAAAATATCCTGTAACTCAAATTCATTGCAAACTCAATAAAGCAAATTATGTGAAAAATGACAAAACATTGATGTTTTATACATGACAACTATGAAACTTTTGATCAGAAGTGGAATCTTCTTTTATATACTGATTATTTTTTAAAAAATTGTCCTTCTCCATTAGGTTCAAGTGCCTTTTGATTGCAGTAACACTTGATTAGGCTCTGTTTACAGACACGTATACATCATATTAATATTGTTTTTGCTCTATTTTTACATTTTAATCCGTTCGTTAGTCCTTTACCATCAATTCATCTATTGAAACGTCCATGGCCTAGTTGTAATCAAGAAAATGCAAAATGAAGGGTATGGTAGGAGGAGGAGGAGGAGGGGGGATGGGGGCACGTCTCACCTGCGCTGATAAAAAGTTTCTCTAGAAGCTATGTACGGCTCGTATGTTGCAAAAGCACAAGAAATCTTAATACCTCCTTTATAACATATTAAAGTGTCAAATGCAAAATGAGACCCCGAGGTCTCATTTACACTAGAGAGTATTTTTCAAAGGGAGCACAAAGCCCATGACCCATTTCCTAAGCTCACATCGTTGCTAGATTTAATCTTAATAGACATAGGATAAATGCCAATTATATACCCAAAAAATATATTTTCATCTTCACATTATGTATTTTGTCTCGCTATGCAGATTACAACCTGGATTTTTAGAGCTTACTTAACACATTTTGCTTGAAAAAAAAAAATTTCAGCAAGGAAATATTGAAACGTCTCGTCTTTGTTCGCATCTTATTACGAGAAAGTGAGGACGCGGCTCGGTGCTAACAGCCAATTGTAAAATAGGCCATGGGAGAGAGTTTTCAATTGAAGCCTATCTTCTCCACTAAAGAGATCTAGACTGGCTAAATGAGTCAATCTTATATTTTATTCTAATATTTTTTAAATAAAAAATGAGTCCACACTTGGCCTGAAATTTGACCCTGGGAAGTCACAGTAAATGGATCAGCCACTAAAATGTGTCAGTAGAGGTGGCTATGTAATAACAGTGTGGATGACTTGACCAGTAATCTGCAGTTGGAGTGAAGCCAATTGACCTGTTCTGACTGATCTGAGAAGTTATCAGAACTGCTTAAAGTGTAACTGTCATTCTTTTTTTTATTTTTGTAATGTATTGGGGCCGTGATGCTGAACATTTTTGTAATATACTTTAATTACTGAAATTGTACATTTCTATTAGAAAAATAGCTCTAAAGTGGCCCATTTTGAGCCTGAGCAACGCTCCTCTGTCTTCTGGTTACATAACACAGTCAGTGTTAGTAAGTCTCCACTGTTATGTAAACAGAAGACAGAGGAGCGTTGCTAAGGCTCAAAATGGGCCACTTTAGAGCTATTTTTCTAATAGAAATGTACAATTTCAGTAATTAAAGTATATTACAAAAATGATCAGTATCACTGCCCCTACACAGTACAAAATTAAAAAATAGAATGACAGTTACACTTTAACTCCTTAAAGGGATTATCCCATGATTAATGGAAAAAAATCTAAATCAGACACCATATAGGTCATGAAAATCTATTTCTAACAAAGCTAGAACCAGCCCTGTACCTCACATGGGTCCAGAGATCTCCACATTCACTGCTCCAATTAGTCTTGTAGATTATCTTCAGGTTGGCAGTTTGAGGGGTGTGTCTTTTCTGCTGCAGATCTCTGCCTGTCACAGTTCAGGGTGTGTGTCCTTTTGGCTGCAGTTCTTTCCCTATCACAGCTCGTGGGAGGGGGGTTGTCCTTTTATTGAAGCTCTCTCTATCATAGTTTAGGGTGTGCGTCCTTTCTGCTGTTGCTCTCTCTCTGTTATAGTTCAGAAGGTGCGTCCTTTCTGCTGCAGCTCTATCCCTGTAACTATCACAACTGATAACAATAGATACAGCTGTCCGTATTTCAGTTCCGCAAAAAAATAGAACATGTCCTATTATTGTCCGCATTACAGACAAGGATAGGACTGTTCTACTAGGGGCCTGCTGTTCCGTTCCGCAAAATACGGAATGCACACGGATGTCATCCGTATTTTTTGCGAACTGCAAAATACATACTGTCGTGGGCATGAGCCCTTAAAAAATTTGCGTAGCAGGGGATTGGTGTTCGGGAACCACGGGAATCCAGCAGCAGGTAGGTAGAAAACAAGGAGTCATGGACAGGGGAGCTTAGGTGAAGCTCAGCATACAGTAATTACAGTAGTAGGAAGCTTAAAGGGGTTCTGTAGTTTTTTCAAACTGATGATCTATCCTCTGGATAGATCATCAGCATCTGATCGGCGGGGGTCCGACACCCGGGACTCCTGCCGATCAGCTGTTTGAGAAGGCAGGGGCGATGCAGGAGCGCCGCAGCCTTCTCTGTGTTTACCGCAGGCCAGTGACGTCACGACTACTATCACTGGCCTGGGCGCGGCTAAGCTCCATTCATGTGAACGGAGCTTAGCCCCGCCCAGGCCAGTGATACTAGTCGTGACGTCACTGGGCCTGCGGTAAACACAGAGAAGGCCGCGGCGCTCCTGCAGCGCCGCTGCCTTCTCAAACAGCTGATCGGCGGGGGTCCCGGGTGTCGGACCTCCGCCGATCAGATGCTGATGATCTATCCAGAGGATAGATCATCAGTTTGAAAAAACTGCAGAACCCCTTTAAAGTGGACCAGTCCTATTATCATGTCCTATCAAATTAGTGTAGAGGAGGGGACAAATGCCCACCAGAACACCCCTGTGTTCAAATAAATGGGTCAATTTTTGGTTTGTTTCTAATATTTTTTATCAAAAAATGTTGCCCACACATGACCCTGGGCAGTTACATAAAAACGATGTAGCCAATCTGTCCAGTAACGGGCAATTGGAGGGATACTCTTTGGGCCTGATTTTTTAAGACCTTGTGCTTGTAGCTTGTGCTTTGCTGGTCTTGATGGACCCTGCACTGCTGGAGCAGGCATTTAACATATGGCGTAGTGCCTCCTCCGGCAGTCCGAGTTCCAGACTGAAATTTACGTAAATGGTTGCAAACCAGGTTTTGCGACTTTTTTCAACGCCAAATGCATGGGATAGGGTGAGGATAAAGCTCTCCATTGTATCTGTGAGGAGAAAATGGCTGGTTCATCCTATTTAGAAATGTTTTCAAATTTGTTTAAAGAGAAACTTAATCAAGGGATAGAGTTTTCCTGCGTTGTAAGCCAGATCAATGAGTCAATCATAATCCTAATATTTTTGAATTCAAAAAATTTATCCCAAAACTGACCTCGAAATTAATACAGAGCAGTTACTGTAAAAGCCCCCATACACATTAGAGTGTCCTTGTCCAAACTCTCCAATTTCATCAGAGCCAGCCCACTATCTAATATGTATGAGGACCCCTTGACTCTCCTCTGACAGATGATATCAGCGGACACAATGACTGGGCAAGTTGAATTTCAGTGCCTAATACAAGGACATAAGAGACTGCAAGAGGTTTTGGCTTTATCCTTGAAAATTCATGCATGTTTGGCTGAACTGAGCATGAATGTGTATGGAGCAGTTCAGCCTACAGCTATTGAAGGTGTTTGGACATCTTAAAGGGGTTTTCCAGCCTCCTCATACTGATTTTGATGACCTATCTTCAGAAAAGGTAATCAAATTTCAATCAGTGGGTGCCCGACAACCCACATCCCCTTGATTGGCTGTTCCCTGCCGCCTCCAGCTCCGGAACTTTCAGTTTGAATGGAACAGAAAGCACAGCTCTGTTCATAGTGTAGGAGGCGTACACAGAGGCATAGCTATAGGGGATGCAAAAGTAGTAGTCGCTACCAGGCCCAGGAGCCTGAGGGAGCCCAAAGACCCTTGTGCCGCATAAGAAGACACCGGTATTATGGAAAGTGCATCCAGGTCAACTTACACCTCTGACTTGAGGGAAGGGGTTAGGTCAATAATTTGGCATGGGGGTTGGGGTGGGGAGGTGCCATTTCAATTTTTGCCTAAGGCGGCACAAAGGCTATGTGCTTCCCTGCCCCTGGCCACAAAGCACTGAGGGATGGGGGGTCCCAAGCTGAAATCTTGCACCAGGGCCCATGAGCCTTTAGCTACGCCCCTGGCCGTACCAGGATACTGCAGCTCAGCTCCTATTCACTCCACTGGTAGCTGAGCTGCATTAACCCAGCAAGACGGAAACACTTTGAATAGAGCTGTGCCTTCTGCTCCATTGAAAGAGCTAAGGAACAAGTGACCAATGGAGGTGCAGGGTGTCAAACTCTCGCTGATCGGATATTGATGACCCATCCTGAGGATAGGTCATCAATATCAGGATCCTGGAATATCCCTTTAAGACTCACTAAATATGATGCAACTATATAATAATGTGACCATTCGAACGTCATCACTCAGTTTTTGGTTTAGTGATTTTTTATACGCAAAATTTTGACTCTGGGCAGATATGAATGTCATGTGTAGAGTGCAGGCGTCTGTGTAATAACAATATGGCCGATTCACCTGCTAATGAGCAGTTGGAGTAAGACTTGATTTATTTATGGGGACAAAGTGATCAGAATTAGAGATTTTGCGCTGGTTCTTCATTCAAGATGGCCACAGCGGACTCTTTGCAAGCAAATGGATGATGAGGTCAGTATGAATCTTTTTTCTACCGCGATTTTAGGGAAAATTGAATCTTTACCACGAATCACAAAGGAATTCGGCTTTGCAGTGAATCAAATTTTCCCTGAAATTCACACCAAAGTCCACTTTGTGAACTTCAATTCGCTCAACACTAGTCAGAATACTTCGAAAATAAAGAGGTCCCCAGTGACCCTAGGGAGAAGGGGGAATACAAGCAATGTCTTCATGGTATCACCCCTCTTACCAGTAACAGAATTCTGCTGTCATCTTCTTCTGTACAGTCTCCAGTGTCCACAAGGGGATTTTGGGAATTTTCTTCATGTTATCACCCCTCTTATAAACAACTGCCTGTTACTGTTATCTCTCCCCTGTAGAGCCACCAGCATCTCCAAGGTTGTATGTATGGGAACTTTTCTTCATGCTATCACCCCTCTTATCAATCAAAGCCTTTTACTGTCATCTCTCCCCCATACAACCTCTTGTGAGATACAGAGATACAAGACGTTCATATTTTCACCCCACTTCCCAATCCCAAAGAACATGTGGTTTTTGGTTGTCACATTTAGAGGGGTCCTGTTTTTTCTACTAGGGGTAAAATATGATAATTTGCATATCTACTCTCTGTAACTGACTCCATGACTTATATGATATATGTGTATGACATGTTCATATTGACATGCGGACATAGGCATAAGTGACTCTGCACATCTTGAACTTTTAGTTTTAGGAGATATTGGACATCTAAGCCTCATTTTTGGTCCCACTTTTTGCAATTTTGGTTCTTTACAAAACATTATGCTTCGATGAAAAATGTCAGGAAGGCATAGAAAGATCTGGCTGGCATTTTCATATTACCAGACAGGGGAGGACTGGGAACTTAAAGTGGCCCTGGAAAAAAATTACTAAAAGTGGCCCCGTTTTGTAGTTGGGTCCAAACTGATGAAAGGCGGAGCCAGCAATACCATATTGTGGAACATTATACCGCCCCAACAGAGCCAAATACCACAGTCCATCACAAAATACTGCCAGCAGCGCAAAATATATCCCCAAAAACTGCCACTGGCCGGCCGCGAGGAGAGCTCAGGGGGTCCCCTGGGCATTGGCCCTCTGGGAAATTTCCCTGTATGGTCTATGACCAATCCGCCCCTGTTACCAGGTGTCTACTTTCAGAAAATTCAACCATATATCAGAGTATAAAACTGCTGATGAAACCAGCTGCAGTGAAAGGGATAAACAGGGAAGAGTGTAAGTTCATTAGATAGGCAGAGAGCTGACTTTAACCTTTGTACTGAATGACAATAAGATATACTTCAACAACCATAGCAGCTTAATAGAAGATGTCTACTCTCTACCACTAGATAACAATGCTTTTGTATAGTGCGGCGCCATCTGGCACCACAGACAAAAACAAATAGGCATCAAGACTTAAATCGGTGCATGTTATATGTTTTCTTGCAGATCATCTCCTGCTTGCCAAAGGGTTTCTTCCCTATAGTGTAATGTCTGTGTGACCAATATAAGAAGATAATCCCATTAGTGTACCGGGATACACTGCCGAGGTCTCAGAACATCTAGTGTAACTTACTTTAGCACATTGCCAGATAATTGAATTTAAAGCATAGTCCTGATGCCCTTTCTAACAGGTGCCTCATACTTTGGTATTTTCCACGTATCCTCAGTAGGCATGTCACTTGACTCCAGACAAGTGTGAAACCCGGGAAGCCCTCACCGCATCGTCTGTCTCTGTGCAATGCAAATGTGCCCTTTCCAATCACACAGAAATATTAAGTTGTTTCAAATCTTCTTGATTCTTTGAACTTCTAAACTAAAAATACTCATGATTATAGAAAACAGGGAGTGGAATGAATGGCGGGTGATGATAGGGATAACATTGCATCTTCACAAAAAAAAAAAAAAAAAATGATTAAGGGAATTGTAAAAACACTTAAGATTCCCTTCTAGAGATGAGCATAGTTTTCAAAAATTTGATTTGACAGCTAAGCCATCGTTCGCCAATGAATTTAATTTGTTCTGAATTAATTTGTCACAAATCAATAGAATTCTGGAATACCCAGCCCAATCTGACTAATCATATATTTTCCACTTGGTGGCCCAATCTCAATGTGAAGGCTTGGAACTTAAACTACAGGGAGAGTGCAGGGAGAATGTAGGAGTCTCTGAACTACAGACTCTGCTACAATTTATTGCAGTGTACATAACTGTGCAGTGCACCAATATTCAAGTATTGGCCCCATAACAGAGTGGGGAGGGAAGCAGCAGCAGTAGCCACTTCAGTAACAACATTGACCCTTATGACAGAGTAGGGAGGGTGGCAGCAGTGGCAGTAACAGTGATAGTATTGGCCCCATGACAGAGTGGGGAGGGTAGCGGCAGCAGCAGTAGCCACTTCAGTAACAATATTGACCCTTATGACAGAGTAGGGAGGGTAGCAGCAGTGGCAGTAACAGTGATAGTATTGGCCCCATGACAGAGTGGGGAGGGTAGCGGCAGCAGCAGTAGCTGTAACAGTGACAATAGTGGCCCCATGACAGAGTGGGGAGGGTGGCAGCAGCAGTGGAAGTAACAGTGACAATAGTAGCTCCATAACAGAGTGGGGAGGGTGGCAGCTAGTGTTGAGTGAATCGAAGCATCTGAAGCGGATATTCATAGTAACATAGTAACATAGTTTATAAGGCTGAAAAAAGACATCTGTCCATCCAGTTAGGCCTGTTTTCCTACAAGTTTCGATCAGAAATTTAGGAAAAATTCAATTTGCAATGAATCTGAATTTCCTTGCACTGTTGTTTTTTCCTAAAATAACAGCTACACATGTTACAAAGTCAAAGTAAGAAGCCCAGGAATGCGAGATCACCCATAATGCTGTGCAGCTAACCAATCCGCAGAGAGCCATCCCTTGTGATGTCACAGCCCTATAAAAGCCTCATCCTGCATGGCCCCCACCATTTCACTGTAAGCTGAGCATAGGGAGAGACGTGGCAAGCACTAGGTGCAGTGTTTCGCCAGCAATCAATCACCGAGGCAAATGCAAAGAGACAACAGTATGCGCTAAAAAAGCTGTACCAGCCCTGCACACATATGTTGGGCTAATCCTTGAGCCTGTCCGCTTCTTGTAAAGTTCATGAGATAGCTGATAGGTGGAGCTGTAAGTATGGTCAAGGATAATATATGTCCTTCACAGCCCACTGGGTAAATGTGGTTCTGGCCCAGGCACACCAGCAACTTGGCCAGGTGATGGCAATGCAACCTCTGCATTGTAATTGTGGGATTTCTGCGCCAATGTCGTCCTCTGCCTCCTTATCCCTGACCTGGTTCTCAACCTCCACTACAGGCACAGTTTAGAGTGGTCCTCCAGCATACCATCTATGCAAAGCATGGTGTTGTCAAATGGTTCTGCACCTCATCAGCCTGTGCGAACGGAGTCACACTAGGGAGGAACTGCTCCGCGTCATCAACCAAGAAATCGAATCCTGGCTGTTTCCTCATCAACTGGAGATAGGAACCATGGTCACCGTTAACGTTCTGTCTGTATGCCGCACATCTTTAATCTGGTTGTCATCCAGTTCCTCAAGTCTTCCACCGAACTGATAGAGGTGTTAAAAATGTCCAGGAAACTGTGTACACACTTCAGCCACTCTTACCCTGCAAAACACGCCCTCCTTAACCTGCAAAGGCAGAATGATGTTCCCCTACATAGCCTCATATGCAACGTTTCCACACGTTGGAACTCCATGCTCTACATGGCTCCAAACTTGAATTGTGGACGCAACTGGTCGATTTTGCCCTGGGAAAGATTTCCGGCCCGGCCATTATTGTTGCATCAGAGCGGGTGTTTAATGCGGCGGGCATAGTTACCCGAAATTTTGAGAGACTAACCTTTATAAAGATGAATCAGGTGTGGATCAAGCAGGATTCCCAGACAGCGGTGCCTGATGCAACAGACTAGGCATTCTGGACTCATTCTGGCATAATGATATGACTGTAGTGTGCTGCCACACCAGAATGTTGTGACAAGTGGCCCAGTGCTTCTGGCCATGTGCTGCTGCCACTATTCTGATTCTGCCACCCCCCTGCTGCCTCTTCCGCCATCTGCTCTTCCTGTGCCACCATCTTGTGCTGTTACTGCCACTGCTGTTGCCACTCCCCCCACTCCCTGGACCACTGTGTTGACTCCTCATGCTCTTTCTACTCTCATCAGTCTGTCCGGGCCACTATTGTGACTCTTTATGCTGTTGCCACCCTACCACTCTGTTATGGGGCCACTAGTGTACCTCTTTAGCCGTGTTGACATCACCATTCATTTTTACGTTCTTCAGATCCGTCAGAACAACAGAAAAATAAAAAATTAAAAAAACGGATCCCGTCGTTTGAGTGTCCATAAGGCCTCTGTCACACAGTTTGTATTTTGCATAAGTATTTGGTCATGATTTAGAAGCCAAAAGCAGGAGTGGGTCCAAATACAGAATAGATGCAAATATTTCCATGACATTTTATCTCTGTTTTGGACCCATTCCTGTCTTTGCCTTACAAATACTGATCAAATGCTAACCAAATGCTGACCATGTTATGGAGGATGCTCAAAATACAGGATCCACTTTTTTTGGCTTTTCTTCTGAAAGATCAGAAGAAGGGAAAGATAAACAGTGATGTCAACACAACTTTAATGCTGACACCCTTCCCACTTTGTCATTGGGCTACTACTTGAATCTTGGGCCACTGCATGGTTCAGTCCATGCCGATAAATTAGACCTGAAGCTAACATTGACTTGTAAGTCTGTGTTCACATTTCAGTTATTTGGTCAGTAATTTCCATCATTTTTTATGAGCCAAATTTAGGAGCCAAGCCTACTCTTGGATTATGTATAATGAATAGTTCTACACCTATTCTGTGGGTTTGACCGACACCTGCTTTTGGCTGATAATAAATGATGAGAATAACTGACCAAATAACTGAAGTGTGAACTGAGCCTAATAGTGATGTACAGTCATTCTATAGCTAGCAGAAGGGATTAAGAAGCATGTGTTTGGACTGCCCCAACATGCATTAAAAGAAAATTTTTTTCTACACTACTTTATTGACGCTGCATCCTTTTTTTATTTTGTTCCACAAAATAGTAATTTGTAAACAGCTCCTACAGGAGTACACAAAGTTGTTTTTTGTTTTACTGAAGGCTGCTATATGATTTTCTTTTGGTTTAACAGAAAGGATGAGCTAGGAATGTTGGTGGTCTGCACAATGATGCACACGTCCATATATGTGACCTGCCTGTCATTCTGACTCATAGTAACTGTTTTGCTACCAGAAAGGATTATATATGCATGTTGCTGCACTGCACACTGATGTACTCCAAGATACACTCGTCCTAAAGTTGAACTGCAGGCTGGGATAGACCCGATTTAACAAGCTACAAAGCCAATTTTTTGGCGAAATTTGGCAAAGCACCTGAATTGAATTTTTGAAAACGTCACTCATCTCTAGTGGCAGCAGTGGCAGTAACAGTGACAATTATGGCCCCATGACAGTAAGGAAGGGGGTAGCAGCAGTGGCATTCCGCACAAGATGGTGACAGATCACAGTAGTAACAGAGCCCAACAACAACATTGTAATAGCAAGGCCCAGTGATATGCATATCCTTGTCAAAATGTAACCTGCACATATAAGTAGGCCAAAAACTCCCTTTGTTGGAATGGCAGCAGAGACAGCAGGGGGGGGGGATCAGGCGGGTGGCAGCATCAGAATAGTGACAGCAGCACGTGGCCAGAATTAACAGCCCATTTTGCACAATACACTACAGTATGATCATTAGTGGCAGAATGATCTATTCTGTTGCATAAGGCACAGGTGTCTGGAATCCTGGTTGATCCACACCTGATTAATCTTTATGAAGATGAATTAGAATGAATTGGAATTGGAATGTAGACTGTGGTGATCATGTGATTGCCACCTGAAGATTTTGCTGGCCACTGCATTGAAGAGTGATTGGATAATTAGTTCAGAGGAATGGCCCTCCATGGACATCTCAACAGCTTACGGTTGCACATAGGACCGTTCCGATCTAACAGCAAGCAGAGATCCTGAAAATGGTGAGGAATTGAAACAGAAAGTCTATTAGAAACCTGTATTAACATATATTGATTAAGCTTCACTTCTACTTAGCTCACAGCATACAAGTCCCCAGCCATTGACTCTCCACAGGTGGCTCCGGCCCTCTACAGACCCATATTAAACATTCTACCGCCATATATAATATATTGTAATGTAATTGAAGCCAAAAGGAATTATAAGGCTGAGACGTCATGGTGAAAGTATTGAAACAAGAAGAAGCACATTGGAGGAAATGTCCTGTAATCTTGTGTAATTATTATCGTATCTAATATAAATGAGAAAATGTACGTTTTACATTTGTTCTTAATGAAATATGGCGCGGAGAAGGGATTCAGCAGGCGAAGGAATATAGGATAATAAAATGTAGATAATGTCTTAATCACTCTGCATTATTAAACATTAATAGAAAATCATTAATAGCATCTCTGTAACCGTCTGTGTCATTCAGTTCTCAGTCTACGGTGAGCGCTCCTCTTCTCGGATCTTCTCTGAGCGTTAGTGAATTTCTAAGGAGTAAGAACTTAACTGCTTCAACCCCATCATAGTGAAGAGCGCTCATTTTTAATCCTAATTCCCCAATTTAACTCATATACAAGTACTTAGAAAACCATGGAAAATTGTTGGAGAACTTCTCCAACCTCCATTGAGAGAATACAGGTGTCCATGGCGCCAAGGACAAAAGCCGCCAAAGTGAGAAGCTACGTACCGGCTCTTACCTGTTATGGCCCCTTTACACTGCCCATTATTGCTAATGAGTGCTCACACGTATGCTCGTTAGCAATAATCGACCCCTTTAAAGGTGTGGCCGATTACCTGACAAAGAAGTGAAACACTTGTTCATCAGGTGATACCATAGATTAGATGGCTGGTGAGGCCTCCTAAATTATCAAGGTGTCATGGTAGGAACTGTGGGGAGAGTTTTCCTCATGAATACATCAGGACTATGAGTCCACTGTGTTCTGCTTTAGGCACAAGTATCTGATCACCTGAACTAGAAGCCTCATGAGGACCTATGATGCTATTAGATAGGGTGATCAGATCCCCTTTGATCACACCATTATCACTGTGGACCATGGTGAACAAAGGGTCCAACTGGCCATTATAGTAGACTCATGACTACAAAGGATATACACATAGGGGCTTATTTTTCAGAGTCACAACTTGTGGCTCTAACTGGTTCTGCAAACAGTTTCTGATGAGGTAGAAGAACGGAAGGGTGGAGGGTATAAGGAGTTTGGATCACCTTTGAAGATAGGCCAACAGTCTAATGGTCCACATTAGAGAAAATTTGGCCAAAATCACCAATTTCATCAGGTCTATTTAATGCATGTGGTGACCTCCCAGCATTGTCAGACAAATAATGTCATGGGAAGGATCAATGATGAGTTCTCTAGCATCTTTACACTGCTTGGCTGAGTAGACAATTGTTGTGAAAGATGCGTTCCTTCCTGACAATTGCCTGCTCATCAGTGGAGAAGACCAATGCATTTACATGCAGCAATCCCCTCCTCAGTATGGGGAGGAACAATCGCTAATGTCATCACTCATCCCCATACAGAATCTTTGTTTGTGGGCAGGAGATCATGCAGTCTAATCAGCTTCTGCTGTCCACAAACAAAGATTCTGTATGGGGATGAGTGATGGCATTAGCGATCGTTCCTCCCCATACTGAGGAGGAGATTTCTGCATGTAAATGCATCAGTCTCCTCCACTGATGAGCAGGCGATTGTCACGAAGGAACGCTTCTTTCACAACAATCGTCTACTCAATTGAGCAGTGTAAAGGAGCTAGAGAACTCAACATCCTTGATCCTTCTTTCCCATGACATTATTTGTTTGGCAGAGGTTGGAGGTCACCACATGCATTAAATAGACCTGATGAAATTGGCGACTTTGGCCCAATTTTTTCTAATGTGGACCTTTAGACTGTTGACCTATCTTCAAAGGCGATCCGAACTCCTTATGCCCTCCACCCTTCCATTTCCATCAGAAACTGTTTGTAGTACCAGTTAGAACCACCAGTTCCAGTGGCTCTGAAACATAAGCCCCTATGTGGATATCCTTTGTAGCCGTGAGTCTTCTCTAATGGCCGGTTGGACCCTTTGATCACCATGGTCCACAGGTATGATCAGAGGGGATCTGATTACCCAAACTAATAGCATCATAGGTCCTCATGAGGCTTTTAGTTCAGGTGATCAGATACTTGTGCCTAAAGAACAACACAGTGGACTCATAGTTATGATGTATCATGAGTAAACTCTCTCCACAGTTCCTACCATGACACCTCATGACTAGAGATGAGCGAGCACCAAAATGCTTGGGTGCTCGATATTCGAGTCGAACTTTTTCCGATGCTCGGGTGCTCGTTTCGAATAACGAACCCCATTGAAATCAATGGGAGACTCGAGCATTTTTTGCAGGGGACCAAGGCTCTGCCTAGGGAAGGCTGGGTGAAAACCTGGAAACCTCAGAAAATGATGGAAACACCACGGATATAAACAGGAAACAGCAGGGGCAGCATGCATGGCTGCCTCTGAGGCTGCCTAATCCCACCATTACCCCAAATTCTCAGGCAACAGCCTGGTGGTTACCCTCATGGCAATTGTGCTCACCCAGACAAAGAAAGGCGAGGCACATGCCCATCACATGTTAGGGAAGCACCCAACTAGGTGCAACGAAGGTCCATCACCGCCAATTTTCAGGGACACGGTAATGGTGACCCACTTAAAAATGCTGCCTGACAACCTGGCGGTGAACCCCTGATTGTCTGTCTTTCAATAAGATTGCAGTGTAAAGCATGGTGGTGAGCCTCAGTATGACTTTTTAGATGGAGATTGCATGTGATCACGTACTCCCTGGAACCCCGTAGTCACCCCTTCTCTGATGTGCTACCCCAGAACATTCTCTGCCCCAATTCGCAAGACCTTTTGCTGTCTCCGTGTGCTGACAGTGGGGATTTACCAGTGTTGTCTGAGGAGGTGGTGGACAATAGCGAGACACAGGTGTCGGGGGGTGAGGTAGTTGTATGGGAAGCAAGTTACAGTGGGGACTCCTTGGGGGGACTTTCTCATGATGAGACAGATTCAACTTGGGTGGATCAGGCACAGGAACAGATCTTTTTTATTTTTTGTGTTTATTTAACTTTTATTTAGCACAAATAACCACAGAGATATTTATTCGTTCTCTTCGCTGCGCAGTCTGGTGTTGGGGTTCGTCACTTTGATGGCAAGCTGTGCCGCTCTCTCCACAATGGTCTTTCGGTTCTTTGAGGAGATGTTGAGGAGATCAGTGAAATTCAGTGAATGACGATGCAGGACCCCCAACTTAAAAATTTGGCATCAACCGGTACAGTCGTAAATTATGAGCTTGATCAAGTGTGGCATGTGTTCTCTGTATTCTTCTCAGTTTATTACCATATATGGCAGCTATCCGGAAAAATAGTTTGGAGAGAGAGAAAGATAGGAAAAAGACGTAAATTGTTTGGAGAGAGGGCTGTAGGTGGACCTCAGGAAAAATTGTTTGGAGAGAGGGCCTGTAGGTGGATCTCTGGAAAAATTGTTTGAAAAGAGGGCCTGTAGGGGGCCCTCCTGAAAAATTGTGGTAAAAGAGTGCCAGTTGGACCTCTAAAAAATGGCTTTTTTTTGGTCCGCGTTAGGCAAAGACGACATGGAGGAGAAGGAGGAGTAGGAGTAGAGAAGAGGAATCGGATAATTAAGTAATGTTAATCTTTAGCTGCTTTCCCTGGAGGAGATTTGAATTCCGGTGAAATCCAGGCTTTGTTCATTTTAATAAGCGTCAGCCTGTCAGCGCTGTCAGTTGACAGGCGTGTACGCTTATCGGTGATGACGCCACCAGCTGCACTGAATACCCGCTCTGACAGCACGCTAGCGGCAGGGCAGGCCAGCACCTCCAAGGCGTACAGCGCTAGTTCAGGCCACGTGTCCAACTTTGAAACCCAGTAGTTGTATGGAGCAGAGCGATCACGCAGGACGTTGGTATGGTCAGCTAGGTACTCCCTCATCATCTTTCTGTACAGCTCCCCCCTACTCTGCCTAGACTGGGGACAGGTGACAGTGTCTTGCAGGGGTGACATAAAACTGGCAAAGGCCTTGGAGAGCGTTCCCCTGCCAGTGCTGGACAAGCTGCCTGCTCGCCTCCTCTCCCCCGCTACTTGGCCCACAGAACCATGCCCTCTGCCGCTAGCGGCGTCAGATGGGAAGGATTGTTTCAGCTTGTGCACCAGGGCCTGTTGATATCTATTCACTCTCATACTCCTTTCCTCTGCAGGGATGAGAGTGGAAAGGTTCTGCTTGTACTGTGGGTCCAGGAGAGTGAACACCCAGTAATCGGTGTTTGAAAAAATGCTTCTAACGCGAGGGTCACAGGATAGGCAGCCTAACATGAAGTCTGCCATGTGCGCCAGAGTCCCAACACGTAAGAATTCCCTCTCCTCACTGGCCTGACTCTCCATTTCCTCCTCCTCCTCCTCCTCCAAGTCCTCCTCTTCAGCCCATACACGCCCAAGAGTTAAGGACTGAGCACTGGTACCCTCTACTGTCTCGCCGACATTCTCCTCCTCTTCCTCCTCACCCTCATCCCCCTCCTTCGAGGGGACCGAATACCGAGGGGCAGCCACCGCCATGAGATTGCGAAAGGCCTCGGTCTCTACCAGCCTATAGGGCAGCATCTCCAGGCTCAGCAATTTGGAGATGTGGACGTTGAGGGCTTGGGCATGTGGGTGGGTGGAACTGTATTTCCTCTTGCGCTCCAGCGTCTGCTGTAAAGACAGCTGAACGCTGCGCTGGGACACATTGGTGGACACTGTGGAGGATCGTGGAGGCGAAGGTGTGGTTTTCCAGCGGGAGGCGCTCGTGCCGGGGTCCTGGGCAGGGGGTTGACTAGCAGAGGCAGCGAGTGACACAGGGGAAGGAGCAGTGGTGTGACCCGCAGGAGGTGGTGAACGGCCTTGGTTCCATTAAGTGGGGTGTTTAACACTCATATGCCTGCGCATGCTGGTGGTGGTTAGGCTAGTAGTGGTGGCACCCCTGCTAATCCTGGTGTGGCACAGGTTGCACACCACAGTCCGTCGGTCATCCTCACTTTCTTTAAAGAACCTCCAGACTTGCGAACATCTAGGCCTCGCCACGGGAGCTTCACTACGTGAAACAGTTGCTGCTGATGCACCAGCTCTGGCCCTGCTTCTCCCTCTGGCCACACCACTGTCTCTTCCAACCTGTTCTGGTGCAGCACTCGCCTCCGCCTCAGAAGCACTGTCTTCACTCGGCTTATCAACCCAGCTTGGGTCAGTCACCTCGTCATCCCCCGATTTCTCAGTCTGCTCCCCCCTCGGACTTCCTGCCCTGACAACAACTTCACCACTGTCTGACAACCGTGTCTCCTCATCGTCTGACACCTCTTTACAAACTTCTTCCACTAACTCAACATTGTCATCATCATCATCATCACCCAAAGACTGCGACAGTTGGAAAACTTGGGCATCGGGAACGAGGTCAGCAGCAACCTGAGAAGTGGTTTGTGACTCTGGGAAGGGTCCAGAAAACAGTTCCTGAGAGTATGCCGGATCGCATTCCAAATTTTCCTGGGAGGGGGCAGACTGGGGGGAAGGAGGTTGAGGTGGAGGAGCCATAGGAGTGCTCCCTTGGGTAACGTGGGTGGACTGCGTGGAAGACTGACTGGTGGACAAATTACTTGAAGCATTGTCCGCAATCCACGACATCAGCTGTTCGCACTGTTGTGGTTTCAACAGTCCTCTACCACATGTCCCTGTAAGTTGAGACATGAAGCTAAGGAGTGTAGCTCTGTGGCGTTCCCCTGCTCCCTCATCAGCAGGTACTGTCTCACCCTGCCCAGGACCACGGCCTCTGCCCCCTGCAGTAATTGAATGCCCACGCCCACGCCCTCGTCCTCGACCCTTAGCCCTGGGGTTCAACATTTTCTGTATATAAGTGTATTATATATAAAATAAAAAATAAATGGGCCTGGTGTACTGAAACCCACAAACTTGTTCAGTCTGGTTGAATTAAGTGACGTACAGAAAGTGTCACCTGGACAGAAAATACGGATTGGAGTGAGTGTGCTGAACTGTGACACACAGAATGGTTAACACTGCTGTGTGAAATGGATTTGTATCACTGAGCTAAAACAACAAAAAAAACATTTTTTTTATATATTTTTTTTTAGTTTTGTTTTTTTGGGAACGTGACATGCAGAAACTATCGTAGAGCTAACTGACACCCTGCTGACGGTGGCTATTTTGACTGCGACCCAGACAAATGTCGCACAGAGATTTTTGGGATCAAGCTATATACTTGAGAGCAAAAGACTTGGTTGTATTAAGTGACGTACAGAAAGTGTCACCTGGACAGTATATACGGATTGTAGTGAGTGTACTGAACTGTGACACACAGAATGGTTCCACACTGCTGTGTGAAATGGATTTGTATCACTGAGATATAACAATAAAAAAAACAGGGTTAGATATGGCGATAGCTGCACTACTAGTACCAGCCAGCCAAGCCAGGAGACAAAAAAAAAATTTCTTGTAGCCCTTAGAAGGGCTGTTGGGTTCTTTGTGGGTGATTCCTGCCTAACAGAGAACTAAATGCAGGCCCTAACACTGTCCCTGAAAGGCAGCAGCTCTATCCCTAACGACATCCAGACAGCATCTGAGCCGAGCACCGCGGCCAGTCACTAGTATATTCCAGGGTCACCTGATCAGGCCAGCCAACCCCTGCTATCGACATGTAAGGGCTCCACGTGATGCTGGGTGTACCGCAGATTCTCCTGTCTTGTGATTGGCTGAGTTTATAGGCGCCAAAAATGAATGATGCGGAAGTTGCCATTTCCTCGAGCATGGCGAGATACTCGTCCGAGCAGCGAGCACTTACGAGTACCCTAATACTCGAACGAGCACCAAGCTCGGACGAGTATGCTCGCTCATCTCTACTCATGACTCCTTTTAAAGGATAGATAGGTGAGGAGAAGAGAGGGCGTTCTCCTCATGAATCTCCACTGTTAAGCTGTAGTACATAGCAAAAAATATATTTTTGTCTTTCGTTTAGGCACATAGCCCTTGGACTTGACCCCATAACATGGACCTGACCCCATGATATTGACCTATAACCCATAGTATAGTGACACACCAATGGGTAATGCTTTATTTAGGTCAAAGATGTAAATATAAATGACTGATCCTCAGGAAAAGTCATTGATATTTGATAGTGGATAGTGGAGGTCTGACTCTCAACACCCCTACCAATCAACTTTTGGAAGAGGTTGTGGTGCTCGGCATGTAACAGAATGTCCATTGGTCCCATGGTCTTGGGGCAGCTCATTCCCATTGAAGTGAATTGGAAATTGACCAGTGGGTCTTGACACACATCTGTAGTGTTGACTAAATTTAAGGTCTCTCCACAATGTTTATTTCTTCATCTGCAGACGAGTGACATTTCTATCATTCCACCACCTTCGCACAACACACAGGGCCACAGGTATAATCCTCACTCTCTATAGAAATCAATAGAAAGTAGTTTAAAACAAAAAGTGAATACCATAAAGCAAAAAGAAACAAACTGCTCATTAACTCCAATAAACGGCCAGGGCAAAATCCTGCACTTGTGCATTAGTCTGAAGTTATTGCTATTTTTGCAACAGAATGTAAAACGCATTAGTGCATTGGAAGAGAGGTCAGCAGAAAACTATAGAATATGTCGTCGCGTAGGAGCCGACTGGTCCCTCTACTCTGTCCATTTTCCTATCTGCAGCACAAAGTCAGATATAGTTTATGATCAATCTCATGTTATCTCGTGTCCAGTGGAGACAGACGACTTGTACATATATTTAGTTGATTTTCTATTAACTCTTAGAGTCCATTTGCAGTGACCAGTGCTGTTCAGTTCGCCCTTGTAACATCCAGAAAGGGATTGTATAGGTTTCTTACATGGTAATTTTCTAAGGTAAGGTCCCACTGAAGTCTGCAGAGAATCTTCATGTCAACACAAAATGCTGAACTTTTAGATCTTCATTCAGTTGGCGTCTGATCAGTTGGAGACACTGGATATCCAGTTGTTTTCAGTTTTGCAAAAATAATACCTGCAGCATTAAAACCAACAGGTGGTACCACATTGACTTAACGAGGAAACATAGATTCAACCATGGTCGACAATTGTGGCAATGTATTTGACCATTTATTCGACCATTGTGACCATTGTAAACATGAATTTGTTGACTCTTGTGACCATGTATTTGACAATTTTTGGACAATTGCAACCATTTATTTGACCTCTGTTGACCATTGTGATCATGTATTTTACCATTGTTTAGCATTGTTACCAAGAATTTGACCACTGTGACAACCGATGTAACTACTGTTGAGCGAATCAAAGTTCACAAATTGGGCTTAGATCTGAATTTCAGGGAGAATTCAATTCGCTGTGAATCTGAATTTCCTCGTGCTTTGTGGTAAAGAATCATTTTTCCCTAAAATGGTGGTAAAAAAAAATAAAATAAAATCACACTCATCCATTTGCACGCGAAGAGTCTGCCCCGGCCACCTTGATTGAAGATCCTGCACAAAATATCACACGTGGTGACGTATGACACACCGGCAGCGTAATGATGTCATCATGCACCGTGCTAGATTTAGCGGTGGATCTTCAGTTAAGATGGCCACGGCACACGCTTCGCAAGCAATTGGATAAGGTGAGTATTTTTAATTTGCTTTTAATTGCACTCTGACAGCACTTGATGGTCATCTCAGATGTGGCATCAGCTATGAACACGGCATCTGAGGGGTACAGTGATGGTGGGTGGCACCATCGCCGTTCCCCATCATTGCGCCCGCTACTTGCAATGAAATGCGCTTCGTGGCGAAGTAAATAGTCATGAAGCTAATTTCTTTGTGAAATTTGGCAAAGCAGCCGAATTGAAGTATTGAGAACTTCGTTCATCTCTAATTGTAGCCGTGCATTTGACCATTATTACCATTCATTTGTCCATGGTTGACTGTACTGAGCATGTGTTTAACCATTTGGACCAATGTGACCTTTTATTCGACCATTGTTGACTATTGTGGCCATGTATTTGACAACTGTTGACCATTTATTTCACCATTACTGACCATTGTGGCCATCTATTTGACCATTGGTAGACCTAGTTTAGGTGTAGCCAGGGAGCCAATTTGTGGAAATAGAAAACCTTACAATTATTTTACCATGGCAAATTGATTAGACAACTGTGACATTCATTTGACTATTGTCACCTAAAGGAGTTATCCCATGATTAATGTAAAAAATGAAAATCAGTACATGACAATCTATTTCTAACAAAGCTAGAACCAGCCCGGTACCTCACATGGATCCAGAGATCTCCACATTCATTGCTCTGCTAGATTTATATCAAGCTGACAGCTCAAGGGGAGTGTCTTTCCTGCTGCAGCTCAGGAGGTGTGTCTCAGCTCTCCCTATCACAGCTCAGGAGGCGTGTCTCAGCTATCCCTATCACAGCTCAGGAGGCGTGTCTCAGCTCTCCCTATCACAGCTCAGGAGGCGTGTCTCAGCTCTCCCAATCACAGCTCAGGGGGCGTGTCCCAGCTCTCCCTATCACAGCTCAGGAGGCGTGTCTCAGCTATCACTATCACAGCTCAGGAGGCGTGTCCATGCTCTCCCTATCACACCTCAGGAGGCAGTTGAAGGATGAAACTGAGCATGTGCGGCCTTCTCAGTGAGCAGGTCAAAGAAATAAGAAAAAAACAAACAGCAGGTGGCGCTATACAGATACATTTTATTTAATTACTCAGTGGCTGTACAAAATTTTTAATTACATAAAGTTACAAAAGTATTCAGATCCAGGTGCTGATTTGGAAACTATAGAATATTTTTTGTGGGACAACCCCTTTAAAAAAAAAAAAAATCCTTCTAAACTCCAAATATCAGAATAAATCCCAAGATCAATTTCCTATTTGCTGAAATCTAGTGGATATAAATTGTGATTAGTCAATTAAGGCATTCAGGCTCCCACTTCAACTTAATGAGCTATCAAGGTGCACGATTCTTCTTTCACAGATGATGTTGGGGGAGACTTGAGAGCTCCACATACATGTTAGACTGTTGGCCGGTCCCACTGAGAACAGTAGGTTTGGTCAACAATGTAAAATGTGTATGAGGGCCTTAAGGGATATTCCCATCTGGGATGCTTATAGCTTCAACCTTGGGGGAACTGTTTGATCATCTATTATCAAAAGTCCCATAGCAATCAATTGAGAGGAAGCCACATTTGTGTGGTGTACTATTTGTTCTCTTTAGGGCTCCATTCTTGAGATAGGAGCAGGTCTCAGGGGTGGGACCTGCACCTATCCGATACTTATGGCATATGCAAGCAATATACCATAAATGTCCCAGACGGGGCGACACCTTTTTAAGCCAGACTAAAAAAAATCCAAATTTGTCTTCTACTGTGGCTCACCTATTCCCTTAATTACATTTGTCACCTTCCTCTAGACCCGTTCTAGTTCATCTATATCATTCTTAGATACAGGTACCCCAAATTGTACGCACTATTCCATGTGTGGTCGGACTAGGGATTTGTATAAAGGCATCTATGCGTCCCATGATATTGCCATTGTCTTGGCAGCAGCTTCCTAGCACTGGTTACCAAAAGTAAGGCTAATATGGTTAATAGTACTGGTATCCATCATTGGGATGATGACTATGCAGTTGTAACCAAAAGTCTAGCTTGCGTCAGTGAATGTAAACAGTCCTATCTCTTATATATCCGCATTTAAGATTAGTTTAATTTGAATTGAAGCCACACTCCTGTTGAAACCTCAGCATCCTGGATGGGGTTGAGGTCTGCCCTTGGATCCAGAGAGGACCCAAAAGAACTGTCTACCTGATCAGTACTAGAAATAATTTGTAAAAGTTGGGGATCTTGGGAAGTTGGGAAATTGATGCTACTCCTCCTTCCCCAGGTCATAGATTCACAGACTCTGTTCTTCTATATCTTCCACAGATTTTTTTCTTTGCTTTCCATATGTGCAGATGTTTCTTTATCTTGACATCTAAACGATACATTTCTTCATTTTAAAGACTAGAACTCAATTATAATGGATTCTGTGAAGCAGATAGTTAGTAGGTAACGTGTATTCAGTGATGGATCTAAACTCCAGCTGATTGAACCAGCAGCTGTGGGACTTCATTATCTTTTGAAAGGCGGCATGCCACGCCAGCTGGTCCCCATTCTAAGGGCATGACATCATTTTCACTATACTAGTCATAAATGTAACAATTGTGTAGCGACAAAAGTTCTAGCAGTGTTTGTCGTCGCTATTTTACAAAATAAAGTAGCGGGAGGCTGAATTGAGCTGACAGACCAAGACCAAGTGCAGGAGATGATGAGACGGAGGAAAAAGTACAAGTACATGTGGATGTATACAACTTTGAACTATACTATATCTTATTTGGATAATGTGCCATCTTGTTCCCTTCAGTAGCCCTTCCTCTTTCTTTTGACTCTCCATAAATGTTCACAAATTCATCACTCAGCTATACTGTACATTAAACAGTTAAAAAAATAGGTGAGGAGGGGTATGCAGCTGCAGCTTCTTTCCTCTGTTTGCGCAATTAAGTTTTGGAATGTCTCCTATGAGCGTGATGTGTCATCTTTGTGAATATAGCTGCTATTCTCCTGCCTTTAGAGTCTCTGTAAGTGTTTAAAACACCTATTGAGTCCTAAAATCTCTCTGAAGCTATACAGTAAAAAAAGTAGGAGAGGGGAGGAGGGAGATGCAGCTCCAGCTCCTCTCTGTTTGTTCAACTGCATGCTGTGAGAGGGGAGGAGGAGTAAAAGAGAGGAGACATCTGACTGCTCAGTAAAACTTAGGAATATGTCTTATTGTCTTATAGTGTAATGAGTCATGTGTCTACCTCTAGTTGACCTTCCCCTGTTTCCAGACTCTCATTAAGGTCTCATGCAAGCCGCATTTTTTGTGGCTCTGATACAGACCCATTCACTTCAATAGGACCTCAAAAGATGTGGACAGCACTTTGTGTGCTGTCCGCATCCGTACCTCCATTTCGTGGCCCCACAAAAAAAAAAAAAAAAATAGAACATGTCCTATTTTTTTTTTTTTCCATATCACAGACAAGTATCAGACTGGTCTATTGAGGGCCAGACTTTCCGTTCTGCAAAATTCAGAATGTACACAGCCGGTATCTGTGTTTTCCGGTACAGCCATTTGCATGAGACCTAAGTGTTGAAAAACTTGCCCAGCCCTAAAAAAACGCTCTCTAGCTCCACCAAAATCAGTAAATAGTAGGAGTATGGAGGAGGGAGATTCAGTTGCAGCTTCTCTGTGTTTGAGCAATAAAACTTTGGAATATGTCTTCTTAGAGTGATGCATCATCTTTGTGCCTGTAGCTGCTATTCCCCTACTTGCAGATTCTCTGTAAGTATTCAAACACCTGATCAGTAGTGATGAGCGAATCGAAGCGGCAATATTCGTGATTCGCACAAATATTGCCTGCTTCGGCTCGGCATCCCGAGGCAGCGCGGACTCGTGATTATTCGTGCGTCACTGCAAGTTTGAAATGCCCGTTTTTTTCAGCCAATCAGCATCAAAGGGAAGCCTGTGGGAACGCCTGCTGTGATGTAACAGCCCCTATACCTCCCTAGCAGTGATTGGCTGGCAGTGACATGTGACCTAAATTTACATAAGGTAGGGACCTGCAGCATCAGCCTCATTGTGCTTTGGGAAGGAGAAGAGACAGACAGTGTTAGCTAGTGTAGTGTGTGCAGCAAGCAGTTAGTTAGGAGTTAGGTTAGGAAGCCCCAACAGTCTTTTAAAAACGAATTGATTCTGTGAGAAAAATTCAGCATATGCTGTAAGCCTGTATTCTGTGCAGAGCTGTGCCTGGTACACCTTGTCCAGCCACATAGCTCAAACTATACATCTGTAAACAGATATATTCCTGTGCATGACTGTGCAGTGACTAGGGTATACATTTTTTTTTGGATAGGTCTGAAAATAATTTTACCTGCATATCTATCTATATTGTCCGTTGAATTTTACTGCTCTGTTACACACGGTGCAGTGAGTTGGGAAAAAAATTTCTTCAGCCTGCTATACACCTCACAGTCTATAGATACCATATTGATCTGTAGATTCCAGTTTTATTTGCGCAAACTGCGTACATCTTTTTTTGGATAGGTCTGAAAATAATTTTACCTGCATATCTATATTGTCTGTTGAATTTCACTGATCTGTAATACACGGTGCAGTGAGTTGGGAAAAAAATTTCATCAGCCTGCTATATACCTCACAGTCTATAGATACCGTACTGATCTGTAGATTCCAGTTTTATTTGCGCAAACTGCGTACATCTTTTTTTGGATAGGTCTGAAAATAATTTTACCTGCATATCTATATTAGCACATCAGAGAAGGGGTGACTATGGGATTCCAGGGAGTACGTGACCACATGCAATCTCCATCCAAAAAGTCATACTGAGGCTCACCACCATGCTTTACACTGCAATCTTATTGAAAGACAGACAATCAGGGGTTCACCGCCAGGTTGTCAGGCAGCATTTTTAAGTGGGTCACCATTACCGTGTCCCTGAAATTTGCCTTGGGGTCATCACCAGACTATTGGCCAGACTATTGGTTTTCACATGTTGGGGCAAACTTGACTGTGCAGAACCTTTGGCCCCTGCAAAAATATTCGGGTCTCCCATAGACTTTAATGGGATTCGTGATTCGGCTCGAACCCACGAATCCCCCAGAAAATTCGGGCCGAATTCCGAATCCCCGACTATTTTAGGATTCGATCAACTCTACTGATCAGTCCTCAAAATCTCTCTGCAGCTATACATAAAACAGTTAAAAAGTAGGAGAGGAAGGGGTAGCAGCGGCAGCTATTATCTGTTTCTGCAACTGCCTACTGTGAGAGGGGAGGAGGAGTAAAAGAGGAGGCATCCGATTCAATAAAATGTAGGAATATGCCTTATTAGTGTGGTGAGTCATCTTTCTACTTCTAGTTGACCTCCCACTGTTTCCAGACTCATACTAAGGTCTCATGCTCACAAAGGTTGTTTGGGTCCGCATCCTAGCCACATATTTTGCGGCTCATATGTGAACCCATTCACTTCAATTGGGCCGCTAAAGATAAGGACAGCGCTCTTTGTGCTGTCCATACCACTGTTCCGCGGCCCCACAAAAAAATAGAACATGTCCTATTTTTGTCCATATCATGGACAAGGATAGGACTGGTCTATTGAGGGCCAGGCTTTCCGTTCTGCAAAGTTCAGAACGCGCGGCCGGTATTGGCGGTTTGCGGATCCACAACTTTTTGTAAGTATTCAAAAACCTACTCAGTCCTCAAAATCTCTCTCTGGCTGTACATAAAACTCTAAAAAAATAGAGGTGGAAGGGAAATGTTGAAGTAGTGTGAGGAGGGAAATGCAGCTGCAACTTTTCTCTGCTTGTGAAACTGCATGCTATGAGAGGGTAGAAGAAGTAAAAGTAAGAGGACATCTGACTTTGTAATAGAACTTTACAATAAGTCTTATAATTGTGATGTTTCATTATCTCTGCACTTGTAGTTGACCTTTCCCTGTCTCCAGACTCTCTGTAAGTGTTCAAAAACGTACTAATCCCTCAAAAAATTGCTCTCCAGCTCTACTTAACACAATAAAGAAGTAAGAGAGGGGAGGAGTAAACCTGCATGCTATGAAAGGGAGAAGGAGTGAAAGTGAGGAGACATCGTATGCGAAACAATATGGGATGTTAGGGCAGGATGAAACCACATCCAAGTAAGGGCAATTACCATACCAGGAAGAATTCTGAGAATTCAGGTGAAAGCCTTAGGGACCATGTAAACAACTGTACTGAGGAGCCATATGCCTTTGTTACATTTGGCAAATTGTGGCATTCTCCATCACATGTCATGTGTGTAAGTTATATTCTCCCCTAGAAGCAACTTCCATATAGAACATGCAAATAAAGCATTATACGGCGGCACATGGTGAAGTGCCTCTGTGAAGCCTCCTGCATGTTTCCTTATAGAGCACACGGTAGTTTATTCCGGCGACTCATACTCTTCCGTGCCATTTATGCACAGGCGTATGTTTCTTTTTTGAAATATGTATACATTTCTGTATAATTTTTTCACTTCTGTTTGTCAAAAATACGACATAACGCACAAGGAGACTAACGTCAAAATAATTTCGTCCTCTCGACAGTGCAGCAAATAAACCAAATCCACATTGTAGATGTCCTTAATAATCGATGAAATTCGCTCACAAATCTCCAGCGCAAAAAAAAAAAAAAAACGCTTCCTGTTTGGGAGACAGTGTATTAATAACGAATAATGTATGAATGAAAAACTTCCTTTGTCTAGGACGATACGACTGTGCAGGGAATAGCGATATGGATTTTTAGTTGCAGTTGACGCTGATGCTTTCGGATGGATATTTTCAGGCTATTTGTCTTGAGTAAAAGTCTTTCACCTCAGTAGTAGATATCGATGGTCGTCCCATTGTAATTATACAGTTTAATGGAAGGTGGGATGGTAGCTTCGAGCACGCCGGGACACAGGTAGATAGATCACTGTCTGGACACAATTCATACCATCATAAAACATAAAAGGATGGGATTGTGAACAAGTATTCTCAAAACATGAACTGTATTTCAATAATATGGTCCTTGGATATATATTTGCCTTGTCTTCTCCTGTTTAATCCTGGTCTAAATTTACAAAGCATCTGTCAGAAGAATGGACCCTAGGGTTTATCCTGCTGATCGAAATGATACCTGTCTTGTTAAAATCGGTTGGGGCATTCCCGAGAAAAAAGTCTTTGAGGGCTTCAGTGCACCAAGGCCAAGGGGTGGGGTCTAGCCCCTTGGTGCACTGCAGCTTTTCAGTACTGGCCACAACCCCCAGCGCACTAAAGCCCTCATTTGTATACAGAATAAACTTTTTTTTCTCAGGAAAGGCACACTTAATTTTTTGATTTTCACAAGGCATGTATCATTTTAATGAGCAAGATCAACCCCACCAGGTTTAACCACCTAACTGTTTTGCTCGAGTCCAGCTCGGGCAGTGTGAAAAGTAGCTACCTGGAGGAGGGAGGGCTGCTTTAGATGCTGCTATCTCCTGAATGCAACATGCAACTGGTCTTGTTTGAAAGCTGACAGTCCAGACTTTTATACAAGACCAAAATGACAGCTAAAGTCCAAGCAACAGAGGAGAAATCACTGTTAGAAATCAAGTCTGGAATAATCGCAGCCCTATCTAAAGCAGCCCTCCCCCCTCCAGTTAACCACTTTTCCCACTGCTGGAGCTGGACTCTGGCAACACAGTTAGGGGGTTAATAAGGTTAACCCCGCTGACAGGTCCACTTTAAAACTCCACTTGAAACAAGGAATTTTTACTTCAATTCTCCCTCATATCCAACTCCCTGCCATATTTCATGACACTGGTCTAGGAAGCTGAGGTGTGAGAAGATGCTTGTGACATGAAGTAGACATGTTGGTCATGAGTCGGTGGGAGTATGTCTCATGTCTGTGTTCTCCTATGCATTTAAAGGCAGCCCCTTCTAGTTTGGACTCTTTAGTCAACTGATGCTACCGGGGAAGCCACATACAGCCAGTTATTTCTCCTCCACAACAGGGAACTGTAGGGAACAACAGGGAACTGTACTGTCATTCCGATGACTTGTCGACTATGTTACACATGGGTGGCTTGAGTTAGGTTGAGTTGGAGAGCAGATTTCCACACTGGCTCATAGATGGATGTACAGATCTAAGGACTCCTCTCTACGATGACCATATGCTCTTGTAGGGCATATGAATTATGTTCTTCATAAGAACTTTAGTTTTGATAATCCAGGAATATTTCTTCTTGATATATGCCAGGATTAACAACCACTTAGATGTTGACATTTCTTAGTTCAAGATGGTGGCCTTCAAGATGGTGAATCTGGTAGGGTGTATCAATTAAAGAAAATCATTAGCTGAGGACTGGATCTACGATCACTGGGCAACTCAAGGGAGCTGAAGTGATGGTAAAACATATCAATCTGTGCCACCTTTTTACTATATCCAGATATCTACAGGAACAAAGAGATTCAGATGTCGACCATAGAGGGTCTATGGTTCTTAAGGATCTGTCTGGCAGAACAGCCACTTCCAAAAAATATTCATTACTGAGTCATGGGCATCTAGTTAAAAGGGTTGTCCAGTCTATAGAAAGAATCTCTTTTCTAAATGCAAGTACTGTAGTATTACATGATGTCCATTCCATGGTTGTGATGAGTCCTCCAGGGTGGAAACCATTCCTTGTAGAGGTTTCCCTCACCAAGGCAAATATAGTGAAACACGAAGCAAAGGATCACTATGATGTCTTTTTGCAAAAGGGTCCAGGTGGAAAGAGGTTGTGAAGATGGGA
Organism: Rhinella marina; assembly: GCA_900303285.1. NCBI lineage: Eukaryota > Metazoa > Chordata > Amphibia > Anura > Bufonidae > Rhinella > Rhinella marina. The sequence goes on from ONZH01019523.1 coordinate 53,366, forward strand.
CAACCCCCTTAATCATTGTCCATTCCATTCACCATTAGTGGAGAGAATAGATGTGAATGAACACATCTCCATCTTCAAGTCTTGACTCATACAAGTCTTTATGAACACAAACATCCAATGGCCAATGTTTTTTCTTCCTACAGGATGCATCCATCGCTCACAGATTTCATATGATGCGAGAAAAACATCCAGAAAAGTTCAACAGTAGGTAAGAGACTCGTTCAGGTGCTTTGAATATTTTTGATAAAGTTGCTTCTGATATTGTTATTCATGAAGTTTTCTAAGATCGTAAAAAAACTGGGCCAATGGGAGGAATGCCATGAAATAATATTTTAGTGCCATCTGGTAATAACTTCCTTTCTATATTTACTGTACTACAGCGATGATGTGCCCAACTGGAGAGAGCTGGAGCACTGGAAAGATGTCACTGACGGGGGATGTAATTTTCCTCCCTTGGCTCAATTTTTCTTGCGTAGTTTGGAAAACCTTTGTACTTGGTAAAATTGAAACTGTGTGAAATTGGTCCTACTGAAGCCATACCAACCAGTGCTTCAACCCTACATTGCAATCCTAAAGTCCTACAGGGTATAGGCAAGACTATATCAGCTGGATCTCCACAAGGACAACTTGGACCTTCTAAGAGCTATTGATCCCTGTAACACTCATGTTCTTGTGTTCAACAACAATTCTTCTAACATTTTAGAAAACAACAAAATTATTATGAATTTCTCCCCATCTTCGGTGTTCTGTCCTAGGGTTCTTTTACTCAAGGTATCAAAACACAGCACTGCTATTCCTGCCATCAAAACTACATATCCTTTGACTATGCACCTTTTATACTCCATAGGGTCTGCCAATCGACATTTTAAATGGAAATCATGACATTTGAGCATGTTCAAAGATACTTTCAAAAGTTGCAACCGATCCAGCCTTAGGGTACTTCCTAAACTGCACCACTTTGAACAAAGAAGTTCCCCAAATGTGTGGCTCTTTCCATTCACTTCTATCGGAGCTTCATGATTTTCCAGAAGGGAATTGCCCATTTACATAGGACTATGATCGGAAACAAATGCTTGTAGGAATAAACTCTGCCCAAAAATACCATTAAAAAGGTTGGACCATCTTACACATGATAGAATATTTCTAGGATATGCCATCAGTGTCAGATAGGTGCAGGTCACAAATGACCGCGGGATGGCCGTGCCCCCAGGGAACTGCAAAACTTGGGCACCCTCTGTGTGCACTCCACATCGAGGAGCACACCCATTGACTTCAGTGGGTCCACAACCCACAAACTGTGGCCGAAGATAGGACATGTCCTATCTTTTGCACCACGGATGCATAGAGCTGGAAGCCCGTGGAAAGAAATTGAAGCCCTTCAGTGTTCTTCGGGGTCCGTGGTTCTGCGCCGAAAAAGATAGGACATGTCCTATCTTTGTCCGCGTCTGTCGGGTCACAGAACCATTGAGGTCAATAAGTCTACAACATGATACAGAGTTCATATGGCTGGTGCCCCTGTTCTGCTGATCTGTGGTTTGCTGAGTCATGTGAACACGACCTTAAAGAGTTGGCCACAGAATGCCCTATAGATGTGGGTCCTGACTCTACAATATGCACCCACCATGAGAACGGGGATTCTCTGACCCCCATCTGGTGACTGCTCTGAATGAAGAGGTGGTTGCACATGTGTAGCTTTCTTCTTTGATAGTGCCAAAAGTAGTGGATAATTAGAGATGAGCGGATCATTCAAAATTTTATTCACCGAACATTCGTCAAACTTTTCTACGAATCTATTCGACAAATCTGCGTACAAATCATAAATTATTATGTGGCGTTTTGCGAACATTGGCGCACTAATAACGAACGTTCAGTTTTAAAAGGTACGCAACTTCTTTGAACACATACGCAGGAGCGTACAAATTGCATACGAAAATGACTTTGCTGGAGAGGAATGGTGGAGCAGGAGGAACGCTCTGAGTCTGACCGCTGGCTACATATAGATACTGTATCAACAGATGACAGCAGATCATCCAGCTGAGACTGAGATGAGCGTGCCATCCACTCCATTACCTTATCCACTTTCTCCTCCACTACAATTACTCCGGTCTCAGTCTCTCAGAACTTCACACACAGTGCTTCTGCTCGTCTTAGCAGTCGCAGCAGAAGTGATGCGTCACTGGCTTACTGAGCCTGAGCCAATCAGAGTAAGCCCTGCCCACTAGGTCAGGTGACCGCTTTCTTCCCGGGCTTTTGCACACGAATAACAAACTAACAGTAAAAGGTCGCTAAGTAATTGAATTCGTACGCAAAAGCGTATAGAGTAACTTATACGTAGTGTTAGCGTACAATTTATCGGACTCGTACGAAGCGAATGTGTACAAAGCCTTAGGAATATTTTCAAATCTTAACAGAGCGAATCTCCAAATATTTGGATTCGCTTTGCAGCTGAAAATTTCCAAGACTCTATATGAATCAATGAATCGGCGAATAGATTCGCTCATCTCTACGGATAATGCCAAGGGGTGAGACCTGTACCTATTGGATGTTTATGAATGGAAATAGGAAAGGGTAAAGACTCATAGAGCAGCCAGTTCACTTGCACTACGGCCGCAACCCAACTGAGCTGAGGTCCCTACACGTGTCAGATATTCAATGAGAAAATATACAAATGAGAAAATCCATTGATAATATACGGCCCATCTAGGTTTAAAAAACAAATTAAGAAAAAAATCTTGCTGTGAAAAATTGATGAATAGAACTCTATCGTTTACATTAATGCATGCCCCATTGCTTCAAATGAGAATATAGATAATCAGGGTATAATTACTGTACCAAGGTCGGGTCTGATCCGAAGTGGGGGGGGGAGATGTGTAAAAAACAGCAGGGCTTCAATGTGAAGCAACTTTAAGATCTGGAAAATAAATGAATCTGAAATCAATAAGAAAAAATTGTAGATTATTTATTTGAGAGCACAAAGGAAAAAAGCCATTTAATCCGTTAAACTTCTGTGACAATGTGTGAAGAACATGTTACTGAAGAATAGACGGCGTGCTAATTGAAATGTGGTGAAATCTGCATGAGACGCACAAACATAATAAAAGTATTCCAATTATTATAACCGTCATCTCCTTGTATCATCTGTATATTGTGAGCAAAACATTTACACATCAGGAAGAACATTAATATAAAATAATAAAAAATGCTACTACAGCCCTGTCTGGCTATAATAATAATAGTATATTTTTATAGTGGTTATATCCCTGTACATAGGAGCAGTATTATACTAGTTATATCCCTGTACATAGGAGGCAGTATTATAGTAATTATATTCTTGTACATAGGAGCAGTATTATAGTAGCTTTATTCTTGTATATAGGAGCAGTATTATAGTAGTTATATTCTTGTACATAGGAGCAGTATTATAGTAGTTATATTCTTGTACATAGGAGCAGTATTATAGAAGTTATATTCTTGTACATAGGAGCAGTATTATAGTAGTCATATTCTTGTACATAGGAGCAGTATTATAGAAGTTATATTCTTGTACATAGGAGCAGTATTATAGTAGTTATATTCTTGAACATAGGAGGCAGTATTATAGTAGTTATATTCTTGTACATAGGAGCAGTATTATAGTAGTTATAGTCTTGTACATAGGAGCAGTATTATAGTAGTTATATTCTTGTACATAGGAGCAGTATTATAGTAGTTATATTCTTGTACATAGGAGGCAGTATTATAGTAGTTATATTCTTGTACATAGGAGCAGTATTATAGTAGTTATATTCTTGTACATAGGAGAAGTATTATAGTAGATATATTCTTGTACATAGGAGACAGTATTATAGTAGTTATATTCTTGTACACAGGAGCAGTATTATAGTAGTTATATTCTTGTACATAGAAGGCAGTATTATAGCAGTTATATTCTTGTACAAAGCAGGCAGTATTATAGTAGTTATATTCTTGTACATAGGAGGCAGTATTATTGTAGTTATATTCTTGTACATAGGAGGCAGTATTATAGTAGTTATATCCTTGTACATAGGAGGCAGTATTATCGTAGTTATATTCTTGTACATAGGAGGCAGTATTATAGTAGTTATATTTTTGTACATAGGAGGCAGTATTATAGTAGTTATATTCTTGTACATAGGAGGCAGTATTATAGTAGTTATATTCTTGTATATAGGAGCAGTATTATAGTAGTTATATTCTTGTACATAGGAGCAGTATTATAGAAGTTATATTCTTGTACATAGGAGCAGTATTATAGTAGTCATATTCTTGTACATAGGAGCAGTATTATAGAAGTTATATTCTTGTACATAGGAGCAGTATTATAGTAGTTATATTCTTGTACATAGTAGGCAGTATTATAGTAGTTATATTCTTGAACATAGGAGGCAGTATTATAGTAGTTATATTCTTGTACATAGGAGCAGTATGATAGTAGTTATATTCTTGTACATAGGAGCAGTATTATAGTAGTTATATTCTTGTACATAGGAGCAGTATTATAGTAGTAATATTCTTGTACATAGGAGCAGTATTATAATAGTTATATTCTTGTATATAGGAGCAGTATTATAGTAGTTATAGTCTTGTACATAGGAGCAGTATTATAGTAGTTATATTCTTGTACATAGGAGCAGTATGATAGTAGTTATATTCTTGTACATAGGAGGCAGTATTATAGTAGTTATATTCTTGTACATAGGAGGCAGTATTATAGTAGTTATATTCTTGTACATAGGAGCAGTATTATAGTAGATATATTCTTGTACATAGGAGACAGTATTATAGTAGTTATATTCTTGTACATAGGAGCAGTATTATAGTAGTTATATTCTTGTACATAGGAGCAGTATTATAGTAGTTATATTCTTGTACACAGGAGGCAGTATTATAGCAGTTATATTCTTGTACATAGGAGGCAGTATTATAGTAGTTATATTCTTGTACATAGGAGGCAGTATTATAGTAGTTATATTCTTGTACATAGGAGGCAGTATTATAGTAATTATATCCTTGTACATAGGAGGCAGTATTATCGTAGTTATATTCTTGTACATAGGAGCAGTATTATAGTAGTTATATTTTTGTACATAGGAGGCAGTATTATAGTAGTTATATTCTTGTACATAGGAGCAGTATTATAATAGTAATATTCTTGTATATAGGAGCAGTATTATAGTAGTTATAGTCTTGTACATAGGAGGCAGTATTATAGTAGTTATATTCTTGTTCAAATAGTTTTTATTGGATTTTCAATAAAAGATAGCATTACAACAATGGGACATGTTAAATCATCACATGTCCCTAGATAGGTACAGCTGTATTTTACAAAGGCAGCGCATAAAAGATGTAACATCAAGGCCATATTCATGTACATACAGCTTCGATAGAATATACGTATCAGATACAATTGTATTAATAACATAATATATAAACAGTTATTAAGAAACAATAACAACGAACAATAAAGTTCCGCCAAGCTCCGCGGTGTAGCAGCACATCCAGGATGGGCGTGTATGCAAGAGGACAAGAGGAAGGTAGCTGGAGAGGAGAGTGAGGAGGAGGGGGGGGGCAGATACGTATTTGGAGGCAAGTGGATATAAAGTCTCAGGAGGACGCCCAGTATTGAGATGCGGCCCACTCTTGCCATATAGTTTGAAATGTTTTGGAGGACATAATAGTGGGTGTGAGTGCTTTCTCATATCTGTAAGTGGTATTTACCATGGCAATCACTTCGTCCACAGATGGTGCGGCAGTGCGTTTCCAGTGTCTGGTTAGTACCAGTTTTGCTATGATGAGGATTTTGCATCCCAGTATCCTACTGTGGTGCAGAAGTTTATGTAAATCAATAAACAGTAATGCCGTACTAGCGGCTGGTGTAATAGGACATTGGACAACCGTCGATAAGACCAAAAACACTTCTGACCAAAATTTTGTAATTTTGGGGCAGGACCAAAGTGTGTGGTAAATCGAGCCAGTGTGTCCGCATTGACGCCAACACTGCGGAGATGAAGTGGGGAACATGATATGTAATCGGTCCGGGGTTAAGTACCAGCGGAGGAGTGTTTTCATTGCTGCCTCATAGTGCGTGCTACATTTACAGGAAAGATGGATCAGACGAAACGCTGCAACCCACTGTCTAGGTTCAAAAGTGATTGCCAGGTCCTTTTCCCAGGAAGCATATGGTTGAGACTTGCAAAATTGTGAATGTGAGTCTATCAACCCGTATATGTGTCGCAGGATTTTGGACTTGCCTTTAAGGCAACGTAACATGTCAGGGTTTCCTGCAGTGACTCCTGTAGATTTATCAGACAAGAAGTGTCTCATTTGTAAGTATTTAAAAAAGTCTGGGCTAGGAAGGGAGTATTGTTCTCGCAACTGTTCAAAGGATAGCAACACGCCATCTCTGTATAAATGAGAGACAGATATAACTCCTCTGTCCACCCAGTTCCAGACATCCAGATCCGATATAAAGATACTTATATATTGTAAGGGTACAGTATCCCAAGATTCAGGTGTGGTCTCAGTTGTATGTAAATGAAACTCCCTCCAGTATTTCAATGTAGTGTTCGTTAACGGGGATAATTTCCTCTGTACAAGTGGGGGTTTGTGGAGAGCGTAAGTAAGAGCGTTAAGAGATGTGGGATATGCCATGGAGTTTTCAATGTGGATCCAATTAGTCACCACCCCCTGTTTCCATTTAGAAATGAACTCTATCTGCAGCGCCATATAGTACGCCTTAATATTCGGCACGCCTAGTCCACCAGAGGACTTGTGTTTTGAAATAATGGAGTAAGCTATCCTAGGTTTATGATTAGACCAGATAAACCGGGACACACATTGCTGGGCATCATGAAAGAATCTGTTCGGGATCTGTATGGGAACCGTGCGGAACAGGTACATGAGTCTGGGCAATAGAAGCATTTTGAATGTTGCTATCCTACCCGTCCAAGAGATCTCAAATTTAGAGAGGCGGTCAGTTTCAGTGCGTATATCAGCTAAAAGGGGCAGATAATTATGTTTATACAAGTGTTGGAAGTCAGAGGTAATCTGGGTACCAAGATAAGTTATTTTTTCTGCTTGCCAGTCCAGGGTGAAGGATTCCTGGAGGTCTCGTGTTACTGCAGGGGAGATGGAGAGTGCCAAGGCCTGAGATTTGGAAGTATTAAGTTTATATAATGACAAACAGCCAAACTTATTTATCCATTCCAGGGCTTTCCCAAGAGATCGAGAGGGGTCTGTTAGTGTCAGTATCACGTGGTCAGCATATAATGATATGGTATGTTCCTTGTTACCTATCCTAACCCCTTTAACCTCCGGCTCCGCTCTGAGTGTGGCTGCCAGGGGTTCCATGCACAGAACGAAAATTAACGGGGACAAAGGACACCCCTGTCGAGTGCCATTAGTAATAAGAAAGGGGTCCGACATAGTACTGTTAGTGAACACCTTAGCCGAAGGGGCAGAGTATAAGGCCTTTATGGCCCGTAAGATTGGCCCATGAAACCCAAAGCGTTCTAGCGCCGAGAAGGCGTACGACCAGCCTATGCGGTCAAACGCCTTCTCGGCATCCAATGACACAAACAGTGCAGGAGTTTTAGTGCGATTGACATAATGTAATATATTTAATACCCGCCTCGTGTTCTCATATGCCTGTCTGCCTTTAGTGAAGCCCACTTGGTCCTCATGAATGAGGTTCGGGAGCAACACTGCCAACCGGAGGGCGATGAGTTTAGCATATATTTTGGTGTCCACGTTAAGAAGTGAAATTGGCCTAAAGTTTTGAGGCCTATCTGGGGTTTTACCAGGCTTAGGTAAAGTAACAATTAAGGCTTCTTGGTTTTCACTCGGCAAGTTGCCATCTGACATGGCTTTATTACAAATGTGGAGTAGGTGGGGGGATAGTATGGGCATAAATGTTTTATAATATTCCCCGGACAGGCCGTCTGGACCAGGTGATTTACCGGACGGTAAGGATCTTATGGCAGCTGTTATTTCAGATATTGAGAAGTCAGCATTTAACTGTGTAAGTTGAGCGGGCGTAAGAGTGGGAAGATCGATTCTGTCTAAGAATGTTTGTATGTCAGCATGGGAGGGCAATGGTGTAGAGGGGTCAGAAGCCAGATTATACAGGGAGGCATAGTACTTCTGAAATTGGTTTGCTATATCAGTAGGATGTGATACTTTAGAGTGATCTGTTGGACTCACCAGAAAGGGTATACGTGATTTCGATGCCTGTTCTTTCAGTCTGGCAGCCAACAGCTTGCCCGCTCTATTGTTTTGCGAGTAATAACGTGCCTTAGTATAGAAAAGATGTTTATTATAGTCGGCTAATAAATGTTCTCTAAGTTGTTGTCTCGCTGTGATAAGGCGCGTTTTCAATGTTGGGGACTGGGTGAGTTTGTTGCATGTTTCCAGCTTACGTATATCCTGTAGGAGGGTGTGCGTTGTTTGTTCCCTTTTCTTTTTAACAATATGTGTGAGTTTTATGAAAGAGCCTCGAATCACCGCCTTGTGTGCATTCCAAAGACAGAATGGATCTTGAACCGATCCCTCATTTAACTCAAAGAATGTTCTAAGGTCAGATTCTATAGACTGTCTGTGTGCAGGGGTCAGCAGAATGTGGGAATTACATCTCCAAGGTGAAGTGATGGAGTGCTTGAAGGCTTCCTCTACTCTGATAGTGACGGGGGTCTGACCACGTTATGTCTCCTATAGTAGCTGATAATGTAAGGAGAAGGGTATGGTGATCTGTAAAAACATAATCGATTCGGGAGTAACAGTTGTGTGATGCCGAAAAGAAGGTAAAGTCCCTCTCAGATTCATGCAACGTTCTCCAGACATCGTATAGGCCCTCTTTCCATAACAGAGATTTCAGTGGGGAGGTCTGAAGACCCCTGGAGGGTGTGGTAGAATCTAGGTCAGGATTCAGTGTGCAATTAAAGTCTCCCAGAACAATCAGTTTGCCTTGTTTCACTCCAAGAATATGTTTGACCAATTTTTTGCAGAACCGGGTTTGCCTGCGGTTTGGTGCATATACAGCAGCCAAAGTGTATATGACATTATTAAGGGAACAGGTTAAGATTACGTATCTCCCCTGCGTGTCGATAACCTGGTCAATAAGGTGAAACGCCACAGTATTCCTTATCGCAATCAACACTCCCCGAGATTTAGAGGTGTGGTGGGCCTGGTACAGAACCGGGAAACCTCGATGTTTAATTCTACCAGCATCTTTTGCTAAAAGGTGTGTTTCTATTGCGCAGAAGATATCACTCTTCAATTTCAGCGCTTCTTTCCACATTTGAGCGCGCTTATGAGGACTATTAAGTCCATTGACATTAAGCGACGATATTGTTAATACCATGGTGTAAATTATATATCATGATGTAGAATAAGGAATCCCGGATCTCCAGGCCCCCAGCACCTCCAGAGCGTACTCTATCCCTCGTCCACCTCCCCTCCCTCATTGGGCTCATGTAAGCGGCGGAAAACAAAAAAACAACATGAGAGAAAACATGTAAAAGTAAGAACAGTAAATAACAAAATGACTGGTCAAAACTTATCCAGCCAATGGGATGGTCGAAGTCCTTCTTCACTAAGGCCATCCCGCAGTATTCGGGGAAAAGAGTTCAGCCTACGTTGAGGTACGGCCAGAAAGAACAGCACTGGTATTTATCAGCATAGAAGCAATAATGCCCAGGTGAAAAGTTCAGCGATGAACAGTACTCCAGTCCGTGGGGACTTGTCTAGGCGAGGGGGTGCGATCCGCTGTAGCAGTCATCTGAGGACGTAGCTTCTGCAGGAAGGAGGCTCCTTCTGCTGGTGACTTGAAAACAAGCGTGGAGTTGTCATATTTGACCAGGAGCCGGGTAGGAAAATCCCCATCTGTATAGGATTCCACGGTCTTTCAAAGTTGCAATAACCGGAGCAAACTCTCTCCGCAGACGCAGTGTTGCCGCAGATAGATCCGTATATAAGGCAATATCCTGGTATGGAGCTGGGAGAGGTGATGTTTTCCTCGCCGCCTGAAGTAGCTGCTCCTTGACATGAAAAAAATGTATCCTAGCGAGGACATCGCGAGGGACAGATTCATCCAAATGCTTTGGTTTCGCCACTCTATGAATCCTGTCAATGATGAGGTCTGCAGATTGGCAGGTTGGCAGTAAGGTTTTCATCAGGCCTGTGAGATAGTCGGCAAGTTCAATTGGTGAGACCTTTTCAGGCACTCCACGGATTTTTACATTATTGCGGCGTGACCTGTCCTCTAGGTCCGCCATTTTGGTTTGCATGCTCCGAACCTCTCCTTCCAGCCCATAATGAGCATCAATCAGATCATTGTGTGAGGACACCAGCTCTCCCATCTTAGTCTCCACATGATTAACCCTTTCCTCCACTTCTTTGAGCGCTTCACTGACAGGTCTAAGCAGCTCCTTCATGTTAGCATTAATGGAGTACTGTAATGCTGTAGCATAGCTTTTAAAGATGATTCAGTGACTCCAGCGTCTGCTACAGGGAGATCATCCAGTGATTGAGGGGGTTCTGGTGCCTGGGTGGATTGTACAGCAGGTCTCCAAGTTGGTGCAGGGGATCGTGTGTCACGCGGGGAGACCTGGAGCGGCGTGTGAGGCCTAACTGTGTCGGCCGAGGAGGCAAGATGGCCGCCGCCACGTGAGTGGGACCCCGCCGATGGGGATGCGGATAGCGCTGCAGGTAAGTTTCTGTGCCTACCGGGTGTCGGGGGCTCCGAGCCGCTCCTGCGGCTAGTCAGGTGGTGCGTCTCGCCGGTCTCCAGCGGCGGCAGGGGTTCCGACGAGAGGGAGGAAGGCGGGGATGCCGCACTCTCCGGGCACGGGTCTCCCTGCTGTAAAGAATAAAAGTCCGAAATTTTCTTCGGTCCCGGCCCGGTCTTCTCCTTTTTGGCATGGTGGAGTGCGTTTAGGGTTGTTTTAGAGCACCTGGATGCAGGATTTCAGTTGCTTTCAAGTGCAGTATTTGAGGAGAAGAGGAATCAAGCGGCCATGTTCCTCAACGCGCAGGCCACGTCTCTTCTATAGTAGTTATATTCTTGTACATAGGAGCAGTATTAATAATAGTTTATATTCTTGTCATAGGAGCAGTAATTATAGAAGTTATATTCTTGTACATAGGAGCAGTATAATAGTAGTTATATTCTTGTATATAGGAGCAGTATTATAGTAGTTATATTCTTGTACATAGGAGCAGTATTAATAGTAGTTATATTCTTGTACATAGGAGCAGTATTATAGTAGTTATATTCTTGTACATAAGGAGTAGTATTATAGTAGTTATATTCTTGTACATAGGAGGCAGTATTATAGTAGTTATATTCTTGTACATAGGAGCAGTATTATAGAAGTTATATTCTTGTACATAGGAGCAGTATTATAGTAGTTATATTCTTGTATATAAGGAATATAATCAGTTATATTCTTGTACATAGGAGCAGTATTATAGTAGATATATTCTTGTACACAGGAGCATATGTATAGTAGTTATATTCTTGTACATAGGAGGCAGTAATATAGTAGTTATATTCTTGTACATAGGAGGCAGTATTATAGTAGTTATATTCTTGTACATAGGAGGCAGTATTATAGTAGTTATATTCTTGTACATAGGAGGCAGTATTATAGTAGTTATATTCTTGTACATAGGAGGCAGTGTTATAGTCATGTGCATAGGAGTAGTATTATAGTAGTTACATTCTTGTACATAGGAGGCAGTATTATAGTAGTTATATTTCTTGTACATAAGGATGCAGTATTATAGTAGTTATATTCTTGTACATAGGAGGCAGTATTATAGTAGTTATATTCTTGTAACATAGGAGGCAGTATTATAGTAGTTATATTCTTGTACATAGGAGCAGTATTAATAGTAGTTATAACTCTTGTACATAGAAGCAGTATTATAGTAGTTATATTCTTGTAAATAGGAGGCAGTATTATGTAGTTATATTCTTGTACATAGGAGGCAGTGTTATAGTAGTTATATTGTTGTACATAGAAGCGTATTATAGTAGTTATATTCTTGTAATAAGAGCAGTATTATAGTAGTTATATCTTGTACATAAGGGCAGTATTATAGTAGTTATATTCTTGTACATAGGGGCAGTATTATAGTAGTTATATTCTTGTACATAGGAGCAGTATTATAGTAGTTATATTCTTGTACATAGGAGTAGTATTATAGTAGTTACATTATTGTACATAGGGAGACAGTATTAAGTAGGTATATTCTTGTACTAGAAGAAAGAAAGACCAAAGAAAGGCCAAAAGGCAAAATAGTGGCCAAGTCATGGAGTGGGGAGGGTGGAAAATAGCATGAGAAGTCCACAGAGTGGCCCAATGACATAGTGGTGAGGTGGCAGCAACATGAGGAGACCAAAAAGTGACCCAGTGACATAGTGTTGAGTTAGCAGCAGCATGATGAGACCACAGAGTGGCACAATGACAGAGTGTGTAGGTGGCAGCAGCATAAGGAGGCCACAGAGTGGCAAGGTGACATAGTGTTGAGGTAGCAGCAGCATGATGAGACCACAGAGTGGCACAATGACAGAGTGTGTAGGTGGCAGCAGCATAAGGAGGCCACAGAGTGGCAAGGTGACATAGTGTTGAGGTAG